>JAGPOW010002202.1:1954511-1975287 GCA_030014935.1 Caiman crocodilus
GATGATATCATGGAAGTCTACGAAATAATGAATGGTTGAGAAATGGTAGCACAGATGCTTCTGTTCCCCTGTGTCATCATGCAGGAACAAGGTACCATCCCTTTAAACCTCTTCACACGGCTGCTGAGAGATCTCTTTGTCACCCATATCTGACCACGGGGGGCTGGAGTGCAACTCAGCAGGCCTCCGTATGAGGACCTACTTTTGTGTCCTTTGCTCAGGTTGATCCATGTCATTGCAGCACCCCCCTTTCTGACAAAGGAGTCATTCTGAAACGGTTGGCCATGTCCTTAGCCTGAGGTTCACCGCCAAATGGCTGTTGCATCATTCCCAAAATGACTAGTTCTGAAGTAGTTAGCTGGGGAAAGAAAAGGAGCAGGGGACACAATTCAAGTACAGGGAGACAGAGGCCCCCAGAAGTAAATGGGAAATACAGAAGAGCAAGAGGGGAGTAGCTGGGACTGGCTCAGGAAGGACTGCACAGCTGCAGGGGTCATGCTTATGGCAGCAGATATTCAAGCCCGAATGCAAAAACACGGTTCTTTTAAATCCCACTCCATACTGGTGGTGTTGCAGCCAGCATACAAGAACAGGCATATTATCTGTTTAAACTAGAGGCTTTGGTTATAATGGCACTCTTCATAGAAGAAGTCTTTTCTTTTGTCCTGGGGTGGGGCATTCCCAGCAGGTGTAATTATATGACAGGCCACGTCGACAAAAGTGATGCAGAAGAAGAGGTGTGAAGAGGGAATTGCTTTGCGTCAAATCACGAGTCTCAGACCTGCGTGTGAGCTGCTCGAACAATATTAGAGCTGTAGGAACCTGAACTCTGAGGAATACATTCTTCTGCTGTCTTGCAGAAAATATCTGAGTGACAGTGCAATATGCCCAGGAGGTCCTGAAGGAAAAACTAACCTAAAAAAAACCCAATGTGTCTAGAGGTTTTAGCTGTCTTGGTCTGAGAGAGAGAAAACAAGAGCGAAAAGAAAGATAAGAGTGCTGATCAACTTGTGGAGAAACCACAAACAGCATATTTAAAAGAATACCCGCTGCCCTGCTAAGCAGAAATCCCGAGTTACCTTTTCAAATCTGAAAAGGAATAATTTACATAATTATTTTTCACCCTTTGTATTATGTCGCCTCAATTCTTCTGTTTTGATTTATCCATAGGCCAAGATAGGCTTGAGACTTTGCAATGAATTTAATATGAATGGGATGTATTAATTAAATATTCATAGACATGAATACAGCAACCTCCGTGCTTGTATGGCATTCCAAGGGAGGAGTGTTTATAAATAAAATAATACAGTGCCTTTCCCTATCCCCCTCCTTTGGCATAGTGCAGAGAAGCTTCAATTCACAAAACAAGAAATAATATTTACGAATACTCCTATGAATAGGAGGTTTATACAGGTTTATAACCTTATAGCCTTTATATAGGTTTATAACGCCTATGAATTAATCACATCCCTTGCAGGATTTTGGTTTCTGAAAACCCCAGCCTCTGGAGTCATGTGGTAACCTGACAATCTCAGCTTTCCTTTAACAACAAGGAATATCAGCCCCTGTGGTCATGGGGAAAATCTTAAAAATGTGACCAAAGTGCCTGCTAAGGGCTCATAATCCAGAAGATGAATAAAGCCACTCCAAATGCATCGCAGTTTAATCTGATCAGGCAACAAATTGCAGCAATAAATCTATCTCTAAGCCTGCCCAGGCTTCCTGGGCCCCAGGCACTGTTCCCGCCGCCTTGTTCAGCTGCCAGTATACCCAGCTTGCCCCTGGGACAGCACAGGGAGGCAGCAGGAGGGTGGCTGGGTGTGCTGGTGGCAGGGCTGATGCACAGGGCACTAAGCAGGTCCAGGGAAGCTCAGGCTTGGTGGGTTTCCAGTGCCCCATGCACCATCCCCACCTCCTTCTCTGGCTGCCAGCACATCCAGCTACCCTCCTGCCACCTTTCTGCACCGTCTCAGGGGCAGCCAGCCTGTTCCTGGGCAGCCCCAGGCAGCAAGAAGGCATCAGGGACAGTGCAAAGGGTGCTGAAACCCTGGCAGGAAAAAAACACATGGCAAGGATCCTTTTTTTTTCCCCAGTGGAGACTGCCTGCAGCTGAGGGAGTGAGCTACCAGGGGCATCTGAGCTACAGGGGGCTCAGGTCTGTCTTCCCACAGTGCTGGTGCGCCCCAGGGGCAGCACCCAGCCCACCAGCAGCCCACCCAGGTGACCCTGGGGGGCACCACCACTGTGAAGGAAGAGCTGGGCCCCACTGCAGCTCAGGAACACTGGCTGCTCACCCCCTGGCCGCAGATGGGCTCCACTAAAAAAAATAGGGATTGGGCCCCTGTCCACAACAGTGACAGAAGCTCCTAAATTGAAATTGTGACAATTAAAAACCCACCTTTTCAATTTAGGGGAACTAAGCCCCATCACATGTACAAGCGGCTCTGGATTTTACTAGTAGTTCCGTCACCGAGTCTACCACCGCGTGGCAGAGGACTGGCTTATGGTGCTTGTGCCACTCAACTGGGCCCTGTTTTGGGAAAGCCCTTAGGCTTAAATCCAGTTGAGGAGGAGAAGATGCCGCCGCGGCCTCCCTCCCCATGCCCAGCACTCACTCTCCACCCACCTCCCGGCTCTGTCCTCCCATGCCCCACGCAGCGCCAGAGCCAGGAGCTCGGAGCAGCGCAGCGCCCCGACCCACCCCGAGCACGGCTGTGCCCTTGGTGCAGCGCACTGCAACTATTCAACTCCACGAATTCCCAGTTCACAAATAGCGAGGGTTTCCTCCAAATATATTTCCTCTGAGTTCAGTGAGGTGCATCAGGTTCATTAGTAGGATGTGGATTGAGAACTTGTCTCATACTTCTTACAAAACATAGCAAGCATGACTTAACAACATCCTTTAAACTACTTCTCTCTCATCTGGTAGACTTCTCCTTTGACTAAAATCTTAGATTGCAGGTCCAGGCTTATTTTAGTGCCACACTGTAATTGGTACAATAATTACATCTCAGTTACCCACAAATAAATGAGGAACTTAATTTATTTTCCTCAATCCCTCAGAAATCAATGCTGGATACAGATTTCTCACAATCAAAGAGTGCTGCACTTCAATAACATGTTGTAGAGTTGAGTGTATGACAATTACACGGCTAGTTAGCAGACCTTGTTATTCTAATGGCTCACAGAAGAGCAGAGACTAAGTTCATACTTTGCTGTTACCGTCAATAAAAATTTGCATTTATTTTATCAGAAGTATCCATCTCTTTAGGCCAAACTACATCATAAAGCGATCCAAGCTCTTCAGTATGTGTGTTTGTTTTATTTTTTCCAGCAGCAAACCCATTCCTAAAATACTAATAAGTGCTGAGACTCAGTCCCTGTCAACGACATACAAAATTCCAAACGACTATGTAACACGGGACTGTGTAAAGGTAAAGGAAAGGTACCATGGAGCTATGTTTAGGAGACTGCTAGCAATGGTCTATAACTAATGGATATCTGAGTCTAAGTATTGCCTGTGAAGTGAATTAAAATTATTTTTAAATTAGCCATCGATACTCATCAATTTTAAAGTAATTATTCTCTGCTAGTCTATTGTGAAGGGTTACAAGACTGGGATTTTCAAAAGAGCTAAGAGAATTAGAAGCAAATTCCTCTTCACTATCATTAGAATTTAGGCCCCTTGATAAATGTCAGCAGAAAAATGTCATATCAAACAGCCAATCCCCACCCCATCACCACCACCACCACCTTCTGGGGCTCAGATTTGGGTTTCAGTGTGGGAAAGCATTCAAAAACTTTGGAAGCATCTTCAAACTAATTGAGGCACTTAACACTGATTGTTGAGGTGGAGAACAGCTTTTCCCATGGCAGTTTGGACATGCAAAACACAGTCCAAGCACAATTCACTCACATTTAAAAACAAATTCACTGCATCCCTTTTGTGTGGCATTTCTACAAATATTCCCATATGCAGCATTGGAGGCAGCATGACCTAGTAAGAGGAAACAAATGACTTCAGTTTTCTTCTCAAATCTATCCCTGACTTCCTGTATTAATGTGGGCTAACTGCTTCATTATACTGTGCCTCTGCTTCTCCTCTCACCTTTTATCTACCTTGTCTACTTAAGATGCAAGCTTTCCTAGGCAAAGGCTGTCTCTCACTACAGACATGTTACTTGGGGAACAGCCAGCATACGCATACAGTCATGGGAACTCAGTATAAAATGGCAAAGTATTTACCCATTGTTAGTGCGGGCTACAAAATCTGCCAAAACTCCCATGTTGCCAGGGCTAAGCTGCTAACTGTGCTCCAGAGGTAGCTAATTTAAAGCTAACTTAGGTGTCTGCTAGATCTGCAGACAAGGTTCTTTGGGTAAATGTGATATCTTTTATTAGACCAACTGAATAGTTGGAAAAATTGTTCTTTACAAGCTTTTGCACACAAATACTCTTCTTCAGGCATAGGAAGAGTCTGCTGGTGTTTGCATACTCTCTTGTGTGGAATAGAAGCTTAAATCAATATACAGAATGCAGGTCTGTAAAAATGCAAATGCATGGCACGAAACATCAGCGGGGATAGGAGTTAATGGATGTGAGACAGGCGCGGGGGAGAGGGGAATGTTGACTGGTGGTAAGATGTAGCCGGTACAATATAGAGTGGTTACCCAGGGTTATTGTGTGGCAGGCAGGTTATAATGTGCCACAAACCCAATGTGTATATTTAGTCCTTGATATTTTGTAGCCGGTAGATTTATGAAGTGAAGTTCATAGGCTTGTCTATGTAAGGTGTTTTGTAAATTCCCTTTGGGGATTAGATTTGAGAGATTGGAAAGAGAGAGTGGTTGTCTTGTGAGAAATGTGTCCCCAAAGTTAATTGGGTCTTCTTGTCTTCGACAGATTTGCAGTCACTCCAATGACTATGCTCAACAGACATCTAAGCCACGTCCAGATGAGTGCAGATGTTTGGTTCCCTGAGGCCAAGTAGCAGCAGCACAAGCTGCTGCTTTTTCCTGGGGAATGCCTTCATGTCCCTGTACAACACAGACCACCTCTCCCAAGTCGGGGCTCTAAACATTACTGCTAAGCAATTATCATCATGTTTTACAGGCCTAATTGGTTGTGGGAAAGGAATTCTGGTCCACCGACCATCAGAACCACAACCCACTTATAAAGTCTGAATTTGACTCAATCACACAGATTCATTTTGGAAATCTTAAAATTAAAGAAATCTGAAAAGCATGTCAACATTTGTGTGAACGCAGGTACTGGCTATTTTAGTTTGGTTTGAGTTCACGCCTAATGCTGCAAACGATGGTCTCTGGAGGGAGAAGGAGTTCGTATTTTAGTTTGAACCTGCTCGCTTTGGGCCACCTTCATGCCAAACAGTGCAATTTTATATCTATCTAGCTATCTAGATCTATAGATCTATCTAGATAGCTAGATAGATCGATTTCCCGCGCAGCTTAAAGAGGAAGAGTAGGAATCTGTTATGGGCCAGGCCTTAGTCAGGAAAACTCCTACTGATCTGATCAAAATCTGTGTCGAGGAAACTGGTTTTGGAAGTAAACTAAATTGGAAACAACTACAGTCAAACAAATGAGAAGAGGATCATACCCTCAGAGGGCTTTTAAGTGGGCTTCCCACATAATTCTATTGTCTTTATGAGTCTGGAAAGAGCTTCTGCAGCTTTCTGAAGGATTTTCACTTGTAAAAGAACAAATCTCCAATAACATATGCCATTGAAGTTTAATCACCTTTCTTGCCAACTGCTCTCTAAGCATCTGCTTTACAAGAGAGACAGGGATAGCTACTGATTAAGTTAAACCAAAATCATATAACGATAGACTTTTTTCCTTTTATCTTGTTTGAAAAGTTCCCCGAACAATGGAATTTTCAAAGGTGCTCAAAATTGAGGGGAAAACTCCCATTCACTTCAATAGGTATAGAATTAGATTAAGAAATGAGTACTTCTAAAAATCCCCAGCTCTATATATTTTATCACTAGTGTTTGAAGGGAGTGTGACAGGACAGTTGTTCTTCACAGTGCAGACTCACTTCAGAGACAAATCCCTGAATTTAACATAATGAACTTGATTAATTCCAAGCAAATATAATTATAACGTGTTTATAGGCATCAAGCCATTTGGATGAAAGGAATATTTTCCAGTCTTATCAAGAACAAGTCTTAACAGACTAGTGCAGGTAAAAAAAAAACAAACGAAATATGATTAATGAATTGGATTGTAGCTTTATCCGTGAGCGGTGCGGTAATTTAATTCACTGATGAATAGTAAGAGGACAGAAATTAAATAAACATGTATTGCTTCTAGTGCAAAAAACCTGAACTAGCCCTACAGCATTTTATTAAGTTTTATGGTTTAACAATGTTATATAAGCAATGCATTTATCTTACAAAGGAAGGCACGCCTTTTCGTTGAATGAATTGCACTGTTATATTTGTAGATTTGAAACCAAGGGATTTAGGGTGTTGTTTCTGTATTAGAGAGTGACCTGGGATTTGCAAATGTTATTCTGTGAATTTTAGCCCTATGTCTGATAGTCTTAAGAAACAGAAAGCCTGCTTCAGGCATTTCTGCTTGAAATCAGAGACAGCACAGAAGTCCATCCAAAAGCCCAAGTGAAAAGGCCTATTAAGTCATTCGTGTTTTAGGTAGTACTTTGCATTGGGGCATTCAAAGGAAGCAATGGGACTTACAGGCTTTAAACTTAGCGAGTACAAAAACTGATGATCATACTTTTCAGCAGTTGGCAACAGAGAACAAAAGGACTACACTCCAGTTGGTTTCAGGAATCCAGCTTGAACTCTGACAGAATTTCAGAATTTAAAAGGGGTGGGGTGAGGAATGGGGCTGGGGCTCCCAAAGGGTCATCTGATCAGGAAGGATTTCATCAACATGAGACAAATGTGCTAAAACGAACTACACAGCCAAGAATTTAATCATTACGCTGTTCTCTCGAAGCAGAGGGGTAAAAGTTTGGGGCACATAAAACCCCCCAGCCTGCCACTGCTGCTGCCTGTTGATCCTCCTAAATTGGTAAAGTCCTTATAATTTATGGGATCCACAAAAGCTCAGCGTGTTCCTGGTTTGCTGTAATTATAGGAATAACAGAGCTTATAAAACGCCTGGAACCCTTAGCACTTTTACATGTTCAAAGCCCCGTAAAACAATACGAAGTTCTTTACTGTTGCTGACGAATACTTCATTCAGGTACTAAGACACACCAGTGGGAGCCCTTAAGAACTCTGTTTGTATCTTATGAAACAATTTGATATGTTTCTCTATTTTAATTACAGGGGGGGTTGGTGTTTCCAAAGGTTGAACAATATAACAAAACATGATTCTACAGGTGTTGGAACTGAGTGGAACTAGGGTGGCCTAAGGGTACAAAACTAACAGTATCGGGATGAAACTGTACAAAGAAAGGCTTAGGCGGAGTCTCAGGCAACATTTCCTAATCCCAAGACAAAAAAAATTAGCAGAATTGTTCATGGGAAACCTTAAAGGAAGAGCACAAGTCAGTAACAAGACAGGCTCAGATTTAGGGCCAAAGCCAAAAGCCATCCTCATCAATGGAAAGATTGCCACTGACTTCAGCGAGTTCTGGATTCAGCCCATAATGTTCTCAAGGGAAGCTGTGGGAGGGGAGGCTCTCTGAATCTCATTGCTGGCTCATGTAAAACAGGGCTGAAACAAGCAATGGAAAACTAACTATAGGGGATAATCCTGAATTGACAGAGATGAATAATTGAGGGGTTGGATTCTGCCCTGATTGCATTTAGTAATACAAGCTTAGGCCAAGGATGACATTATCCCACCTCTTGTTTCTACATCTTCCTTTAAAATAATTTGTTGCAATGGGATCTGATCGGCATTGTGCGTGTCTGACAACTACAGCTGATAAACTCAAATCATTTCCAGAATGTATGTGTAACAAATTATCACGGCAGAGAAATCAAATCACCCAAGGTCAATACGGACGGGTCCAAACAGTTACCTGGTCCACATCTCATCCATCAAGGATAGTAGGTTTGTCAACACAAACATACTGGTTTCTTTTATATAAAAATATTTTCAGCATTTACCAACTGAACCCTCAGGATAGACTTGAAGAGATGTTAAAATGCTAGCAGGAATGTCCATAGCCTTTGGGTTTGATTTCAGTTTTTAATTTTGCCATGGCAGATTTTTCAGAGCTATTTTCACTTAGAGATGCCAGATGATGTCTTTGTAATATTTCCAGAGAAATATCACCCCTTTAATCCCCCCATTTACACTTCCCTGGTGTACTGCAAGTCAGGACACTATACACTTCCTCTTTCCACTGAAGGATAAAGCCTCAATCAGGCTGTAGAAATCCACGGTCTTACTAATTTCCAGGGATGGTTTGTCTGCAAAGCCTTTCCTGGTGACCTGCAGAATAAAATCATTGTATAAACCAAGCAGTGGAGAACTGGGAGGGTAGAAGATCCTTAGACCCATCTACTGAAGTAAAAACTACTGGACAAAGTGATCTGAGCTACCACCTGGCTGGATGGTTTCATGCAGTGTAGTCGGCAGTGCTTTGCCAAGTCCTTTAATAACTGATCCTCACATCATGGCTACTGTCATTTGTCTTAGGAACCTATCCCGGACTATGGTGATTCATCTGAGCAGGCTTGACTATTAGTGATAGCTTAGCAATGTGGATTAGCAAGTACTATTAACTGCTAGGTATTCACATCTCCCAGGACTAAATTATGCTCTACATTTGAATGCATGCATGGCATGGGAAGAGAGGCTCGTGAATTAGCTTAGGTCTTGGCTACTTTACAAAATGCCTCTTTCTTTGTGTTTCATCTGGAAAGTTAGGATGAGTTGAGATGCTCCAGGAAAGGCCACAAATATTAATGTCTGGGATCAAAGAAGGATGCTCGTGGTGACAGAGTCTCAGTTCTGGAACATATGTCTCCTTTTGGCTCAATGGGCACACGGAAGAAACTTGGTCACAACCAACCAACACAAAATAACATGATGCACTGAACATCTGCAACCACAGCCCCTGCTCTCCTTCTCCCACCCCAAATTCAGCAAACGCACTGGGTTCCTTTCTGATTCTTCCTATAGCTGAAATGTCTCTTAAAGGTCTTTCTGCCCACTGTCAAAGTCTTCCCCATCCGCTCACGGTGAGATTTGGGGGTAGGAAATACAGCCTTTAGAAGTGAATAGTGTGTCTTGAGCCAGCTAGTCAGAACGTGATTTGGTCATCATTCCAAGTGACAAGGCAAATATTTGTCTGGTCAGGTGACTCAAAGCATTTACCGTATCTCACCAATTCAGCTGAACCGTGGTAGTTATCACTACTCTCCCTGGGCATGGTCCTTCCCCTCCACAAGGCTCCACCCTGGGATCTCCGTTGGCTTCAGTGAAGGCATTGCTGAAGCCACTGCACCTGTGTCAGTGCAGAAAACTCAAGCAACATTCACAGATGCAAGGACATGATGGGGCATATCATCACGGAGCTACACTAACCTACACCCTCTGAAGAGGTGGTCAGTGGCCTGATTGGGGGGGTGAGAGTGAGGAGGGGTTGTCCTCTGATTTTTTTTAACTAAGCATTACATTCCCTAGCCCACATAAATTCAGATTTTTCCCAGCTCCCTGTAACATCCACACTGACAGCTGGGCTCCTGCAGCAGCTGCAAAATGAAAGAAAAGGCCGTTGGTTCAAATTTTCATTCACTCCTAATCTTAATTTAACCCATTAATAAAAAATGAAGATTAATCTCCAACGACTGAAAAAGCTCCATTCTGAAAACCTATAAAGAAACTGTTGCCAGGTAACTTCCTTAATTACAAATGAGCACTTTTTCCCCCAAAAGACCATTAAAAAGTGACTTAGAAGAAGATAAATAAAATAGCAATAAATACTAGAGTGGTTCAAGACATTTCTGCACTCTTTAAATTAGCACATCACAGATTTATCGTGGCTCCGTTTTCAGAGTTGCTAAACACTTGCCTCTCCCTTTCAGGTCCCCGGGAGGGATCTACAAGCCATTCCTTCCCTCCATAAGTGTCTGATGCAGAAAGAGGATGAAGGCATAACTTGGTCCTTCCTGCTTTGTCTGTAGATAGCCTGTGTGACCCTGGGCAGGTCACTGGTGGCATGTCTATAGTGCATCCCTGGAGCTCTTGAGACAAGATACTCTTGAGAAACACCCCAACTCGCATGCACCAAACCCAAAAATGTGGTAGCAAAGCCACTGCAGGGTATGCCTTGCTTTTGAAGCATGACGAAGCTGGAGATCCCAAGCCCCAAAGCGGAGTGGCTTCCCTGCTGCATTTCCAGGTGTGCCTTGTATGAGCAAGCAGCCAGGGGATGGCATAAATCTACCTTTCCCCTCTGCGTGCCCTATCCCTTTCTTTGCAACACAGAGCTTACAACACTTCCCTACCCGACAGGGATTTGGTGAGGAAGGCTGTAAGGCACTCACAGAGTACAGAAACGGAAACCAGGCGAGAATCTCATCTAGCCAGGGATGCGTCTGAAACTGGGATTACCTTTCTTTCCATTCTCCTTAGGGATAATACAGGATCCCTCATGAAGAAAGTAGCTCCTGTGAGCGCTTCGCTTCTTAGACCCTTGTGAAGGATGCTTGTTGGCTAGTTTCTAACTGTGCTAAATGATTGTTGATGATTCCTGGAGACAAGCCAGGCTACGTCAGACCAAGGAGGCCCACTTTGCATTTTTGGCTCTCGTCTGATTTTGTTTTCAGCTATGGTGGATAAAGTTTTCAAGATACTGTTCATCTGTGCACTGTGTCAAGCCAACAAATCTTTAATTTCCAAAGCCAGTCCTCGCTCTTAAATTATGCGCCGGGCAGCACCAGAAAAGAAAGACTCCTCATTCGAGCACTTGCAGGAAGCTCCAGTGAAAGCTCATGTCTGAGGGGGATCTGACGCTTTTATACCTATGCTGTCAACCAGGTTTTCTTTTTTTTTAAAATGTAATGACAACTGCACCCTATTCATACCAATGAACTTCACCATATCAAAATAGTAACATCAAGAGCAATATCCTGTGCAAAAATTTCACAGCACTCAGTTTACACTTTATGATTAATGCTTCTTTAACTTATATTTGATCACCAGCCACAGACACCGGAGAGGTGTGTCGTGGCTTTGTCTCAGGCCTGGACAGGAGAGATGCGCTGGAGCCTGGCTGGTCTCGTTTGGGCTCGCAGCACTGAGCAAGTTGGCTGCCGTGGCACTGATCACAGCATTCAAAGTCCTGCACACCAGCCATGTCACAGTGTCAAAGGTACTCAGTAAGGAAGGGAACTAGCGGGGAAAGGAAATTTCCTTTTATCCTTTCCAAAAAGCTGGGAATAAAATTTATGAAGGAGCTACTGGGTTCTGTCATCTGCAGGCGGATCTGAGCCTAATGCATTTCTCTTGGATGAGCTCTCAGGAGCAGCCCTGTGCACCGTAGCACCTGGGGGTGAAATTCTGGTCATCTTGAAAGCAGAGGCAAAACTACCCGGGAGATCTCAGCTGCAATCTGATATTTCCCAAGTAGCTGAGAGCAGCAGGATTCAGGGGATGCACACCCGCTTGGTATAGCAGAGTGACAAAAAGGGTTTTATGGGCCCAGAGAAGATGCCAAATCGGAGCCTCCTTAATTGGGCCGCACGCAACAAGTAGGCTTTGCATCTCTTTGCAGGTGTGTTTATAACAACAGAATAAACTTGGTCCTCTCATAATGGTATTTTCCCACTCTCACTGTACTGTGTTATTAACTCAGCTGGGCCCACTCCAAGTACCTGCCAGTCCCACAGATTGGAAAAGTTCAAAGGCACATCGAGACTTTGCTGCCTATCTCTAATTACTACTTTATGCTCTAATCAATATGTTGGGGCCTATTAAAAAATGGAGCTGGGCCATTGCTTTACAGTTGCTGCATTTTAAATGCCAAAAAGCACTTACAGTATGTTTTTCTGGCCTAATTAATCTAATTTTAAATGAGCCTCTTTCCCCAGGAACACAGACCATTACAAACAGGGTTTAGAGTCTCAAAAAGTGGAAGTTACAGCCTCCAGCACCAAAAAACAAGAAATCCGACAGTTTTTGCTCTGCATGAAACACCTAACTGATCACTGTAGCCAAAAGCAAATTATAAGCCAGGCATCATCACAGGAAATCACTCTCACATATACATGGCTATTTATTTGTACAGTAAGTACTCTAATGTGGTACCACTTACCCACTAGGTACAGGCATTCATTCCCACTTTCATTTTTGCAAGGCAAACCCCCACGTTAGTGCTGAGCAAATATTATTTAAAGATATTTTTAACTATCATTTAGTTATGTGTTATGCCTTAAAGACATTCCTAAGGGGATAAATCGTCTGCAATGCCCATAAAATGAAGCAGCAAAATTGAGAAAAATGAGAGTTAATAGCAATGTGAAAAGACTCAGACACTTAGCGCTAAGACAGGCCTAAACCAGATGTGTATAAAAAAACCCATTAATGCTAGATAGGAGCTAAACAGGCTACGAAGGTAGAGGCAGACTGTATGCTACCTTAAACTCTTTAAAGCAGAAAGTCTGGGAGTCAGCAGGGAAGCAGAAGCAGCAGCAAGTAATAAAGCCACTTCGGCATGGCAACCAAAAATAAACCAGTAAGTCCAAACAACGAGCTGAATTAAGTTTATTAGAGAACGAGGTTCCCCGAACATGGCAAATTGAGAGGTGTCTACAGAATGTGCAAAATGCCACAAACAGGACGCGTCTACACTTAGCCCCATAGCGACGTGGCGATGCACTCCCTCACCGTAGGGCATGCTACAGTGATGTAGCAACCACGTGTGTCTACACGTGATCACCAGCTACATCGCCATAGGAATGCGCTCCCAGGGTACAGTGCACCACTACGGCAACGTAGCAGCAAAATTTAACGGGACGCCATGCACATGGCACGGTAACTGCCCATAGTGCACTGCGCTTTACACCGTGCTTTAGGTGCCGGGGCAACATCGCCATACAGTGACGTGTAGACACCCCCATAGAGATGTACCTAAGCCCTTAAGCCCTTCCTGTTCCAAATGGCCTAAATGCACAGCATGGGAACCATCCTGGAAATACTGCAACTGAAAAGATTTTTTTTATTTAAGACCTTTAAGAAGCTGGCCAAATATTCCAAAGGTAGCCCAAAATTCACCAACCGTGCTCGTGAGTACATATATTTTCATGTCTAAATGGGAAGAGGCTGAAGGGTCTCCACTGCACCATGTTTGTTTCTTCTCTCTGGGTGTCTTCAGGGATCGGCGTGGTTCATGTTTGAGTTCTGTACTTGTCTTTGGCAAGTCACTTGAATTCTCTATGCCTCGTTTATTTTTCCCATCACTATAATGATGGAAAGTTGCTCCCTCTTTTCTTTCTAGGAGCTATGAGATCTACAGAAAAATAAAATAAAATGCTAGAACAGCCAAGAGCTAGACGTTTTATGAAAATGGGCTCATCTCTTTTACTGGATGTCCTTCCCCTTGAGTCTCCAACAGTATTTCCCCACAAGAGTGAGATGCAACACGATGTCATAGGGCATTTGTTCATCTTTATTATTATTTATATCCTGGGTTTAATAATAGAAACCGTTACCCATCTAAATCCCTTTCATCCTTATTATAAAAGGGGAAACTCTATCTTAATGCAGTGAAGTAACGCGTATAAACCATCTGACTGGTCAAGAGCTATGCTTCCCATGAGACAAAAGTGGCAATGACTCTATATGGTATGTATCTGGCTCGGAGAGTCTTAAAGTTAGAAACAGTCTCTCTCTTAGGAGCCTGAAGTCTTGTCCAATTTAAATGGGAATGTTTTGGTATTTGATGCGGTTTCCAAACACACGCACAGGCTTGAATTTTTCAGATGCCAAGAAGAATGAGTTACCCACGAGTCCCCCATGAGTTGGTTTCAGTTAAAACCCACCATTGTACCTCCAGATACTTTTTCATTCTTTACAGGCCTGCCGGTGTTGTAAACCCAACTCTGGTTGTCATATATTTCTCTCTTCATTTGTTTCATTAGAACCACCGTGGAGAAAGAGAAAAGGAGCAAACAGGCAGGGATTTTGTAACATGGGGTGTATCTACATGTGATATTAATGTGATACAACACACTCCAACACAGTTTGCGCCATAGCTTATTGCTCCTGGGCACAGCATTTACACATGCAAGCAGGGCCACAGCATATTGAGCCGGGACGGCCAGCCCCAGCTAGCAGAGGGCCCTGAGGGTCAGCCCGCCAGCCTGGCACTGCTCCCCTCCAGCTCAGTGTGCTGCAGAAGGACTCGCTGGGGCATGAGGATGCTACAATGCAGGGCTAGCCAGCAGGCAGCCTTGTGCCCCAACCAGCCCTGTCACCGTCTGCACATGCATTTCACTGCATGTAACTACTCCACCATAGGATAGCACTTTTGTCAGGCAATACTATCCTACAGCAGAGTTAAATTAGTTTACTGCAACCTAATAGCACCACACATGTAGACAAGGATGCTTAATGTGAAGCTAATTAGTCAGCTCTGCAGTAAATCGCTTTGTGTAGATGCACCCATAATCACTCACCAGATCCTTCCCTGTTTTTTTCCTATGGTTTATCAGTTCCAGTGTAGGTCACCCTGTTTCCCAACCCAATCAAATGTCTAAAAAAGATCAATATGAGCCCACCTTGATATTCAGGGGACCACTGAGTCTATTCCAAGCTGCTGCAAAGACCCCTGAGCTAACTGCCCTCTGACGTAAGACTATCTTTACCCAGTTAAGGGATTCAGCACACAAAAGACCAAGCAATGATACTAGTCATACTCTACCAATGAGGATGATTCTCAAATAGGAACCACATTGGTAGAGGTTGATAGAGGGAAATGTTAGACCAGCACATTTATATCCCAACCCCCGCCCATTTCTTGTGATGATGTCCTCTCGAATAAGAAGACTCTAATTCTGTTTGACACCAGTTATTCTCCTGACCACCTTTCTGGTGGACTTTTCACTCATATTTATCTAGCTCAACAATGCATCCAAAAATAGCCCAGACCACTGGTCTGGATTTAACCCAAAATGACACTAGTACTGACACAATGACTTACTAGCAAATTCATCCTCTGTAGGTCTTACTGCATTTTCAGATGCGATCTTCTACAGCTGTATTACATATCCAAACTCTGCATATCACACTCAAGCCTCTGATAAGGAAACAGCTGCTTACACAACTAAGCCTATTGCATTTGGCTGTATCTAGTGCACTTTGACAGTTTGGCTCTGTTGAGTTCTCCACAGGCTTGACACACTTGGTGCGGTATGTAAGCTCCCTTCTGTGTCCCAAAATAGAGTAGATTTCATCATGGATGTAGGAGAAGAAAAAGGCCTTTGATAATAGCGTTAATTGGATACAATTCAGCTTTACTGTTGATTAACATCAACAGTCTTTGTACACCTTACATTGAAATGATACTGTTATTGTTTCTGAATGGCACTGGGAAGCCTTCTGGCCATTATCATAGATGTTCATGGGCATCATCTTTTATACTTATCTTATTTAGCAGCTAATATCAAAGAAGCCATGAGCACATCTCATCCTGTGTCTATAAAGTCCTATGAAAGTGTCCTTTTCCAAGCTAAAGAGCCCCATAGTCGTCATAGGGTCTGTTTTCTTGGCCTCTGATCATATGTGCAGCTCTCCTCTGGGCTCTCTCAGGCTTCATCACATCCTTTTTGAATTGAGGGGCCAAAAACTGGACACAGTACTCCAGCCACAGCCTCACCAAGGCCGAGTACAAGGGGAGAAGGACATCCCGGGATTTGCTTGAGAAGCATCTATTGACACCCTAAGAGGGTGAAGAAGAGCTGGCAGAGATGGCTGGTGGGACGGAGCTATTACCCCCGAAGAGCCCAGAGGAGAATCGTTGAATGAGGGGCGACAAGCAGCCATGTCACCCAGCCCCACCGCAAAGAAGCGCAGCGAGTGGTGCATGGCCGGTGCATGGAGGATCAAAGAGGGATCGAGACCCTGGGAGCTGCACGAGGCATCTCAGGTCTCCCAACCTCTGGCACAAGGCCAGGCAGTCGGTGCACAGCCAGTACACAAGGGGTCTGGGAACAGACCGGGATCCTGGAGCTGCTCAAGGAGGCTTGGGTCTCTAATCCCTGGCATGACACTGGGAACATGGTGTACAGGTGGTGCACAGAGGGCCTGGAAGCAGACCAAGACCCCAGAACTGCACAAGGTGGCTCGGGTCTCCAACCCATGGGACAAGGCCGGACACGTGGCATAGAAGGGTCAATGGTGCACAGGACGGTGCACAGGTCCTAGAGAGGGCCCAGGCCTGGAAGAGCCATGAGCAGTTGGAGACTTCCCTGCTGAGGGAGGAAATGCCTTGCCCGGGGAAGCCAATGCAGCTTCATCGAGCCCAGAGAGTTGTGAGGTTGCTCTGGGAAGAGGGATTCCCCTCCTCCCCCCGCCAGTTGGGGCTAGCAGCCAGAAGGAAAGCCCTGAAGGGAAAGGACTCCCAAGGGTCTTAAAGGTTCCCCTTCATGGGCTATTCAAGTTGCATAGCAGGAAGCCTGAAGGGGCCCTGGGGATCTTTCCCTCTCCTTGTCTTTGGGGCATTGCCACTGCCCCAGAACAACAAGGCCTGTTCTTTTGTTCCTTTTAGAGAGCTAGCCTTTACATCTGATATTTCTGTGCCTCATATTTTATGAACCCTGCACCTCATATTTTGTGAATTTGTTCCTCGTGTTTTGTAGTAGTATTTCACTAGAGTATAAGACTGCGTGATGTTTCCTGAGACCTTTGTTTCCCAGATCCCTTACCTCCAGCCCGAGTATTTGCATACAGTTGTATATATATTGCACATAGTTTCCATGTTTTTTATATATATGTTCCATTTTTCTCTCTTCCTATATATGAATAAATTTGTATATAGTTAAAAGTCTTAAGATGTGTCCTGGCTTACTCTATAGGGGAAGGAGGAAACTGCGTGTAGTGGGCAGTTTCATGCCACGTCGCACCTGCTCTGCTAACATTCCCTTCAATTGGAGAGGGGAGTATATATTTGGGTACTACCTGGGCTACATGTAATAATAGTAATAATTCAATCTGATGCTCTTTGCTGACTTTTTCAGGAGAAGAACTCTATGAAGTTACTTCAAGGTTTTTTCAAATACAGGACACTTTATGTAAGAAAGGAGCTTTAGACTTGCTAACATTTTCATGAGACACTAGTGATAATCAGAGAACAGAAACTTCACACTGCCATGCAATATGGCTTCCAAAGCAGACCAGTCCTTTTTTTTTTCCTTTTATTTAGCTAATTTTTTTTGCTATCTAACCTTTAGGATACTAACTTGACTATTAAAAATCACCCCCTGGTTATAGTGTTAAATGTAAATATGGTGGTTTCAAACTAGTGGTTTCAATTAGGTGTTTTGATTACATTGAACAAGTCGTGTCTACCCGGTCAATATTTCAGCTCGCATGTTGAAAGTGAACGAAAATAGCACTGAGTGGAGGAAGTACCATTTTGTCTACATTGCCCATTCAATGAGTGCATCTACATCTACATGAGACTAATCTACTGCGCAATTACACATCACTATGTAACCATGTGCAGCAGCTACTGTGCATTAAAATAGGCGAATGTGTGATTTTCTACTACTGGTAAATACAGGTAGTAGATTTACTACACATTAGCTAATGCACAGTAGTGCACAGTTACATTACATTACATTATTGGAGCAAATTGCTTCCAGTCAGCCCAGGCAGCAGCGGGCAGAAGATCTGTCTCCTTCCCTGGATAGCTGCCTCCAATCAAAAGATTGGAGCCAGGGCTGGGACATTTTCCTGTGCCCCAGCTCTGGCAGCTGACAAGGAAGGGACAATGTCCCAGCCCCCTCTCCAATCTCAGAGGAAGAGGTGCAGAATGGGAGGCAGCTGCCCCAGAGGCAGGACAGCTCCTTCCACACCCCCAGAGTCAAAGCCTGACCCTGCCAGCCCAGGACTAGCACCCAGGGAGCCTAGCGCTCCCCTTGGCTGTCATATCGCAGCTACCTGACTGTTATATGGCAGCAGATCAGGGCAGGAGTAGCCCTACCCTGAAGTGCTCCCATGAGGAACAAATTTGCTCCTGATGAGCACACATGTAGACACACTCCAAGGGTGTGCAGTATTTTACTGTGCAGTAAGCTTTCTGCACATTAATTGCACATGTAGACACACCCATTGTGAGGAAGCCCTCTCTAGTGGGGATGGGAACTGTGGATAAAAGGATAACTTAGCTGTCACGTCCATTTGCTACTCAGACAAAATGCTCTGCTTGCTAATGGGGAAACCAATTATGACTCTACTTTTGTGGTATAGAGTCTTGATCTCTGGACACTGAATTGAGACCACTAATTCATTTCATAAAGTCATCAAACATAGCCCAGGTCAATGCCTTTACCATTTCTGTCTTAATTGAGGTAAGGGGTCCCACACTCATTGACCTTGGGAATCACTCCATCCTCTCTTCAGGAATTTCTGTTCCCTTCTTCTGGTTATTGGAACAGGACCACACTGTCCAGGAACTGTCTTCAGTGATCTAATAGGTCATTCCTATCTTTAATTTTTATCATTCAAAATAGAAACACATTCTTTCCCAACCATTTGAAAGTTCCCATTGTGAGCAAAATAAAATGAAGTCTACTAACCTTCCGTTTTCTTGGCAATTTTTTTCCTCTCATGGTTATTTAAGGAAATTAGATGTGACAATCCCAGACAATTAAAGTCTTTAAGAAAGGTCAAAAATCTCCCAAAAATAGAGACAGTGAAATGCCTCCAAAAGTTTGCCCAAACTCTTCCAGTGTGCTCCTTGGGAGGGGGAGGCCGTGGGGGCGGACTGTGTTCCCCTGCCATGTACCACCAAACAAAACAATAATAACCCAGAAATCTCTTTCACGGCATATTCACATACACCAGAAGGATGAGCTTCCTCATTTGAGAATTCATCTGAGTCATGTCTGCATTTCAATACCAGAAAGAAACACTTTTGTTCAACTGTTAATTCCTTGATTAGTCTGAGCATATTTTTTTAGATAAAGAGATAGTGTACCACAGCAGACATTACCACATCCTATTTATGTTGCTGTAGTTGCCACACTCAAGACATCCAAGATGGGATTTTCGAAGGCATTAAATGGAGTCGGGCATTATCATAATTCAGTGGATTTGGGGCACCTAATTTCCATAGCCTAAGGGGTGCAGTGACAGTGCAGTTAAGACATCTTCCCGTAGCTCCATAAATGGGAATTCAAGCCTCTCTCTTGACTTATGTCAAAGGCTGCCTTCAGCTGACTGAGACCCAAATGGGTACCTGGCCCTTTGAGCTGGGAGTCAAAGGAAGTAGCATGTCTTAACCACACAAGCCTTGATGGGCTGCTAGACTCAGGTGGACCTTTGACCTTAGGCTCCTTTGAAAATCCCAGCATAAAAACATTGTTCTTGAACTCTTTGAAATGTACATCAGTGAATTCAGCTTGCCCTGGAGCAGCCTGCCTAGTGCACTAACTTCTCCAGTTCAAATGATGATATTAATTTTCCCTTTTCCAGCAGAACAAATGACAACTGCCTGCACTCTCTATGGGTGAAATTCAACCCTGTGCAAGGGGCCACCTCAGGGCTTCTGGGCCATTTACATCCCATTTAACCCTTATTTTGAGAGCTCAAGTGAGACTTAATAGAACGGGAAGAATGTCTGTGTCCTTTTGCTATTGCATCTCTTACTGCAGGCAAAACCCGTCTGTCTCGTGTCTTGTGGGCTTTCCACATACTCCTTTGTATTATCCTTTGCTTCAGTCTCAAGTAAGTCCAAGGGCAGGGATCATCATCAGAAGAGAATGAGGGAGAGGTCTCCCCACCTGGGTTTTCTGGGTGAAGGTCTTTTACATGTCAACTGCCTGAAACCAAAGGGTTTGTGCGTCAGGGCACCTCCATGCGGAAGATGCCTGTTGTGTTTGCAGTACCAGGTGGGGATGCAGTGACCTGAGCGTGCAGCAATCTGGTGACATTTGCTTTGTCCCATTGCTAGCTTGTAGTTACACTCCAAGCAAAATGAAAATGATCTAAAGTGAGGATGTTCAAAGTGGCTTTCCGGGCATCTGCGGCTCCCTCCCTGGGCTCAGTTGCCAGGCAGCATTCTGATGACACAAATGTGGCCATTGCCACCTAAATAAAGTGGCACTTAGGATTTAAAAACATGGAGGGATCTATTAATGCAGACTGGCAGACTAAACCTATGCCTGTTCCAGCAGCTGAATAAGGCCAGTAACTATTACCCGTTGCCACAAACTGGAGGCATTAGTGATTTTGAAAGTCCCAGGACTTTTCTAAACTGGTGACAGATTCTCAACACCAGCTCTTTCTTTTAGTCTTGAGTGATACAATTCAGTCTATAACCATTATGTAGCTGTTTATGATCATCACTAGTTATCATTTGCATTGTACTTAGCCCAAATGACCATGGATGTATTCTTTCCAGGCATTCTATGAACACTGAATTAGAGATGTTTCCTGCCCCAAAGTGCTGACACTTGAGAGGGCAGGAAAAGGAGATCCTTATTGTTCTGTGGATGAATTAACTCCCAGTTTAGTCTGAAACTGCTACAATTTTATTGTCTTACAAAAACCATTTGTTATGTGGCTACTAAGTTTGAGTTTTCCATTATGAAGGCAAGTAC
>JAGPOW010002202.1:1975775-1986474 GCA_030014935.1 Caiman crocodilus
AATAGAGCTGTAAATGGTTACTTCTTTTGGGGCACTTCATTCAATGGCAATATAATTCTCGTGCTAGGGACTGAGGGACAGTGGACAAGACACCTCCACTTTGACAATGGCAGGGTTGAGCTAGCATTCATGTTACCATGCAGGATGAAGTTGCTAATACTTATTTATCATTTGTGTGCGTCTCACACACATTAAGGTTTTTGCTGCTCCTAAAATCATTGCCAATCCTGCTGGCTGTGATGTGGCTCTTGCGGTTTTGAGATCTTTCTGCTCCTCTGTTCCTAAAAGGCATTCAGTATCACGTGGCTGGCACGACCTCACATGGGCTCGTTGGTGGACAATTCTGTTGCCTACAGCATCTGTTTTCTTTTTGATAACACTGTCCTTCCAGCCAGGTCTGGATCATTAAAAATAGGCATCGAACAAGAACACGGTTCAGTTCTTTTGCCAATAACCTCATCTGAAGATACACCTTGCTGAAGAAAATATTTACCACTAAACTTTTATTTCACCCTCTGCCAAAAAAAATTGGAAGTTCTACCTGCTCATTAGGAACTTAGGAATGGAAAGCTTATTGATGCTTGAGGCTGCCGTGATAGGTGCCTAAGCCATGGATAAAGTACAAGGCTAGTCTAGCTAGTTTATTACCCCTTTCAACTGTAGAAACAGACTACTTCATTTCCTGATTCTTTCATACTCAGTATGTCATACGCCTGGTTAAAGGACCCGAGCCTACCCCCAGTGTAATCAATGGAGGTTAAACATTGAGAGGACTCGGGGCACAACTGGGCCTACAGAGAGTATGCCACAGAAACTTTTGAAAAATAAGCTTTTTGCTTTGCAGAAAACTCTGGAAATTTCAACTTGATATAGTCCTATGCGCTGTAGCTAATGCAAAAAAATGAGAAAAGGCCAAGAAAATATTTCAAAGAAAGGAGGCCCATGGGAAAATACACATACCGTATGTTAGGCAAAAGATAACAAAAAATGGCATAAAGCGGAAAATGATAAATATAGTTCTGTGGTTCTCAGCCTTTACTGCACCATGACCCCATGCTACAAGAGAGAAAAATTTGGGACCTTATCCATGTAGTTGTAAAAAAGAGGGAGGGTGGCCATGACCTACTCCCTTGGGAGTGCAGACTGCAGCTTGAGAACGCATGCTATCAGTTATGACTCACAGCCAGAGGATGCGGCAGAACCATTTGGACGTTTTAAAGCACAGCCAGGCAATAATGAAATGGCCTTATTGGTCTCCCGCCTAAGTAACTCCCTAATCAAAACCATAATTGACAATCTAGTCTACAATGGCTGCCGCTAAAAAATTTCGGAGCTACTACCAGGAATTAAGAGCCACGCACAAAATGTTCAAAAGTAACTAAGTGGGATTTTCCAATGAGCCGAAGGCAACTAGGAGCGTAAGTCTCATGGAAAATACGACCTGTCATTGAGGATGACCATGAAACTCTCAGCTAAGAGTAGCTCAAGTTTCAGTCAGTTCAATGTACGCTCCTGAGTCACAGCATCACTTTGAACAATGGAATTTGGGCCGCTACATCACTTAGCTGCTTAATACAAAATACCTTCAGCCTCCTAAATCATGTAGGTGCGTTTGAAACCTCCACCCCAAAATGATTTCCTACTTCCCTTCCCGTGCTTTGCTGTGGTCTTGGTAGCCGAGTAGAGGAATGCACCCATTCACTGTGCCATCTTCGCGACCTCCTTTCTGTTTGAGAAAGTAGCTTGAAAAATTTAGCAGCTTAAACTGGCTCTTCCCCATGTGTGACCCTTGCTGCTGCTGGCCTGTTGATAGATGAGGAGATGGATTTAGTCGCCGGCATAACTATTAATGTGTTTATAGGAACTTGTATCCCTTGACCAAACGTTGAACTCAGTGGGAAATTTGCCTGCTGTGTTTTGTTTAAAATGTGAATCGAGCACTTGTTGCCAACGCATATTCTTCTTTGTCAATCATATCACTTCGGCTCCTGTCTGTCAAGACACTTGTCGACTGGCAGAGCGGCAGCACTGACGACTTCTTGGTTTTCTCTTTCTGCCTGTGGATTTGGTCCAGAGAAATGAGCAGAGATCTATCTGTGGAGCGTCACTGGCCCTAGCATTCCTCTTTGACCACCTCAGCGGAGGGGAAGATGACTGTGAAACTCCCAGCAACGTAGCTCAGATTTCCTTCCAGTTCTTGCCTATATAGCACGCACGCTCCTCGGTTTCTCGCTGTGCCTGGGGGGGATTTCAAGCTAGGCAGCTAACAGGAATGCAGCTGGGCAGATTTTGAAGGATTTTCTCTGTGGCAGGATTCGGATCCCAAAATGCAAGCTGGGTTTACACCAGCTCTCCTCACAAGACCTTATTAAAGCTTCTAGATGAATATAAAAAGCCTCCAAGAAAAGCAATAAACTGCCTAATGAAATAGCAGTAGTACTAGAGCTGTGGTTCTCAATTCCTTTTTAGGCTCTAACCCAATTTACAGGCCCAGGGCCCAACTCCCGGTAACTCATGCCAGCTCGCAGTCCCAGGTTAGTCAGAGCCCGCTGGCAGGGATTGAATTGCGGTGGCACCTGTGACCCCACTCATAAGCATGGCAGCCCCAAATTGGGTTGCAATGCTTAGTGGGGAATCAGTGCGTGAGAAGCTGATTTTACAGTAGTGGCACAGAACCGGTGATAAGTTCATCACTCAGGACGCCGCGGCTCTCAATCAAATGTTGTTCCTTTCCTAAAGGAAGACTGCTTGCCACCAGCAAGAAATTTGCCCCCTCCTTCCCCCTGCACAACCTCTTGAGCAAGTCCCAAGGCTTCCAGAGTCAGACAAAGTGGGGCTGTCGCAGAGGGAGAAATGAATGCAATGCTGCATCCTGATGTGACCTCTGCAGAAGCCAGGATATAACTCATTCACAACTTTTCTCAGCCTTGAAGGTCATCTGAAGTCCTGTATATATCAGCAAAACTCTCACGGAAACCAACTATAGGGGGAAAAAAGTCCACTGCAAATGATGTTCCTCTGTAAAGGCTTGCAAGGCACCCCTTACTTGCATGAGCAGGCTAACCCCCCAGAAGCCGATGGGACTGCCTTCACCTAATGGTAGTGTAACCTGTCTTCCGTTCGGTTCGCCACGTAAGACGACATGACGGTGAATCACGCACAAATGGGAAATTAAACAGCCACCGAGAAAAGCTCATCGTCATACCGGGCAGCAGCCATTCCCCCCCGCCCACACCCACACACGAAACAAAAAGCACTTTCATAAGCGTGCTCATTTTTTTTATCTGAGTCAGACAGCCAAACGCAGAGCAAATTTTCACAGTCTGTGCAGACTTGGGTGGGCTCCGGCTCCCCTGAAAGAGGGAAATGTTTATTGATGAACAGCCCATCTCTAAGTGGTGTTTGAATGAATGTCATTGGGGGATGGCTGGTGAGAGATTCAATGCGTTATCGCTCAGGCCGGGTGAGAAGCAGAACCGTTCCTCTCCCCAGAACCTGCCGCTCTCAAACCCGGCATATGGTTTCTGTTAGTTCGTGGCCTTTTAGAGCAGCATGTGTGTAATTTCCTTTTGCTTTTTCTCCTGTGCAGTAGCCCCATCCTGGAAGAAGCCTCCCACAGACACATCATACCTAGCCATCTTAACAAGAAGCCAGACTGTGCTCATCTCAGCTTCTGTAGCACATTTCCTCCAGCAACAGCTCAAGCGATTGCAACAGAGTTCACAGACGGTCTCCGGATGACCTTTCAAACCGGGTTGGCAAGCATTAGCCTGCAGGACTTCATTCAGCTCCCAAGATCAGGTTGTCAGCACCAGTTTGACAGTAGGGTGCAGAGCAGCCAGGTTGGGAGTGCAGCGCCGGGAAGGGAAACAGCAGCCTGCCTTCTGAATAAACTGGGCTAATTTGGCCTGCCGCTCCTCAAACGTGACCAACCCTTCCTTCAAACCCTAAACGGTTTAGGAGCTCCCGCACGGACAGACAGCCTCTCTCGCTGTGCCACGCCGCTGCATTTGAGATCAACAGAGGTGCTCAAGCTGGAGATGCCTTAGGATCGACAGGAGGGGCTGATGCCATGGTGTTTTCTGCATGGACCTCTGCTTTGGAAGTTACTCCAGCCCTCTGGCCAAAAATAGCCCAAATATGATTAATTCTGAGGCCTGTTTGAAGGCTTATCTTTTTTTCCCAGACTGTAAAACGGAGGGTAGGTGGTTTATAACAATAGAGGATTGCTTGGGGGTGTCTGAATTTTCAAGTTGTTCATGGGGTATTGCTCTGGGTTATTTCCAATTGCTCTAAAGCAATTAACTATGGATTTTTAAGCTTAGTTAAGGCCCTGATGGCACCATTAACCCTACTCATTATGAGCAGAGGAATCACAACCTAGCCTACATACCTATCTATATACAGAAAGTGCTTATGCTACCTTTTCTATCCAAAAGCCATGTTTAGTGATGCTAGGATATGCTAACTTCTCCGTTCAGCTTCATTACTGCCGTCCCATTGATTTTAGCAGACTTACACTGATATAACTGAAAAGAGAAATACTGGTAATCGGACTGGCAGAATAGCTTACAGCTCACTGCTGTCCCTTTTTGGCCTACGTGGTTAGCAGAATCTCTCCTCAAAAGACAGGGACGCCTTTATGTAATACCGCTTTATCGACATTTTAATTCTCTGGAGTTATTTGCATCTATTCAGAGACTTTTTCCCTCTGACTTAAAATTATCCCACACATTGTTACAGAATTTTGTAACTACCCATTTGGAGAGCACTATTTGTATTTTGGTAGGGCCTTGAGATACCAAGCACGGCCAGGGATCCATTTTTAATTTGCACTGTAGAAACACATTGCAAAAGAGAGTTTTTGACCTAAAGAGACAAGACAGGCAAAGAATGGGAGAACAGAAGTATCACAATTCCCATTTTACACCTGGAAAAAACATGGGTAGCGTTATTAAGTGGCTTGCTCAAGGTCAAGCAAGGACTCTGCGGCAAAGTTGGGATCTTTGGACTCTCAGTCCAGACCCTTACTCAAACAACCATCCTTCCTCTCTGCAGTTTCCAGGCTCACATTATTGGCTCAGCACCACCAATTAATCACTCAGACATTGTTTAAAATTATGAACGTTATTAAAACATTTCTAGTCTCCAGACCTAAATACAATAATGTGCTGCATTTCACATTACTGGTCCTGTGCCATTTCAACAAACCTTCCTGACTACACCGGGGACTGCCGTAGGAACGGTGGTTACACCATGCCATCAAGTCTCAAAGTGCAGTATCCGTTGCAATCAATGATAGAGCTTGACAATTCTTCTAATTCCCTTACACTCGGGGTCAGGAATAGGACCCTAAAGCAAATATAAATAAGTGATGGCTGTCACTCCTCGTAGGACTAAACACTGTTGATTTTCTGCTATGCTGTTGAATCCATCCATTTGCAATGTGCATTTGCATTACAAAATGTCTTGAAACTCTGTGCTCCTGCAGGGAGGGACTTTCTGGTGAATGTATATTACTCACATCAGTAAAATTACCATGAGCACGAACTCATGGAACTGACTGAGATAAAAGAAGGTTTGCTGTTGGGGAAAGGCAATGCCATCAGCATCTGACAGGCATTTTACTTAATAGCTTTCCTAGCGTGCAGCTTTCTTGCCTTCAGGAGATAGTGGCTTCAGTAAAGCCATCATAGTCACACCACATATAAGGGAGCGTGGAATGTGTGGAAGACGAATTCTCGTAGCTCCTTTTTGAAAGGTAATAGGATCACCAAGGTCGCTGAGCCACGGTGGCTGTGTTACAGGTTTAAGAGCGGAAGAATGAGCTGCCTCTATAGATTTGCTAAATTCTTCCTCTGCAGCCTTGCGGCTGAATAACGCAGGACCTCTTTTCTTTCTGCTCTCGCTAGAAAGACGTCCGGCGGCAGCAGAGTCAAGGTGGCTGGAGGACAAACCAAGAGTTCTTGTCGCTGCGGCTCGCCCATCTTCCACGCGAAGAGTTGCAGCGGTAGTTGGGTGGAGCCCGACTTTGAAAAGCCCCGTGGCTTTGCAGCACTTTCCCCAGGCAGCGCCAGCAACAGCAGAAGGTGCGGGAGTACGATGAGGGCTTCCCGTCCCCACCAGAGAGGAATCCAGCTGGGCACTGGGCCAAGTGGATTTCCTTTTCCACTGAGAACAGCAGCAGCAGCTGGGAGAGAAACCGTCACCGTCTCCTGACATCATCCGTTTGAGTAAAACCGCTGGCCTTGTTCTTCTTTGCACCAGACCTGGCTGCAGGGTCTCTTGCCTTCGCCCCTGCCCAACTTTCACTGCCCCGCCGTTTCTTCTTCTGGCACCCCTTCCTTCATTGACACCTACAGCCAGTTTTCTGTTCCTCTCCACCTCCTTGTTGAACCCTCAGGTCCCAGACTGGCACAAATAAAACCAAACACTATGAAGCATTTCCTCGACAGAGCCCTGCTGCTCTACAAGAACAGGAGGGCTGGCCCATACCGTGGAGGTAATAAGAGCCTCCTTCTATAATTTTTTCCTATTTCTCCCATGTCATACATTTTGTCTGTTTAGCTTGATGGGAGGGAGACAGGAGTTTTCTGCAGGTCTCTCTACCACATTGTACTGGCTGCCTGTTTACGTGGCCGGGGGTTGTAAGCCTAACATGCTACAGAATAAGATGGGGAATTTTCTGTGGATGTGCTGGGTGGTTGTTGTTGCCACTGTTGAAAAAATGGAAACAGAAAAAATAGCCCGAAATGGCAGGAAAACATTTTGGCTGAAAACTGACCAGACTGGGGAAAAAAATCCAGTTTTCAGTAAAAAAAAACAAAAAAAAAAACCCAAAATTTAGCATTCAAAAACACTTTGAAAAGTCTCGATCGAAGCAGACAGTCTGCGAGAAAAAGTCAGTTCTACTGAAAATCCGTTCTTGCCTGAGAGCTTGGGATCATCCCTAATCTACAACTTTGTGTTCCTTATAGCACAGTTTGTGGAAGACCATTTTGACTCCTTGAGTGTAACTTATCCAGAGAAAAGCTAAACACACTTTTTTCTCTCCCTATGAATGAGTTATTGTCTTTAAAAAAAAAAAAAAAAAATCCAAGGCCAATAGACTATGTGCTTCAACGCACAGACTTGAAAATTTAAAAAGAAAAATCACTAAAAAAAAAAACTGGTCTAGATGGCTCATTACACTTTAATTAGTGAATTCTACCAAAATTCATGATTTTCCTTATGTAATAAATCTTCATATAGTTGATTTAAATACATCAGTTCCCCGCTACCAAAATCTTGAGAAAATCTCATTTCACAGTTTCCCATAAAACCAGGTGCAAAGCAGCTGCTTTGGGCATGGGGTTTCTTGAAGGACTTGCTCGGTATCAGTAGCCAGTGAAAAACCATGAAATCGAGGGGATTTCAATAGGTGCATATGCAATCATTTAAGATGGTGCCATATAGAGGGGAGTTTGGCTGAGCTAATGTTTCTCATTTTGGAAAAAAGAAAATGCATGCATCCTTGTTTTGCAGAAAAAGATTTTGACTCTCAATAAATGTGACTTGCTCTTATTAAGTGATTCATGGCCTGCCGGCAGTGTGTGAACCCAGCGCACCTGGAGTGACCTCATTGGCACCCCCAAATCCAGGTGAGACTTTACAAGGACCAGGGAAGTTCTCCAGGCCAGTTAGCGATTTCATTAGGAACCTCTTCCTCCTGACGATAAATCATATGGACCACTCTTGAAAAGTCCCATGTGATAGCACTAACCTGCTTCTGCCGTTTTCCCATGACTCGTTCCACTGAATTGCTTGCCTAGCATCACCTAATGCTTGTGTTGCCAGATAACTGCTCCATGGTCTTACACTGTTTCTGCATATAGCAATAGCAACTGATGTGTTGTTTTAACCTGCTTTAAGGAAATGTAGGATGTTAACTAGGATCAATTCCTTTTCCCCCAACCTCTCCCTTCATTCATTCTTCAAAGTGCAACTCCACGGGGAAAGACAAGAATTTTGCCTATAGGGAACTTGATCCAAAGCTGGTTAAACTCACAAGGAGTCTTTCCATTGACATTAAAAGTGTCTGTTTAGAACAAGACTCGTGGTAAAATCTCATGGATATTCAAGGGAATAAAACATTGGCTCTAAAGTTGTCATCACCAATCTAATCTAATATGATCCACAATTTCCCTTAGCAACAGTATCAAAACCTAAATGCCTTTGCGCATTTACCAGCTTACTCTGCATGTTTCTGTTTCTGCTCCACTTAGTTCTAGTGCTACATAGCAAAGGGATCCTTTATTGGCCAAGTAAAAATCTTTCATCTACCTGTTCCATGGAAAATGTGAGATCGTATCATTTAATAACCCCAGTGAATTTAATCCCAGGCCATTGACAAAGCAAATGAAACAGCTGCACTTTTCAGGCTGTTAGCAAATTTTTCAGAGCCACGTTCGAGTTCCGTTCGATTGCTCACTGCTCAGCACTGATTCAACAATGCGCAACTCTTAGCTGCCAGTAAAGAGAGCAGTTTACCATGTATGGTGCAAAAGGAAACGGTAGCAAGCACCTAAAAAAAAAAAAGCAACAAACAAAGAAACAAACAATGGAGCCAATTTTAATGACTAAATTGTTCCAACCCTATTTTAAAGCATGATTGGAAAGCAGGATGCTGAGCAAATTACAATGGCATTAAAATGCCAGGTCATCTGCTGGAATATATTATGACGCTGCTATATTGCAAAGAATGGCTTTCTAATATGAGGCGGGGATGCTTATTTGGCTAAAAGAATGGCTCTAGGAAGAGTCCTAATATGGGAAAAGAGGTAATTGTCCTCATTTACTTAAAAAAAAAAAAAAAAAAAAAAAAGCAGGTTTTACAAATGGGAATAAACATGATTCACGTTACTATGTACTCTGATTGCATAGGTAATTTCCTAGTATTCTTGTACCTTTGTTTTCTAGGTGGCAACATTTTAACTTCCTTTCTAACTTGTGCTAAAATGTTAGTAATATCCAGGGACTTAAGGAATCTACAAATGATGATTTACATTCACCTCCTATTTAATATGCAGGAAACAGATCATGTATAAATTCTGGGCTGAATCCGACCTGCTGTGTAAGGGGAGAAAAAGCTGAAGAAAACCTCTTCTTTTGGCACCTTCTTCATGGTGTGCCACACGCCTGTGCCACATGCACGCTGGCACATGGCAGGTTACCCCAAGTGGGGAAGGGGAGGCCGTGGCCAGCAACTGTGCTGGCCCCAGCAGCCTAAGTGAGGGTCCTGGGGGCCAGGAAAGCTGCAGCCACAGTGCCGCCAGCCAGAGCCTGGCTCCGGCCAGCCAGGCTCTGGTTTTGGGGAGCACTCACTGCTGCCGTGTGCACCACCCTGCTTTTTATCTGCACATGTTTTTGACCCCAGGATCTCCTGGGTCAACCCCCCGAATGAGCAGCGTGTAGCACCACAGATGGGTCTGCAACACCACATACTGCACAGCCACGCTTGTCTGGCCACAGCCTACTTTTCCCAGTGACTACCACCCAAGCATCCATCTCCTGTGCAATTGCTTTTGATAAAGGAAGGAATCAGCACATGGGTAAAATTCTACAGACAAACAGAAAACAGAGGCCCAGACCCTCTTGATAGCGCTCTTACTGACACCCGTACACGTTTCCCTTGAGAAACCCATTTTTGGAAAAGTTTGCAGCACCAAGTATTAACAAAAACCAGGGCAGGGATGGTACAGCAGGCAGACATGTGCCAGAAGGATGAGCGCACGACAGAGAGATAATGATGTGTCTGATCTTCTCCAATGTCTTTTCAAGCATAGGGCTCATCTGTGACATGTATGCCCTAAGAAATGTCCTGAGCATGATATAGCTCAGTCACTCTCTCGTTGACTTCCCTGAACCCATCTAACACTGGCTTCCAACCCACGTGCTAGCTGGGATGTTGACTTTGACCTAAGACATTCATTAAGGACAGGGATCAACATACCATAAAGACTCCTCCTCCCTCTGTTATGCTGCCATTTAAGAGCTGAGCTTTCAAGCTGGTAGCTTCCAGGTACCAATATGACGACTCAAAGCAGGGCATTGTCAACCCTAGAGAGTAGTCTTCCTCCTCTTCTAGCAGGGTCCACACCTGCTGACCTTGGAGACGCACCCCAAACCTTATCTATTTACTGAGGTTTTCCTGAGAAAGTAGGTTGGGAAGGAAGCTGTGAGGTTTATGCTGTGTACAGGACGGAGTACTTTAAATATTGCCAGCACTGTTGCTCTAGATTGAATAGTGTATGTGGTTTGGTTTAATGTTTAATGCACAGGTGTCTCTAGATATGTGACACAGGCACAGGATAAGCTTTGGACAGAGAAAAGTCAGGCAAAACTTCCAGTTCTATGAGCATTTCACATCATTCTGGTGTTGGGGAGCCTATGATTATTACGGGCCTGATGCTTTGTTGCTAACACTTCATTGTGGGCAAAACGCGGCCTGCGAGCTGGATGCGGCCCGCCAGGCCATTCTATCTGGCCCACGGGGCCCCTAAGAAATTTAGGAAATGACTATTTATTCGCCCCTGGCTGCCTGTCATGCGGCCCTTGATGGTTTGCCAAAACTCAGTAAGCGGACTTCCACCTGAAATAATTGCCCGCCCCTGATTTACAGTCATGAGTGCAAAGCGGGTATGAAGCCAACTCGTTCCGA
>JAGPOW010002202.1:1986991-1998726 GCA_030014935.1 Caiman crocodilus
GTTTCTCACTTCAGACATCAATAGCATTGCTACATTATTCTTCTTGTTATTAGCTGTTACTTATCCGAATAGTTGGTATGCAGCTCTGCCTCCCTTAAAGAGGAAATTATTTAAACTGAGCATTAGATTGACACTGGCAGGAATGCCATTCAGCCAGGCAGCTCATTTATTAATCTACTGTAGTATCAGGTACGTGTTTTTTTAAGTAACAGCACGGTTTATCATCCTTTGAAATAGTCCATATTAGGACCATGCATTTCAGATAAAAGGGTCAAATAGGGAATCCTTCAGGCAAATCAATCCTACAGCTTTGCGTCCAGTCCAAAACGACAAGGAGAACGTTTTCTGATTTAGATGCGGCTCAAAAAGTGGAGATTGAGAAGAGCTGGTTCTGTAGCATATCCCCCTACCACTCTCATTGTCAGACTCGACGTCTTATTCCAGTTCACCCTTGAACCTGAAGCAATGCCTAATCATATCCCAACAGTGATCTCTCTGGCCAAGTCTGCTTCTTAAATGTCTTCCTTCACTGCTGAAAAAGGTGATGATACTGGAGATGGTCCTACACTGTTTGTGGTGCTACCCGGTGGATAAGTACTGATAATTGCCCTTTAACAAATACATTTTTTTTACTACTGTACCCTTCCCCTTATAACAGAAAACTCCATTTTGGAGAAATCATTCTTTTCTAACCGATCAGAAAATTGGTATTTTTCTAAGTCAAAACTGAGAGTCCTTTGCACACACTGAGACTCCAAACACACTCAGTATTTCAATAAATGGGCCAACATAATCTGCCCACAAACACGAGAACAATCTGCTTCTCTAAGGGTCATTGCCTTTGAAGGGCAACATGGACAAATATGGCAACAAAAGTCATCTTGCTGGGAATACCCGTGTCGCTATAATGCCCATTTAATTGGAACTTCTAAAGGCAAAAGGAAATGAGTATTTCTGATATTGCTTATTCCTTCTATGGTAAAATGTTATAACTTGAGTTATTTATAACCTTTATTTTTGGCATTTTTTGTCACGATGGGAGGGGCAGTGGGCAAGGGGGGATGGATTTTTTTTTTCAGCTCAGCAAATGAATCAAGGATTCAGCTTTTCTAGAGCCACCGGATATATACGTATCCCCTACAGCAGGGGTTGCCAACCGGAGGCACATATGCCACAAGCGTCATGGGCAACTTGTACGTGTGGCACACGGCAGTCCAGAGACGGGACAGGCAGCACAGTGGCATATAGGGCAGCGAAAGGGGATTGGAGTGGCACTCAAGGAAAACATGGGGCTAACTTGTGCCATGCCTGCCAAAAACATTGGCCCCTATGCTTTACAGCAGGTTGAACCCCAAGTCTGGCAGTTAAAATTGGTGTCGTTTTATTTATTTTAAAAACAGACACTAAAAATGACATGGTATAAGAGATGATGAAAGCTAGTGAACATTGATCACACTGATTGGCGAGCTGCGCACCAGAAGATGGTTCTTAAATAGTCAAGAACCATAAAAATGTACTGAAATAATAGGAAAAAGCCTCCAAAAAAAGGTGCCACACCCTGGACATGGAAGAAGACAGGATTTGGTGCCGCAGTACAAGGAACGTGGCATCTATAAAGCTGTCCATGCGGGGGGTTAGATCGGAGTGAATTGTAAAGCCCTTCACACCACTGGAAGAGACCTGTCCTGCTCAATCAAAAGCTGTGTTCATATGGATGGCAAGGATTGCCTTAAAGGTTCTTGGTAAGAAAGGAAAAGTAGTTTGGCCATTTAATGGTCCACTGTGTTGTTTATGCTGTAAACCGAGGGATAATAATGAAGATAATAATAATACCGTGAAAGAGTCACCAAATGGCAGAGAAAGGAAAAGATTTAGTATAAAGACATTGAGAACTCTGCTGCTAAAGTAGTATTATTTCCTATATTGTACTTCCGCTGCTGCTGATGATGATAGTTAGGACCTGGTTTAAATCATGATTTCGGTGAATATCATGAAATGAAGTGATTTTCACTAAAAAACAAAAAAAAAGGTGCAATTTTCAATGAAATGCCACAATATGGCTGCTTCCAGAGGTGTTCCCCTGGGATTGCATTGCAGGCTCGGGAAAGCATTCCTGAGCCAGCAGCAAAAGCCTAGCAGCCGAGGGGAGGGACTGTTTGCTTCTCCCGGTGGGAAAAATGCGGCGCCAAGGGTTGGGGCTGTGGGAGAATGCACATGCATGGAAAAGCAACCAGCCCTTCCCCTGCCCGGTGCCAGAGCTGTCTGCCAAGGCAGCCCCTAGGAGCCCCGACCTGCTGGACCTCAGTTTTCCCACCCTCCCCTACCCCTCTCCAAACTCTCTTCTCCCCCAGGACCTCTTGGAGCCTCTTCACCCCTCCCCTGGGCGGCTAGGCTTTTGCTACTAGCTGGAGAACGCTCCCCCCAGCCCGCGGCAGCAGTCAGGGGCCATTGTGAGGAAGGTGACACCACAATCAGGAGGCAAAACTGGTAGCCCTTGCCATTCTCAGGCCATTATATGAGTATGCTGGGCCCGTGATTTAAATCAGGCCCTAATGATGGTAGACTCATAAACCCAGACGGAGATTGGTGTTGCCTTATTACACAAACACATAGGAAGCAACAAACCCTGTCCCACGGGTGGGCAAGGATGGAAGAGGTAAAGTAGGTTTCACAAAGTCACAAAGCAAGTCAGGGGGTTTCAGCCTCAATATATGTCTCCATTACGCAATACAGACATTCCCTTTGGGGGATTTTGTCACTGCCTAATAGACCTCATTAATAGGAAATTTTATTAATATTAAGCCTAAATTTTTTCAATCCCTTTGTTCCTAGTCAAAACCCCATTGCACCACACTAAATAAATCTTTTTCCCCCTTGGTATTTATACTATGCATTATAAATAACAGTGCAATATTTAATAGCCCCAGCATCGCGCAGTCATGGCGGGGCCGTCCTACATTATTGGTCTGCTCTTCGAAGCCTATACTTTAAATGTTAATCCTGAAGTACTTGAAATGCAAGTCGTACCATTATGCCATAGTTTCTCTAAATACCCAGTCGCCAGTATATAATATTGCTTTGTCATGGTTAGGAATCTTTTTCTTTTAAACTAGGAAGCAATTATTTTTACATGTTTGTCAGATCAGACCTTTCAGGCAGAGGGCACATCACAAAAACCAGAACGCTCTGAACTGTTATCTGCCGAAAATGTCAGGTGCTTTCTGCTTAATGAGGGTCATCTTGGAAAAAAAGAAGCTATTTGCCAAAAATCTTTGTCGTTGTCCTGGATTCAGCTAAGGCAAAAAATAAACTGATTATTTCTAAAAGCCTGAAATAAAGGTTACTAGGATATGGGATATTTGCATTTAAAGGGAGTCACAGCTGAGGTTAGAACCCATTTGCAGATGCCGGCTACTGATTTTTTTTTCCTTGCCCTCCCTATCAGAATACTGTTCGCAGCGTCTTTGTCGCCTCGCTAACTTTCCCTTCCTCCCAAATGCAACAAAATGCAAAAAAAGGATGATACGTGCTACTTTTTGCTGTTCCCTGCAAACACAGAGCAGCATAAAGTTGGCGATGCTATCCTATTTCTTCTGCTGGGAGAGATTATGCCTACATGACTAGACCCCATTAAGTCCATCTGTGAGGACAATATCCGCGTATTCAGAGAGTTCTGCGGGAAAAGAAGCTGTCTGCATTATGCCGGTGCCTCCACGCAGGCAGGGAGCTAGCTTGGTAACGCGTGCAGATGGTGCATAAAACGTGGAATGAATTCCACACAGGATCAGTGCCCTAGTGATGTGAAACCTGATTGCAAAACATATGACATGGTCTTCCTGTGGCTGTTGTTTTAAGTGTTTCAAATACCACAAATCGTATACGTTAAAGTCTTGATGTTATTGAAAAACAAAAAACCAAAAAAAAAATACCTCCCGGGAGTGAAAATAGGCAGCAGCAGTCTTTGAGTACAATTACCCGTATCACTGAATGTTTTACAGAGATTTGTTGTATATGAATTTAGTTTACACAGAGTTCTTTAAAATGAGAACATGCTCTGATTTCTGCCCTGCACAGATAATCAGGCGAGCTATGCAGAAGCAATAAATCAATTATTTCTTACAAATTAGTGCAAGATAGCTTTGGCTAACAGCAGTTTTCCAGATGGTGAGGATGAAGAGTATGAGATTTCTAGATAGCTGGAATGAATGGCTTATAGTTTAGGGGCACAGCTGAAAGACCAGAGGAAGGGCACCTGTGCCTGAAGAAACTGGTATCTGCCAGCATTGTGGGGGTGGGCATTTCGGTAAGTAAATGATAAAGATTAAACAAAATATTTTTACTATTTAATTATTAAACACCGAGGGAAAGATTTTTTTTTTCCTCTATAAAAATCTCTGCTTACAGGAAGTGCAGGGACAGAAGAAGAAACTATACAAAGCAAAGGGCAGGGAAATGAAAACACTATTTCTGAATCAAAAACCTCCCAGAGATATTCCCAGTTTGGCTCGGCAGCAATCCCAGTGCTGTCGTTCTCCGTCTGATTTGCCCACTCGTCTCATGCCACTCAGAGCTCTAGAACTTCAGCTCTCGTGGAAATGATTCATGTCTGTGCTTAGTGCTACTTGTCATGGGGGACTACCACCCGTCCTAAGATGATGGAAAGCCCTGTCCAATTGTGGAGAGAATGGCTTGCTTCCCAGAACTGGTTTTTAATGTAGCATTTTGGTCTGGATGCAACAGGTCTGTCTCAGAGAAAACTTCAAGAAAGCACAGATTTTTTGCCAGGGCAAGGAAGCAGAATTGTCTGGTAGCTTGAAAAACGCCAGTGTCTCCTCGCCTAACCCCAGCCATTCCACCGGCTTGCCACGTGAGCCATGTACAAGCGTTGCATTTCTACTGGGAGAATTGCTGCACTCCCAGTAGAAACCACACGGGTACAAGCATGCAGTCAGGTTCTCCTGGGAGAAACATGCCCCTTCTTGGAGAAAGGTCTTCCAGGTGTAGACCTGGAAGATCTCCCTTAGGGAAGAAACTCAGATCTAATGCAGAAGAGGAAGGGAAGAGCAGCCAGTGTTTCTTGCCTCTTCCCTAAACTAGGCAGTCCCCATTTTGGGGAAGAGGTGGCAGCCTTTGCCTTGCTGTTCTCTCCACCCCATTCCTGGGGGCTGTGGATGCCGGCTTTGATTGTGCCAAGCAGTGGCAGGCAGAGCTCCCCGTCATATGGCATGATCTCGACAGTGGGCCCACAGCTTTGCTCAACTGCAGAGAAATAGCCATTCCCCAGGGGCTCCCCAAACCAAGGATGCCCAGTTTGGAAAGCAGGTGAGGGATTTGCCCTGGTACTTTAGCCCCTCGGGACTCCCTGGGAGGAGGGGAGCCCCTCCTCATGCGTTCCCCAGACCAATCCCTGGGCTGAAGCATGCACAGGGAGCAGGAGAAAGACCGCAGCTGCTGGCTGAACGTCTGTACAGCGTCCTCTTCTGGACCAATTTCTAGCGGTGGAAATTTTTGAGAAATGGACACTACTTTGAGGTTACAATGTTGTGGAAGTCGCACATACTTCTCTGTAAGTCAGTCTCCCGATCAGCGAAACGTAGCATTGTTTGGAGCACTGCACAGGGAGCAGCGTTTGCCAATTGAGAAGTAGGACTAACTATTTAAGTAACATGAAAAATCTAAAGAACATCTTCGGAGCAACAGACCCGGTTCTGCAGTTAATCATGCAAGTAGCTGCAACAGAGTTCCTGAGCGAGGGCTGATAGTTTCAAGGTTATCCTGGAAAAGCAACCAGAGCACACCTGATTTAGAGTGCGTATCCTCAGCTCTGACTAAAATGGGAGAAGGAGCCGGTTTCTTGTCATCCACAGAAGTTGCTAAGTTCAGAGCGTGGCATCTTTCTTCCTGGTAATAATGCAAATAGCACAAATACAGATCCTAGATTGCATGAACGGAGCAGGCAATCAGTGAAAGCTGTATGGATCTGCCTTTTCAGGATGGTCTGGGACGATAATATGGAAGCTCCCATTTCAGAACCTCTGCATGCCAGAGATAGTTTAAAAAATATTCAGTTGAGAAATGGTGAAAGAAACTATGAAAGTCTATGGCAATACCAGTACTGAAACTCTAATAGCAAAGATACAGAAAAAGAATAAGATGCCGAATTTGTCCTTGCAAACAAAGACGGTGGGTGGCACAACATACAATCAGAAATGAGACCTTTCAGGACAGACAGATTTGAAAAAAAAATCTACAGGCCAAACTAAAAATGGTTATCATGGTGAAGTTATGGGCTGTTCGTGCTGCCAAAACAAACTGTGTATATCCCAAAGCAGTAAAGGTTATATGCATGGAAAACTGAGATATCCCTGAGGACTGGCTAACATAGTATGATTATTATTATAATTTTAAGAGAGCTTTGAGAAAACGAAGGGCATGTTTGAACGACCTAGTTTTATTTCACCCAAAAAGCCAGCCATTTTAAAAGTCATTATGAAGGCTGTTCAACCCTAGGAATATTTCAACATGCTGAGATTGTCTAAGGACAGTCTACATTTCCAAAAGGGAGGGTGGTTTCACTTCAGAAATTAGCAAAAATTACTTAAGGATGTTGATTTATTCTAAAATGTTTTATATTCATCTTCTTTTGTAGTATAGCCCTCTATTATTTCACTGTATTACTCTCCAAATCAGATCACTGCGGTGGTGAGCTACTCCGGCGTAGTATCCACTGAAGTCTAATATATTGGAATATATTCATGCCTCACTGTTTCTCTTTATGAATTTGTGGAGGTCAAGTTGACAAAAGGCAATGTTTCCCATTCAGAACACCTAAATAAATTATTATCCTCCATTTATTCCGCTGATTTGCTAACACTTTAAAAGTATTATAGGAGGTCCAAAGGGCCTGTTTTCTAGCCTGGCACCTTTCTGCAGTGACTTTTATGATAGAAGGGCGAACCGAAGAAATGTGGATATCAGGCAAAGTTACCTTATGGTCTCGGTTTCCTCAATGCCTTCTAGCCCCTTTCCTTTCCTCTTTGGGTAGGCCGACCATGGGAGGTTAGGACCTCCAGCCTTCCACTCCCAAGCATGGCCTCTCGGTGCTGTGCAACTACAGGCAAATCAGTCATGGCCTGTCCCTATTCTGTGGCAGTTGATTAAACTTTGCCATTAGCCTCAGGATCAAATCTTAATCTCTCTGCATGACTTAATGTCCTCATCCTACAAGATGCCGAGCGTGCTGACGCTGATTCCACCATAGTCCTTCAGCACGTGACGTTTAAGCAAAAAAGTAACCCTACCAAAGTCAAGGCTTAAAGTTAAGTCTATGTTTATGCCTTTATTCAGTGCTCTCAGCATGCCGGATTGCTCACTGCTTACCTCCCAAGGGTGTTGCAAACCTTAATGAAGGCTGGAGGTCCTTGGGCAAAAAACTTGATGTTCATTACAACATGTAATTTCGCACCATTAGTATTTTGTGTCATTATTTTTAGGACCTATTTCTGTCCCTTGTTCCTGCAAGAGTAGAAGACCACGCTGTGATGAAGCAATCTGTCACCGAGTCTCGTGGCAGCCATTTGTCTCAGAACTAAATGGGTCAAACAGGCTGTTTCTATTACAGTTCTCCACTGAGTCCAAGGAGAAGGCAAAACCCACCTGCAAGGAGAAAGCTAAACCCAACTGTAGAATTACTTTTTTTTTTTTCCTCTTTTTTTTTGCTTCTAAGTTTGAAATAATCAAGACCTGGGCTTTTTTTTCCTTGCCTCGGGGAAAAATGTTGGTAAGATTCAATTAGCACTAAGAGTAGGGACCTACCAAAATGGTGATGTTGGCGGAAACAGCAAAATCGGTAGGTCCCCCATGAAAACGTTTGGTCCCTGTGAAAAAGGCAGGGACCGCAAAAAGGCATGAAAACAGCCAGCGAGTTGGGGAGGGGAGGAGGGAACTGCAAAGAAAAAATAGAGGGAAGCCCTGGTATCCTGAAGCATGGAGGAGGTAAGGGGGGGAGGTTTCGTGGCAAAGCATGGTGGAGGCCCAAAAAGTTCTGCCCCTACCCAGGGGCTGACAGATGGCCATCTGACCCCAGAAGTCCCATCCCACCCTGGAGTTAACAGATGGCCATTTGTCCCTCTCCAGGGAGGGGCAAGGCTTCTTGGTCTCCTTGGCCAAGTGGGGTGGTGGTAGCGGGGGCGGCTACCATGATCCACCGCAGAAATGGCAACCAGTGCTGCACTCGGACCACAAAATCAGGGGGCAGCCGCCCTGATTCCAGTAGGTCCCTAACTATGAGAGGCTTCAGTGTTTTTTGCAGCTCCGTTTTGAGACAGAAGAACAGATTAATTGGCCCAAATGTATTGCAGGGCAGAGCTATGGTCCTGTAAGGCCTACATTAGCCCTGAAGACCCTGCTGCAGGACGAGCATTTAGGTGGAAGGCTGGTTCCAGCTGCCATCACGGTCACAGCAGAAGCGCTCGCAGGTCCCGGCCCTGGCAGATCCTAATGAATCTGCAAATTCTGCTAAATACCTGCCATCTCATCAGCAATCCCAGACAGGACATGAGAACAAGAAGGAGGGGTTTAGTGGAGTTCAGGGGATGCCATTCGGGGATGGTCCATTGGCTTAGGAGCCCACTCTGGTTGCAGGCATCATACGGTTATTAAGATGGGCTGGGAGACAAAGGAGCCCGTTGTAGTCTGAGGTCTTCGTTTCAGAACCAAATGTCCTTCGGTGAAAGGTTTCAGTTCTCTTACAAAGAGGGAAGTTGCAAGTTACGGAGCTGCCATTTGGATTTTAACTTAAATCCGCGCCTCTTCTCTGAGGCTTTAAATTTAATAGCATGTAGAAAAAATATAGAAAATGTATGTTTTGATATTTTAAGGGACGCTTTATCTCTGGCTTGTTAGTCCTTCATGCTGTTTGAGTCAAGGCCTTACAGCTGAGTCCAACGCGTAACATGTAGGTATAATGTTAAACAAATGGAAGCTGCTTCACTCAATTTTCTTTTTCCCTTTAAAGGAGAAGCACTTATTACGTGGTCGCAGATAAAGCCAACAAAAACCACTCACTGATATTTATCACGTATATTGTACTGGAGTCATATACATAAATGAGCATTCACTAATTACTCACTCAGTCATTCAAGTTAGGTGAATGAGGAGGCAATCATGACATTCACTGATTAAATTGCTAGACAAATATGTGAGTTGCTCTAGCTGACGGGTACATGATGTATTCAGTCTTAAAAGAGGATAGTAACGGGGAAGTGGACCAAAACACAAAAGAGCATACTGGAATGTGTTTTGCTTATGTATCCCCTGGACAGTAGTTCATTTTTAACAATACAAAAGATAGGTGCGCTGGAGCTGAGAGCAAGATGCAGGGTTAAAATACCTTAAAAGACATTGCAGCTAAAGAAGTGAGACAGAACATTTAGCACCAGGTTGCAAAATGAAAGTTATTGGATGGTTGATTTATACCCGCTGTGGATCTGTCCAACAGAGTTTAATAAAGATGCAGGGGACAAATGTGTCTATATACCTTAAAACAGGGGTGCTAAACATCCAGCCCCCAAGCTGGATCCAGCCCCCAGTGTTGATCGAACCCACACAGGGCACAATGGACTCTGCCAGATGAGTCTGACACCCCTGCCTTAAAACCTTGAAGGCCTTATCCATCCTTTGTGAGCCTTTCTGTCCCTCTTGGGCATAAGCACTTGAAGCTAGAAGGGACAGGCACACGAGACTAGCAGGTCAGCGCTGTGCAGTAGGCATTAAGGGTAGATAGATTTGTATGCTGGTGCCTGACTCTTTTTATGAGCTCTACCACAGACAAGAACGTACACAACTCCAGCCAGCACACGTGGGCACAAGCCGTCTCTCAGGATGAAGCCCAGGAAGATATAAGTCAAATGAATAGTCATGGCTAAGACACCAGTCATCTCACCAGAGCAGCTCTTCTCCGATGAATTGTCTCATTCTACAAGCCGGCCGCTAGCAATTTTCTAGTCAATGGAGCCCATCAAGGATGGGCCAATAATATTTTTCCTTTCAGAGTAAACAGTCTGGAAAAGTAATTGCATAAAATGTGTCCAAATCATTTTTAACTAGCTGGCTTTGCTAACCCCATTCCCTTTTCCGAATGCTGCAGAGACTGACACGGCCGTCTGTTCAGAGGTAAATCACTCGGGACGTTCAGTAACTCTGCTCCCCGAATTTGCTGCTCCAGCAGACAGATGTAGAAAATTATATTCCCATCTAATTTTCAAAAAATGCCCAGGGAACTTACTTTGCCTGCATTCTTATACTTGTGATGAGAAGGGTTTCCTGTGTGTCACTCCTGCTATAGTTATGTGCTAAATGACAGGAGATTGCAACATGCTGACTGGGTTATTGCTGATTTAGAAGCAAATCCTCTCTCTGAAACAGCAAACGCTCACCTGGATTCACAGCTGTAGTGGGTAAGGAAATCGGTACATAGAGAAGCAGTGCTAGAGGAACTGGATGTAAAGCAAAGACAACAAGTTGCTCACTTCATACTGCATCAGTTAGGCTTCGCCCTCTGGGGAAGGTGACTAGTTGTCACTGGCTTGTTCAAAGGGCTGCCAGTATCCAGTTGTTCTGAGAGTTTATGTCGGGGCATTAACATGCCTCACTCTTTCCTCCCACTGTGTCACCTCCTTCCCTTGTGCTGACAAGTGAATTCAACAGCCTGCCCTGCTGGCCCTGCACTTGAAAAGTAAATCAAACACATGGGACATAAAGTAAGGTTTCAAAGTTACCCATTAACCAGGGCGGAAGGGGTGGTGCAGCAAAAATAAACATTTCCAAGTTCAAGTCTGAAACCATGGAGCGTGATGAAAAATCTTCCTCCTTCCCCATTACCTAGTAACCTTTAGGGCAAGCCCTTTTCCCCAGAGTAGGAAATGGTCAGTGGCTCCAGGACTTTCCAACTCAGGTGCTTGGCTTACAAATCTGAAGCCGGACTTCAAAGCCAGAAAGACACGGTAGGCTTAAACCCTGCCACGCTGCAAGTTAGCAGCATGGTGAATGCTTGCATGTGTGGTTTGCAGTGCTGCAGACTTCATGGGCACGCTCATGGGGATGCACCCTAATGGTCTATCTACATTTTCCATTTCAATAGGAGTTGAGGACACTTACTCAAGGTCCTTCCAAGCCTATCCTCGTTAAGGATAGTGCTACTTTCTGCAGCCAGCCACATGCAAGACAGTGATGACAAGACAGTGTCCTCTTGGATGACATTTGACTTCCCGGTCCAAATGGCTAGGTACTTGCTTCCAGCGCGGGCAACCCGGAGCCCAGATCCATAGCGGGGCACAAGCTAACACCGGTGGAACCACAGCAAGATGCAGCAACCACTCTCCCTCTGCACCCCATGAGGATGTTCAGTCTCTCAGACTGAATAAATCAGGTGTGCCAAAGCCGTGCCACCTCAGCCAAAGATGCTCATTTAAGGCAGTGGAAGTGTTGCCTAAATAAATACGGACAGGCTGGGCTCTGCATCGCCAGGATAGCTTCAGTAGAGTGGACTGGGATGAACAGATCCGTAGCAGGCAGGGCGTACCTAACATGAGTTTTAATACCTGGTCACATTATTTTGTGGGTCACCTCAAAGAGTATCAGATGAAGCCCACAGCAATTCCTAATTGCATCTAGCAAAACCATTTCTAAGAGACTTCTCCTAAAGCCAGTAGCTCAGCGCGATCTGTAGTGTCATC
>JAGPOW010002202.1:1998826-2029345 GCA_030014935.1 Caiman crocodilus
TTTTGGTGAGGGACTACCTCCATTTCTAAACCCCAGGACCTCACTTCCCTGCAGAGCCTCCTAGCAGTTAGCCTCAGACCACCAGCTTCCCAGGGAGGCAGGACAGCCCAGGGGAGACGGGCCTGGCTGCAAGTCTGGGTCCCATCCCCAATGCTGCCGCCGGTCTTACACGAGCTATTTCATCTCTAGGAGCTTCAGTTTGCCAGCGTGTTCGATGACGGTGCTCGCCTTCTTGGAACAGTGCTTTGAGATCCATCGATGGAAAGCAGCTGGGGTGGTTATTTGACAGAAGCCCCCCATCGGCAGAACAGTTGGTGCAAACATTTCCTCCCTAAAAGTCTGAGCTATTTTCAAACAAGCTGACTGTATATTCTTAGTTGGCTCCTTGAATACTGAAAAATTGCGTCCTAAAGCCTGCGCGTGCCTACGATCAAGTGGCCTTTCTGGAAATAGTGCTCCACTCTGACGAAGTAAACTCTTCCTCCCTCATTAGGCTGCATCTCAGAACAGATCAAAGCCACTTTACTGGCAACGCAATGGCAGTGTCATTGTGTGAACTCCTCTTCCATGAAGGAACTGGATTCTCCTTCTCTTTATTTTTTAGAATAACCATGCCGAGCTTTAAAATCGCCTAGATTATAATGCAGCATTTAAATGATTTGCCCTGGCGGATCATTTTGCATTTGAAAGTTGCTACAAGCTGGTAAAAAAAAAAAAAATCCACTCTATCTTCCTCTATTGCTTAGGAAATTGCAATCCTCAATCTGCAGCTTGAAAACCATGTTGCCATGGAAATGATGACTGTGCTGTCGTAAATAAAAGTATTCTGGGGTCACAGGGGTCTGCAACATAAACAGGGACACACAAAACTGCCTGGGAAAATGCCAAAATGCTTTAAACATATAGAAGGATTATTTTAATAGTTTAGCATTTGCCCCCTTGCCATCATGAGGGCTGCTGAAATTAGCACCCGACTATAAATAACAAGATCCCTAAAAAAAAAAATAGAAAAATCCCTGCTATTAGCATTAATAGCAACAGATTAGGAGAACAATATTGTGACCGTGCTGATAATATTTCTTTGTTGCATCTGATACGTATTTCTCTCTGCAATGTGTTCAGCAATGAGAGAGAGCAACACAGCGGTTCTGCAGCAGGCAGCGTCGTACTACCCGAACGCTCCTGTGAAAATTGGGGGAATCTGTCTAGAGACAACCTACAAAATCCGGTTGATGTCAGGAAATTGTTGAATTGGAGAAAGCATCCATGTGAAGCGAGTCTGCCAGGGATTCACAGACCCTGTATCATACATCTGGCAGATTGGGGTAGGTCATTAAACCTGAATAATCCCTGGTTCAAGTGGGACAGTGAGTCCTTCCATCTGCCCTGTGCGAAGGGGAAAATCTCCAAATCCAGCAAAACACCAAAAGGGGCACGCTGCGCCAGTCCTGTGCAGATCCCATTAAAGCTAGTGCCACTTTGAACAGCAAAAGCCGTGTTAACCGGCACTTTATTAGCCGGAAAACTCTACTAACCAGCATCCGAGGGACACGGCAAAAGCAAAACCAGAAGTGCCATGTCTGGGGGTCTTCCAGTTTCGCCGCCATGAGCCGAGTTTCTCTTTGTCACTTCTTCGGCCCACAGCCCGGGGCAAAGCAGCCTGCGCGGGGCCCCCGCCCCGTCCCCCGGCACACTGACGCCAGGCAATGCACCAGATGGTGCACATCTGATTAACCGACACATTTAATTAACCAACATCCCCATTCCCAGGGGATGCCAGATAACAGAGCTTTTACTCTACTAGCATCTGCATTGGGCACCTGTAAATCCTGTTGCGGGAGGAGGAAACTTTGGGTCCCAACGCTGCAAAACTTCAGGCCTCTATTTAACTTTGGATGTGCAAGCGGTCCCATTGACTTGGATACAGCTGCTTATTGATGTCGCTTGTGTTGCAGCAGCACCTGGACGTCTCTGTCTCACCTGGAGGGAGTAAGGCTTATGTGGCAAAGACACATGCCTTTCTCCTCTGTTATCTGCACAGGCTTTTAGAGCATTGAAACACACCTAAAGGAATGGAAAAGACACGTCTCGCTTGTTTACCTCCTGTCTCTTGCTCTGCCCGAGATGGGGAAATAATGTTTCCTGAGATGCTGGAACACATATGTCTACCGAGGATTCTGGCGGCTGTCCTGGCTCCTACTGCATATTAAAAAATGATTCATTTGCTCCTCAGAGGCAAGGAGGACAGTACCAGCTGTATCACCTCTTCGGAGCTGAGTGACAGCAGCGGCGATGTTGCCACAGGGAAGCTTCCTGTTTGCTTTTTGTACCGACATTTAGAGACCAGAGAAAAGGGAGGCAAAACGGAGGAAAGCTTAGTGAGAAACTGAAACAAGTGAGAATTGGAAGCTATACCACCCAGCTGTACCCCCAAAACGTGCTTGTGCCCTTTGTTTTTCCTAGAGCTTTCTTCTGCCTTTTTTTTTTCCAGTGGGGGATAGGCTCCCCTCCATACCCTCGCGTTTCAGACCTTCATGAGAGCACCATCCCTCTCCAGTCATCCCAAGGGTCCAGCAAGTAATGTTCTTCATATCAATAAATGAGATATGCACAGAGAGCCAACCTCGGCGAACTCGACCGCTCCTTTGAGTTCTATAACAATAATACATCAACAGAAAGCGTTTTCTCCACCTTTACGAGAAGCCCAGCTGTGCTTCTGGCAGTTCAGGGTGCCACTTATCGGACCAGCATCACCATAGATGAGGGCCGGGCAATTATTTCAGGTGGAGGGCCGCTTACTGAGTCTTGGCAAGCTATCAAGGGCCACATTAGAGGAAACCAGGAGCAGATAAATATTAATTTTCTAAATTTGTAGGGGTCCCGCGGGCCAGATAGGAAGACCTGGTGGGCCACATCCGGCCCGCGGGCCGCATTTTGCCCACCCCTGTAATAGACAGTCCTATACGTTGTTCACAGCGTTGTGCATATAGTTGTCCATCGTTGTCCATGTGGACCATTGCAAAACCCTGAACTGATCCGCAGCTTGCCAGCTGGAAGTTCACACTCATTGTCCTGAAGGCTTGTTTATGGTGTGGGTGGTGGAAAAACGGGGCTCAAAAGTTACCCAGGATGACGAAATGAAGTCAGAATCTCTACCGTGCCGGGCACAAAAGGGAAGTGGAAAGGAAGCTCGGATCCTTTAAGCGGTATACAACCAAAACAAAAAAAAGGGACATAATGAATCGTGCAATCGATAGGAAATGCATATGAGGTATTAAAACCCGCTAGACACACTTGTTGCACATTAGCTTTTAGGGTACTACTCGAGTGGATTGAGGAAGATTTGCGGTTCCTTTCAGGTTCCTTTCAGAATGATCCCCTTTGATTTTATGTCAAGCCTTAGCCGCTTGCCTTAGCTGGAAATTAGAGCGAGAGCTTTGCCTGAGTGCGAGATCCTACGAAGTCAAAGATCTTTATCATGGTGTTTTGTTCTGTTTTCCTTCCTTGGTGCGAGAAAGGGACGTACGTCTGAGCTACCAGTGTAGAACCAATGAGTCAGAAATAAGTAACAGTAAAACCAGGCTAACTTTTATACATCCAAAGCGCCTCTTGTAGGCACACAAAGGCAATTCATAAACACAGAGAACTGCCATTTGGAGGTGGATCCGCAAACCACGCGGTGGGTTGGAGAGAAAAGTGAATGCGTTGTGTTGTGTTGTGTTGTGTTGCGAGGGAAGCTGGAGCCTTCTTCCATGTCGGTGTCCTTCTGCACAAGCACAAGGTGCAACTAGTGTCCCCACTGAGCTTGGAGGCGTCATTCAGCGTGCAAGTCAGCTTTGCTGCTTGATGGCCAAGATTTGAGGATAGGTTTAGTAAAATTCACCTGACAATGCAGAGGGTGACTATACATCCGTGTTTTCCCCAAATGCCTTTTTTTTGTGTCCTCCCATCACTATCCAGGTGGGGTTTTTTTAAATATCAACAAATGGCTGGGATTTTGCTCTGCCTCTGCTCGGCAGTGAAGTTTTTCTCGGCACTTCCTGCCTTGCCCCAGCAAGGAGCAGCTTGGTGCTGGGAGGAGTGGGCAGTGATGGCAACTGGAGGCAGGGTGCATACAGGGGCTGCAGCCGGGTGGGGGAGGCAGGGGAAAATGCCTGCCCCTCCGATGGGAGAAGGGGTGGGGGGCTCCTTGGGGCGTAGCAGGGGGCTGCGTGGCCTGGCGGGTGGCACCAGGGCCAGTGCCATTGCTTGCCAAGGGCAGGGCAGCCTGCAAAAGTGCAAGGCTAAGGGGAGCAGGGGGCTGCGGGTCAGGAATGAGGGGCACCAAAAGGGCTGGGGGAGCAGGCAGCTGTGGCTTGGGAGTGAGGGGCACTGGCAGGGTTGGGGGGGGCTGAGGCTTGGAAGTGAAGGGCAGGGGTAGGGCACGGGCATATCACTCCCCCCCATAATATTAAACCCCCACACTGACAGGTATCTTTTTTCTTGAAACTGGAAATACGGTAACCCTAACAAGGGTATTTAAGCATCTTGGGTAAAACCACTTTCACACTCAGGCTCCGTCATTGCTGATAGGGTCTGACATTTCCAAGTTTAAACAACGACTAGAAAATCTCCTTTCTATCATTTTGAGAGGAACAACTCAATCACAGCCTTGGAAAGAAGAGCGCGTAGAAAGCAAGAACGTTATTTTGAGGTCATGAAATGGAAAGGCCTGAATGGCCGCGTGGAAAAAGTTGAAATGTGGCACTGTGGTTTAGCCTTTATTACTCAGGGTTCATCTCTCCAAGGATCAATGCATATACAATAATAGCACCTGGCACAAAACATACTCATGTGTGCACCCACATACACAAATATATATATATATATATATATATATCACACACCCACATTTATATATACGTGTATATATGTGTGTGTGTGTGTGTACAAACAGAACAAATAATCAACCCGGTGCAGTATGCCCTAGGAGCACCCTGCCTGGTTTAATTTACCTTGTTGTCATTGAGCTATCATCTGTCACCTAATGCTCCATATGCAACCTGATCATTTGATACCAGTACCACTGTGCACTACTATTCATTTCAATAAAACAGTGAAGGCCCTTTCTTAATTAGAAGAAACATTCTGGGTTTTGTCTCTGCAGAAATGCTGCTGTTTGGTTTGAATTTGCATCCAAGAATACGGCTCATTTCCAGAAGCACGGTTCTTTCTTGACTTTCAAGGCGTGTTTCTTGCTGGCACGTAAACATGAAAGTGAAAATGTTGTTGGGGGGAGGATATAGTACATAGGGTGGAGCCCAGTTGTAGCCCATTGTCCAAAGCATTTAATTAGCGTTAAGAAATGAACTCTAGAAGCTGATTAAAAGGAAATCTTTAACCTCCAGGGAAAGTCCATTTTCCTTCACTTCCCATACCTTTGCAATTTTCACAATGCAAGAAGGAAAATATTAATCTCAAATCTGGCTCATATCAACCACAGTCCTGTAAAACCCAATCTTTGAAATGGCCATGTATTTCTGCTTCAGTAATCATTAGCGGCTATAATAGACGGTAATGGTTCTGAGGCAGGGTTTTTTTCCCTACTTTCCCATGTGACCTATGCTGCTATCAAACTCTGGCGCTTTTTGCCATCCTGGCAACTCCTCATTCAGACTCACTGCACTTTCAGACGGGGACACAAGGGACACGCATGAAAAAGTGTAGCTACGTGCAATGGGCTGGTCTTTGATGAAAGTGCAGCGAGGAGGAACCCTGCATAAATGTGGCCTAGGGCAGGGTTGTCCAACTTCTCCCTGCCGCACACTGCACAAGCTCAGGCCATGCCACATCACGTGCACCCCATTCCCCTGCACCATAGCAGCATGCCACCTGCCTCCGCTGTGCTGCCCCTACACGCTCCTACCCCGCAGTCATCCTCACAACGGGACCTGCCCGCTATGCCACACAGTAAATGCCCTGATGTACCACACTGGAGCCTCCCACTGCACCTCGCAGAGTCCTTGAGTCCCTCCAAGCCCCCCAGACATGGGCTTCCTCAGGCTCTCCCCCACGGCTGTGGAAGCCAGGGAGCCCCAAGACTATGAGGGCAGCAGCTGCCACGGTTTGTGGGGTGGGAACCAGCACCTGACTGGGAGCCCAGGAGCTCCATGTTAACTCATCAGGGCTTCAAGCAGCCCACCGGCCTAAATCCCATGGCCAAGGTCAAACAGGGAAGTCAGGGATAGAGTAGACATTCAACCCAGGGCTCTCACACCCAAAGGTAACACACTGATCCCTCTCCCGCACGGTCTCCCTACCTCTGCCTCACACCGCCCTTGGGTAATCATTTTGCTTTTCACTCTCACCATAGGCAATAAGCACTTGAGGACAGGACCTGTTTCAGCCATGCTTTTGAGAGCAAAAGTGGGCCATAGTATAGGCTGGAGCTTCTGGACACTGCAGTTGCAGTGCTGATCATGTCTAGCTCTACTACCATGCTCTTCCTTTCTAGACCTCCACGGACAAAACTAGTTGTAACAGCTCCCTGAAATTCAGAGATCATTTGGGAAGCTAGTAAGAGGAGATGAGTCTCTTCCATTGCTGCGCGGCCTTGGCTGAGTGCTGAAAATGGTTTGAATTAAAGATACGGTAGTTCCCACTGCTCCTGACTGCAGAGAAGAGACATGGGATTTGTAGCTATACTGCCGCCAATAAGGCAGAAGCAAAAGGTGCTTTTATTTGCAGCATGAAAGTCCAGGGGCCCCGGAGACGAGCCAGTGGAATACAAATGCAACGCAGCGAGTACCGACTGCGTGAAATTCTGATTAAAGAAAGGGCAGGCAGCTGGGTGTTCTGATAAAATGGGCCTTTATCTTTAATTCTTTCTTTCATTATCCGGATTTTGGAGACGTGTGTGTGTCCCTGCAACAAAATACAGTTTGTTTCATATGCAGCAAAATTGGAAACAAGCTCACAAGTGGCACAAAGCAAAAGCCTACCCCAAAGAGCAAGCTATAAAATTTAAGAGGCACCCAGGCTCTCAGAAGTGTCTGGTTCCTGGTGCAATGGGTGGAAGGGTGGCCTGGTCTGGCTGTAGCTCAATCCTTTTGATATGGAGGACAAACACCTTCAAAACCTTGAGAAAAAGCCAGGGAAAAGCTATTGCTATTTTCTCCTTATTGCTATTTTCCCCTTCCGCCCCACTTCACAGTTTTCAATAGCTCGGTAGAGTTTTTCTCATAGGCTTTCTTCGCTTGCCCTCTCTCGGGTCCACCCGTCCTGCTGTCCGCCTGTCTGTCCATCACATCTCTAATGCAGGTCTTCCTTTTTTGCTGCAAACTGCTCTTCGTAAGCTGCTGCTTTCTTCTTAGCCTCTCTGCGCGATTCCTTTCAGGGGCGCTGCAGCGTACCGCGTGTGGTCAGCAGCGCTAGGTGTGCGAGCGTGATTTACAGGGTAAACCCAGAGTTTTCAAATAGCGTCAAAAACACTTGCCCTGTCGCTGTCTTTCTGAGTTTTACCCTGTTATATTTTGGTAGTGAAAATGTAAAAGCTGGTATGTTCTGAGAATTACTGCTCTGTATTACCTAAGGATAGAAGGAGGTGGCAAAGGAGCTGTAAGGTTATAGAAAAGGGGTAGGGTAAGGGAAATTGGGAAGACTGTAAGGATTCGCTTCCATCTGAGTATGAATGCCAAATGCCCCCGGAGGTTGGGGGGTACGGTGAGCTCCCGCAGGCGGCAGCGGCACCATTGGCGGGGGGATCGGGGCAGCGAGGAGCTTCCTCAGGCAGCCACGGTGCTGTCGGCGGTGGTGGGGAGAGGTGATGAGCGGCGACCATCCACAAGCACCGCTGGTAGTGTCGGCAGCAGCCAGTGGCGATTATGGACCGCCTACGGACACTGCCGGCAGTATCGGCACGGGGGAGATGGCGAGCGGCGACAGCCCGCAGGCACCGCCAACCGTGTCGCAGGGGCTGCACCGCCACACTCAGGGGCTGCATGTGCAGCCGCGTGCACCCTCTACCCATCACCAATGCATCTGAGCGTGCATAAAATGTGCAAATCCCTACTCACGGGCAATTCTTGTTCATCCTTCTCTACCACTGCCTTTTGCCTATCCAAAAAAATACTTATCACCCCACCTACCCTAACTGCCTCCATCTATGTCCATAGGGCAATAGCAGGGAGGCTTCACTAAGCATTCAATGAATTCATAGGATGACAGAAAAGTAGACCGGGAAGGGGCCTCACAGGGTCGTCGAGTCCGGCCCCCTGGTCAAGGAAGGATCATCCCTGATTAAACCAGTTGTTCTCACCATTGGTAGTAAAAACGGCTGCTGTAAGTTATGAAGGATACAAATAAATTCTGCGTCTATCACGGTTAGTGAAGTTTTGGTGCTGACTTCAGCGGAGCCTGAGCAAAGAGTGGTCCTTCCTGTTACGTCTGCAGAGCGGGATGCTGATGATGAGCTACTTCCTTGCAAGCAGGAGGAACATTGCCACGGCGCAGGTTGATTTGCCAAGCCCATCTCAGGTAACACTCTCCTCCTTGTTCAAAACCGGTCTCTCAGCTCCCCGTTTTCTTGGCTGTTGAAAGGCATCTATGAAAAGACCTGGATTCCCAGGCTGCAGTTGAACCGTATTTCCAGACGTAAAATGATCTCCATATATTTGGCTTCTGGCCGCTTGCAAGGGACAAGGACTGACATCGTTCATAGAAGCCATCGGCGAGTGCTTTGTCCAGCCCATGCCCTGGAGCACAGCAGGTGACGTGATAACCCCCCAGGACCCAGCCTGAAGACCTTAGTGAAGAACTTTGCACTTTCATCGAGGCGCAACCTGCCATTAATAGAAGCCTGGATCTGATTGTGCTGCCTTACATTTTGCAACCCCAGCAGGGCCAGCAGCATGCAGCACGGTTCTTCTGCAGAAGGCTTAGGAAAATGCCGGGCACTGCAGGCAGCACTTTTCTTTTCCTTTTCTCATACCTTTCCCTCCGCAAGCAACAGATAAGCCGACATAGACACAAATGTGCAACGTTAGGGGAGCTTTGCCGTGAAGTTCAAAGGAATTAGCCTTCACTGCATTTCTTTTGACCATGCAGCTTGTCTGCTTTGCCTCCCAAGGAATGTATTTTTTAACAAAGAGGGTTCATGAAGAAACATGTCTAAATGAAGCAGCCATCCACATAAACTGAAGCACTTGCAGGAGAAATACAAACCTTAGCCCCACGCGCTCCCCTCATTATTAAACAAAGGTCAAGTCGGGTTCACCAGTGTAGAATGCGCACGTGAATTATGAGATTGCTGCTCAGCGTTCTTTCAAGTTGTAGGCTGGAAACAGATGGTGGCTGTAGCATTAATGACAGTGGAACATGTTCCTGCAAGCCTACCCATTTTTCTCCCTCTCCTCCAACAGGCAGCTGCAAGGAACATTAGGGAAAATCACATGAATAGCCGGCTCACCCGCACCGTCCCCCTGGCCAACAACCCACCTTCTGCAGCCACTGGGGGACAAGAGTATGGCTCTGATCCTGGTTTGTTAAAGCCCGAAGAAAGAGTGGAAAAGATGCCATGTGAGGTTCACAGACAGAACTACCTTGCTGATAGTCCTTTCACCCATAGTTTATTCCCGCTAACAGGTTTTCACTGCGTGAGATGCTGCTGATTGCACTCGCCAAAAGACCGTTGCCGAGGCCAAAAGCTCACCATCTAATTAGAAAAGATAGGCCAAGGGTGGGAGAAAGGAAGTTTTCTTTTTATTCCCATTTTAATGATAGGCAATGGAGGCCGAGAGCGCCAACCACTTGCCCAAGATCCCAGAGGAGGTGTGAGGCAGAGCCGGGATTTGCAGCCAGCTCTCCCGAGTCCCAATCCAGCACTTCAAACACAAACGCACTCTTCCTCCGTTGACAGATACTGAATTGACATCCCCGAGGACTGAAATTTGGTAGCACCAGCACAGTTGCAGCAAAGGCAGCTATTGCATAAATTGCACCCTTCTCCGCGCATGCGTTTCAGCCCATGTGTGTGATGGGATCACTGTGGGAAAAGGGCAGTTTACTCACTCATCCTATTCAGCCCTGGCTTTACTTGGCGCATCTGACAGCAGCATTTTTATCATTACAAAGGTGAGACGTTTTGGCTAACAGAGCAAACCCGTTTCGCACAGGAAAATAGGCAAGCGTCTTTCCAGTCCTTTCTATTAGCCTCGACATTGCGCACTAAAAATATATCTGTGGGAAAATGTACTATTCATTGAAGATGCCACCAGAACCCAGCCAAATGTATAAGAAAGGTTTGTGTCCCCAAGTATTTGCAAGGTGGCAGACAAGAGTGAGATGCAACACGCTGGAAATAACAAGGATGCTTCTAAGTAATAGGAGGACCGGTCACATCACACAACTACAGAGCTATCACTGAGGGCCAGTTTAACCATCGTGGTAGAGGTGAGGTGTATGTTGTATGACATACACTTCAGTCAGTATTACCATGGGGTTTTGCAGACATGAATTATCCGAGCCTTGCATCTATGTAAAGTAAGGGAATAGCATTATTTTGCACAAGGTAAAGCCAGAATCTGGCAAAGGGATCAGTATTAACGCAGATGCAACTAAAATGAGGGTTGGCTACCCAGCAAAGTGAAATGAAACTTGCAGATACCAACCTGTGCAATTGTCACCAGCAAAGTGGGGACCGGGCTGGCGCGGGCACTAAGGCACATGGTTGACTGCCCACAGGTAGCAAGCTTGAGGCCATTGCTCACAGTGCGGCCGTGTCAGAGACCAACAGGTCTGCAAAATACCTTGTCACGAGGACACAAAAAGGGGAAGGACTAGCAAAGCTATTTGTGGCTTTGCCCATGTTGCACCCCCCCGGGATGGGTATCAGTATCAAATCTATTTCACTGAACAATATAGTAAGAATTTCAGCACTAACTTTAACAAATTGAGCCTTAGCAACTAGGATTTGTGCTGTAGGGTCTAGTCAGAACAGAAATTAGCCCGTGCAAGTTTTTTATTTTTAAATTTGAAATAAAAATGTGCATCTCCATCCCTAACACTAGGGCTGTCAAATGCACGGCCCATGGGCCAGACAGCCCGTGAAGGTGGGATTTCTGTCTCACAAGGTTTCTCAATGCAGTTGCCCGACCCACTGTGTTAGTAGAGCTGGCACCCTGACACCCCTGATGCACAGGCCCCTTTCCCCACCACCAGATTGATGGGTTTTGGTGGCCACTGGCAACAGAAATCAGCAGCAGTCAGTGAGGGAGGAGGGAGAGGTTGAGTGTCGATGGCTTGAGCCCCCTGGGTGCTGGCTGTGCTGCCACAGCAGCTCTGGCAGGCGTGGCAAGAAGCCCCTGGGCAGGATAACCCACCCCCTTGTTGGCAGGAAACATGGTCTGCAAACTGATTTCAGTCTAACACCACCGCCTTACCAAATGGAAGGGGTACATTACGTTGAAAACCCATTTCCTGTTCCGTGTTCAACACTCCTCTTTACTACTAACGATACCAGTAGTTGAACCAGGACTTCGCAAGGCAGGTTGAAGGATTCATGCATTTGGCATTTTCCCAGAGGGGAAAATCTTTGTGGGTGTCACGATTGTTGCCATTACCTGAGTATCTATTTATCTGTCTGCCTGTCATCATTATGAATCATTTGCATCCTCTGAAACAATGCATTTGCTGTAAGTAATGAGCTCGAAAGCACATTAGAAGTTTCCACTTCTGGTTTTATCGTCTCCTAATCTAGCTTGAAAATGCTTCTGAAACTGCTGTAATTCTTCACTGACATAAGATCAGTGTTTGCAATATCTTCCTTAATTAAACTAGGTAAGGCATTGTGAGATATGATCGGGTTGATTTCCCACCTTTGAAGATGTATGTTATTTTTGCCCCCGTGCTCACAAAGAAACATGCCGAAGGAAAGAAGGGAAGAAGACACTGTGGTGGGACTTGAGAGGGCCACCGCGGCTACATGCCATATAGCATAGCTCAGCTGATGCATGGTAGGCCACTAAATGCATCCAGCTTGCACCATGGCATAGATTTTCAAAATGCTGCAGACCACGTGTATGCACAAAAGGCAACGACAAGGCAGGCATTGTATTATCAGACCAAGGTCTTCCAGACTCTAGTACAGCAAGGGGCTTAAAACTATCAAGTCAAGTCAAGCCAGTCCTGAGGCCTCTGAAACTATTGGGGCAGCTCGGGTTTTTATAACAACCCTCCTCCACTCCACCCTGTGTCTGGCTAGCTTTGTGCACTCTGAAGCCCCATCCAGTCCTTAATATCAGTTCCCAAGCTCTTCTTGGGTCTACATCTTTTTCTCCTTCTCTCTACAGCACCCTGCATTACGGTGCTGGCAAGGGTGTCCAGTCTTTGCGTGATGCATCCAAACCATCGCAGCTTCCTTCGTCTCCAGAGGTTCACAAGTTCCAATTTCTTACCTGACTTTCTCCTTGTCAGACTCATTGGGCCGGTGCTCAGTGTACAAGACACGCAGCAGTCTCCAAAGAAGCACATTTCAAATGCCTCAGTTCTGCATGCCAACTTCTTACCAAGTGTCCGTGCCTCACAGCTGTAAAGCATCATAGAGATGACCATGGTGTGCAGCAGATGTCACTTTACCAAAGACAGGTAGGCGACTTAAGACCATGGCTACCTTAAAAGATGAGAGTGTCAAAGAAACCACTTACATGTTTGAAGTTAAGCTTTGGAGTATGCTGCTGAATCTCAACCTAGGTGTATGCGTGTAGCTAACATGAAAGGTTTGCACCCACTAAACACCAGACACGCAATCAGCGTACGCAGCCCCTGGTTGCTATCCGCTTTTGGCACGTTCTGAAACTGGAAATCAGACCCATCGTCCTCTTGATAGGGTTTTGATTTGCTCGGTGCTTCAAATACATCTAGGTTGCTTGGGTATCTTTTACTGAAGTATGCCAGGGGAACCGTGGATCTGTGCGCATCGTGGACACATGCTGAAAATATTTAAAAGTTTGCATTTTTGTAACAGCTGCCATACGTGATTGGCAGCTGAAGCGGATGCCTGGTACATGGGGCATATTGAGCATGTGCGATTGTCCGAGGAACAGCTCAATAATTTATTAGGCCTATGGAAAACAGATGCAATCAAGATAGAATTCCCATTTGTGTGACATTTCAGGGAGGAATTGCTTGGAGATCGGAGATAAAAATGCAGGGGTTTTTTGCTATGGTTAGGGGCTAAACCCAGGAAAGAGCTTGGCTCCTAGCTGCTGCCTAGGCATTTGCAGTCTGCCAATATAGACTCTTGCTGGGCTGCACTTTAAAAGAGGGCACCGCCATCCTGCGAGCTACAGAGCTGGAAGTAGAGGCCCACTTGCACAGAGCAGCTAGCAGCTGCAGTGTTGCTTCACTGCAGGTAGGTTTGCAAAGGGAGGGCAGCTTTTGGGCTGCAGTCCTTAGAGGACTCTGTGCAGATGGGTGTTACACTTGTCTGCCATCCTGATTCTGCAAATACACAGCCTGAACTGTACACACCAACAGTTACCCTGCAGTCCACAGGGCTGCTCCTGTGCCTACATGTGTCAGCAGCGCTGGACTTTGCAGCCAGCATTTCAACATGGGAACGGGCATGAAAGAAAACGTGTTGCCGTGTGCACCCCGTTTTTAGGGACCATCTGGCTCTCGTGTGATACAGAGTTACATAAAGCAAATCATATCCACAGCGGCAGCATGTTATAAGTTAAATATAAACACATCAGGTAGGCAAGGACATTGCCTTTGAAATGCCAGTAGTCTGGTGTTGACATTTAGCTAGTCCTGCTGGCTCAGTGGTAAACTGCCCGTGTAATAGTAACTTGAAAAGTCATTGCTGGGAACCTGCCTGACGGAAGAGACTAACCTGAGGCCTGACCTCACTCCCTAGGGAATGTGCAGCAGCATTCACATCGACTTCGGTAGGATCAGCATTGGTCTCCACGCAGAGGCTGAGATTTTTCAAAGCCAGCCAACACATGTCAGTCCAGTTACAATGAATAAGCTTTTAAAATCTCCACCAGCAGCATGCATGGATTCTGGGTGATTTCTGATGCAAGGACTGGGGGTGCTGAACAGCCAAAGCTGCCCCGAATGCAGAGCTCACTCCACGTCCAAATCTGTCCAGCACGGGGGCAGAGGCTGTGTACAGCACCTCACCCACTCCAGCCCCATGTGAATTGAGTCTTACTCGCTTGGTGAAACAAGAGATGTCCAGAATGGATTACTTCCCCTTCCCCCTGCAAGAAAACTAACTCATTTCCATGAGTAATTCCCTCTGCTAATTGCCAAGGAAAAGTCTGGTTACAGATACTTGGCATTTTTGACAGTTCAGAGGCTCCCCTAAACAAAGTTGTTGTTTTGTGTTTTGTAATGGCTCATTTTCACATCTGGGGACATCAATCTAGTAACAGGCAAATTCCAGAGTGGATGCAACTCTGTGGGAAATTGCCATTTCTAATTAAGCTGCTGTTCCAGAAAAAATGAATTTATCTTTCCAGACACGCTAAGAAGAAGAAATCTTTATCTGGATCTTATAAAGAGTAGTAGAGTCTCATGCCTCTGGGAAACTTCATCTCTACCGATGTCCACAGAGTTGCATCCACTGACGTTAGTTGTGAACCTGGCCCTTTAAGCAGGGACCTGCTTGATCTCTTGCAAGAGCCCTGAGCTGTCTTTGGGCTAAGGCGTGTCCCACTTCCATGGCTGTCAAAGTCCACCCAAGCCCTGATGTATTGATAAGTGAAGTGTTCAAAAATTATGGTCCGCGGGAGATGATCATTAACTTCTGAGAGAGGCTGACCATGAATGTATTTCATAAATAGTCACTTTCTGGCCCGTGAATGATCCCAAGAGAGGTTATTTCTCAGGTTTTCCTCCAGGTGCTAAAGAAATGAAGAGGACCAGATTTTCAAAGCCATATTCGAAATCTCACTGTGCTGTTATCTAAATCCCTTTGAGAATCTGGCCTTAAAAAAATGGCCTGCATGTTCATGTGCTGGGTGTCCTGATTTTGGAGCGTCGCCCTTGACATACTATACCTGAGGTCCAGCCCCTGCTGCCCGGTTGCTTCTGTGCTTTAAAACCAAGGGCTGTCTAAAGATCAGGGGCTGGAGCACGCTTCCCCTCCTCCCTGGGTTGCAGTCACACTCCCTCTTGCTTGCTCTTCTTCTGGCTCATGCTTTTGTACTCCTGGTTGGTCAGTGCATCCGCTTCAGCGCAAGGTGGGGGTGAGTCCATGGCCTGGCTGTTAAGAAACCCCGCTAGGAAATGGGAGATGTGGGTTTGGGCCCCATGAGATTAGGAGGGCCTGGAACCCAGGTGTCCCCCTTCTTTGATAATGTTTTAACCACCAGGCTATTGGGACAAAGGCAGGTGCCACCACTGCCATTCGTGTCAATGGGGGGGTGCTGTTTCCTACTGAACTGCACGCCGCTGTCCATGCAGTGCCTCCCCGTCGTGTCCTCGGGGCTTCAAGGGGGGACAAAGGCCCCCCTACGCTACATGCTTTGGATTCCAAAATCCCCGAGTCGGGCGCACACCGCATGCAGCAGCACAGGTCAGCGCACTCCCGCACTTAGTGCTTCCGATCGGCTAGTTGTAACCGCTTCCCCGCCGAGCACCGTGTTCACCTGGGATTACCCACAGGAGGCATCTAGGTTTCCCCAATCGTTTCGTAGGAAGCCTGGGTGCCTCACCCTGTTAAGTTGGATCATACGGCTGGGAAAGGTGCCCGCCAGGTTGATTTGCTTCGAGCGCAAATCAACAGTTATTTTAAGATCTTGAAAGGAAAATGGGGTGAGCAACGGGGAGTCTGGTAGGCAGTTCCATACCAAATGCAGGCAAGGTTAGATTACCAGTGAAAGAATTAAATGCAATTGTGATTTGATCCACCTCAGGAATGCAAAGGGATGTGGTGAAATCCCCAAAGAAATCAAAAGCAAGCATCTCACTGACATCAGTATAAGCAGGATTTCATCCATAGCGCAGAGGCCTGAACACAGACCTCTCATCCTAAGGAACCGGGTGTTAGCAACTCTAGAAGAGAAGGAAACCACAGTCTGTTGCTTTTCGTTCAAGCAGCTGCTGAACACAACGTTCCCTGCGAAAACAAGTCGCTGCACCTTGAGTTGTCCTTCTGATTTACAACCATGTTGATTTGCATGCCCTGACTCAAAAGTCATACGGCATGATAATGCTGTAGTAGTTCAAGGAAAAGAAGCCATAACCTTTTATATGTACCAGGATGATAAGACATACATGACTTACTCTAATTTCTCTCTCTCATAAATCAAATGCTTAGAGCTGAGTAAGGGCACAGGTTGCGTTTCACAATTAAAAAAAAAAACCTTCTATCCAAATTTGTGATCTGCCAGACATGCCTGGTTTTAATGAATGCACTAGGGCAAGTTATATATCCAGGTGAGTGGAAATTCAATACTTATCTAAATCAAAGTGCGATATTTCTCCTGGATCCTAATTTGTCATCCTAAACTCAGTTTATTTATAGCTAAGATTTGCCAATGTCATGCTTTGGGGGCAGGAGCAGTAATTGTATTGGATATTAAGCATGGTCATAGGTACTGCAATGTACAGAAGCTACTTGTGTTTTAACATGACAAACACTGTGGGGATGTCTCCTACATATTTCTCTTATTCCCTCATACCAGGCTTTTCAATCCATCCTTGAGGTTGGTTAATTTACAATGGCGAGTTGTCATTGTCATCGTCACCGTCCCTGCTATTGCAGTCACAATTCAGGACAACACAACAATTTCAAGAGGCGCACTAAAGCATAAGCTTCACTTCATTTATCTGACATCAAAGAGACGTAAGCATGACAGAAAGGGAACACCTTACTATTAACCCAAGGGTAGGCATATTGTAGCCACTTCAAAAAGACACCCAGCAGGGAGAGGTGAATTATGGGGAATGAAACCAAATTGCTGACTGCCATCCCCATGTTCCTTAAACTGAAGCCTGAAAAAAATAGTCTCTTTTCCCCAACCCCTTGCCAAAAACTGTATTTCTGATATCGGCTGAGACCAGAATCAGGGCTGCAGAAATGCCAAGTCCGTGCCCCACTTGAGACGTATGCAAAGCCGTGTGCTTTTGTTCTTGAAAGGACACAAGATTTTTGCCGCCCAAGAGAGGTTCAAATAAACGTTCAAGACAAGACTTTCAAAACCACATAGGGAACCTAGAGAAACTGCAGTTAAGTTCCAGTAGGAACGGAGCATCCGAATCAGATGCTCAAAATGTAGGACTAAGTGCCCCAAGATTTACAGAAAACAGTAATTTCCCACCGTTTCATTAAAGCCTTCCCTCACTTCCCACCCTTCCCTTTTGATAGGGCGTCTATTGAACAGCTCTCGGTTTTAGGATATTTGAAATTGTTGGTCATGCCCTTTTCTGTTAATACTGAACGTGTTGCAACTGAAGTCTCGTAATGTACCTTCTACCCCTTTTGCTAATAAAGAAAATAACGTTCCCTCCTATTGACATGAGAAGAACCACTGCACCTCGTTTGCGAATGCACAGAAAACTTTAATTTACAGCCACATCGGGGAAATAAATGATTCAAAAGCATGGAAACTGAAAGTTAAGTCTGACACTCGCACTTAAAGTCACTTCTTTTGCTTGAGCATTATGGAGCACATAGTACAGTAACGATGCGCCAGGATCTGAGCTCCCTGCTTAACAGATAGGGGACCGGACCATCGGGTGATGTAAACAGGCATACTTCCATTTAAATCACTGGAGTTTATTGACTTATCCCAGTTAAGGATCTAGCCCTCCAACTGCCCAACTTAACTTTGAATTGCTGCTTTGGGTTACGTGCCATCAGGTTACTGTTCCATCTGGGTCTGCCGGAGTACAGAAGTGTACGGGGACTAATACCACCTGGACTGTAAATGCCTTCATGTACAATTCAACTGGAATCGAGTCAATGGCAGTAGGGCCATGAAGCTGTTCAGCATATTTTAAAGACTGCGAGTGAGAGCTTCAGCTGATGTAAACTGGCATGGGACCAGCGAAGTCCCTGGAGAGCGTCAGTTTATACCGGCTGAGATTCTGCCTCTACGATTTTGATGATTGCTACTATGTACCATATAAACACTGGGCTTCAGAACAAAGACGCGTATACTCCCAATTCCCGGTAATGAAATCAGCTACAGGCTTCAAATCTCAAACAAACGATTACTGGAAAAGGCTTCATTCTCTCCTCCTTTCAAATGTGGCGTGACACAATTATATGCAACTAAAATGCATGCCTTCAGCTATGTTTTCTTCAGACCAGACCAGACCCTGCAGAGGTGTACATCAGCATTGCTCCATAGCATTCACAGGGGTTATCCCAGATGAGGCCACATGAGAATCCAGCCCATAGGAATGATTTGAGGGAAATTCCTGTGTGGCAGCACAACCAGAGTCGTCTTGAAAAGTTTGCTCACAAAATGTTCCACGGAAGTGTCTTTGGCATCCTTTCAAACCTGCACAGTGTCTGAATGGGTCACATAGTATTTTTTTTTTCCATCTACATCATTTTAATGGATATATGAATTCTTTTTCATTAGATATCTTTAGACAAAAAAAAAAGGAACTGAGCAACATTATTGGCATCCCACTGAAACATAAATATATAAATTACATTTTATACACTTTCTTTTTTTTAAACGCAGACACATACATTCATGTGCATAACATTGTGAACAGTACACTTAGTGGAGAACAAGCACAGACAGGTTTAGTAAATGTATTTCCAGTTTTGGTGCTTAATGTAACACACTGAGAGAATGATCACAAAGTAGAACTGTGACTAACTCTATCTTTGCATTAGCATCCAAAGCCAATAATGCCTGTTAGTTAAAATTGCTTTGTTTGGTTGAAACTGGACACAGCAATAGGGGGAGGCTGGGGGGGGGGGAAATGTTTGAACCATATCTAAAAGAAGTGGAAAAGTTTTTAAAAAAATCTCTCTCTCTCTTGTTTTTTCCCTTACGTTTTAAAGCTCTGCAGTTCATTCACTTTTGGAGACGTTTAAACTGGGTGGAAACAGGATTCTTAAGACATGCTCTTTTGTCATTACATACAAAGGAGAGAGAAATCTTTCATCTCTTTGGAGATGTTTCATAAAGAAAAAAGAATCCAGTAGTTTATTTTACATGTCCAATGTGATAATCGAAATAAAACAAAGGGCATATCATCTAAACCACTGGGGAAGGGCAGTGTTTTGGCCAAGAGGGTAGCCGAGAATATCTGGCACAATACTTAATTTCCAAAGCAGCAGAGAAGGATTTACCATTACAAGCCATGGGAAAGCTGAACAGTTAAATCCTTCAGCGCTTTGCAAATGTAGGAACTGGTGCCTGAAGACCATCTGCCCTGCTATAGTTAAAATAGATTTTGAAGATATTTGGGCTATTCTACTACAAAAATATGACCACAAAATGCTTTTTTTTTTTTTTTCGCTTTTTTTTTTTTTTTTTTTGGTTCAAGAAAACATAGCAGGCTTTCTCAGGTATATAAAACTGTTAATTTTAGATAAAAATACAAACTTCACCTTTACAAAAACACATATTTCTGTTGAATACACGTAAAGCATAACATTTTACCAAAAATAAAGAATTTTTAGGTTTTGTTCAAATATATGCAGCAAGGACTTTCCCATGCCACAATGACATTGTACAATGCGGATACAAGAAGAGTTTTTGTACATTTCACACAGCTCCAACATGTGAAATAAACGTCGTTGTATACTGATAAGAATGACAATTGCTAACACAATATCACTATTAGGCAACTGGCATAACTTTCAAAGGGAAATAAAGGATGTTTGCATGGGTATCCTATGATTTGTTTAAGCACATTGCTTCTTTTTTTCTTTCTTTTTTTTTTTAATGCTTTAAATTACAGGGCAGAGGGGGGCAGAGTGGGGAACATAAACCAAAAACGTCTAGAAAATTATGCATAGGTATACCATTTTTATTTTAATACATCTCATTAGTTTGCATCCCACTAGGAGAATTACCATAATGCTTGTGTTCTGCTTACTGTTACACCAGTCTTCTATACGTGTTATCGGTAAATGTAGTCCAAGAGATAATAAAAAGCTAGGCAAAGAGTAAAAAGAAAGCTTAATAATCACTTTATGGTGTAAAAAAAATCCACTTAAGGCTCCCCAGAAGGTTTTTTTTTTGTTGTTGTTGTTGTTCTTTTTTCTTATTTTTGTATAGACTTTAAAACACTACCAAGCAAGGATGTATTGTTTCTATAGTGTTTGCGTGGCATTTGATCACTTGGTACATTCCTGCTTTTTTGTGTGTGTGTGCCTGAAGTCCATCAGTGTCCATCCATCTTCATCAAGAAAGCAGGCACATTTCTTGACATAAAGCACCGTTGACTGCTCTGACAGAAATCCACTATTCACTGAGATTTTTGTCATTTATTTGAGTACTTTTGGTATCCTCCATTCATTCAACTGTCTTTCTTTCTTTAGTTTTTCCTTGACTTTTCTCCTTTTTTTTTTTTCTCTTTTTTTTTTTCCCGTTTTTTAGATAGGGAAGCTTCCTATTGTTTCACAGAGTGCTACAATACTTGCTTTGATGTCACATTAAACAAATGTACATTGTCTCTTTGTTCTCATTAAGTGTCCTTTAGAGCCAGTTTTTTTCACATGGGAGAACAAATAAAGTATACAGTCAATAAAGCACCATACATAGTAGGTTCAGGAATGTAACAAACCATGTACATCCGTGTCCCAGAGAGAAGTTTGTTTGTTTTTCTAGCTTATTTTCACCTTACATCTGCAGGAGAGAAAAAAGATACAATAACTCCATGGTTAGAATCCAAGGTCCTATCCTCCGAGTAGATGTCTTCAAAAAAAAAACTATTCTGCATGAAGAGTCACTAACCTGGGACAAGAAGCTCTAAATGCTGTTTTGATTGAGTTTACATGCTCACTTTTAAAGACGAATTTTACAAAATCTTTGCTTCTATCATACTACTCCCAATAAATACCTGTTAATCTGAAACAGGATATCAAGTTTAGCATTCTTTAAAAATGATACATCGGTATAAATGAAATCGGACATTGGGAGTTCAAGTGCAAAAAAAAAAATTAAAAGTGTAAGAGCGTTTCAGTTAAATTCATCATCACCCAGCAGTTAGGCACATTTACTGCAAAATCCAAATAATTCCCGCTCAAAACGTGAGAACCGTCTGCAAATGTTGTGGTTCGTATGGCTTCCGGTATTTTAGATAGGCAAAAGTCTGTATTCAATTTGGGAATTTTACAGCTAACATCACACTTTGCCACTGTTGATCAAAGAATTTTAACCAAGCTTTAAAGCGAGAGCGGTTTTTTGTTACGCACGGTGAACGTCATGAGTTTTGACGACATCCTACCCTTGGGCCGCTGTGATCATACATCCCTGGGAAGCCATCAGACCAATAAAGGTTCTTAGCTCTTTGGTACAACTAGCACAGGGCCTCATCACAAAAAAAAAGGGGTGTCCTCCTGGGTTTTATTAAAGCAAGCAGCAATTCAGAACATTTCAGCACATATATAATCAGGCCCAGTTCATGCCGAAAAAAAAAGGTCGACGATCATGCATGTAATTAGATTCATCATACGTATACTCAATGTTTGCACAACCGACTGCTTGGAACGCAAACCGTTTGTAACCTGACAATTCATTCATGCATTACTATGTGATGCTTTGACCCCAGGAATCAATAATAATGAAACGGAAGCAAAGGAAATGGAACTTGAGATTTTGGAAGTTTAGGCAATAGCACCCTCGGAAAAAAAATTAAAACAAAAAGCAAGAAAAGGAAGGAGCTCAAGAACGTAAGATGCTTATGGTGATGTGTAGCTTAAAGGGGAAATACCAGCAGGTAGCATTATTAAAGCCAATCATATCTAATCTCTTTGCAGCCTTGAGGTAGCAAGTGTCAAGATTTGGAATAGTGATTAAGTTGAAGTGATGGTATTTGATTAAGTTTTCCATTACTTGTGCTATTAGGGTGTTCAGCATATAGGTCCTACCTGATTATCAAATAGTTCCAGTAGTTTTTAGGTTGGTTTTAACTTTTTTCGTTTCCGTTTTTTACCTTTTTCCCTAGGCCTTCCTGTTAACATAAGGGCAGGGCTGGTAAAAAGCCCAAAGGTAATGCATTTTGTTGAAAAACTGAAGTAATAAAAACTCAAGATGTTTATCTTTCAAAGCAAACTCATTATCTGTTGCATTAAAGGTATAACATTATAGCTGCTGATTTTGAAATGCGGTTTATCAAGGTTTAGATAGTGATTAGACAAAAACAAGCAACCAGTAATCCAAGATGGCCTTACAAGAGATCCGGCTGTAACTACTGCGTCTTCAATATTGGCCCTTGACCCCTGGTTTTCCCGTTGCCACCCTCCTGCTAATGCAAATGTTATTTTGCCTACAACTGTGGATGTAAGTAAATGATTTCTTCTGCTGTGACTATTCCCATCAGGAAGCTGGTTTTGAACTGTTCTCCCAGGGGGGGGTTTTCAGACATACAAAAAAGGATGCTGTAAACTTGAAATTTCAACTGCTTTGTCTCTGCCCAGGACAAACGTTTGGGAAAACTGAATTGGATCAGATATGGGTTTCAGGTATGGGACATTAAACAATTTGCAAACCAGGGAAGACGCTGAGTTTTATGTATGGCTTAACAAGCAGAACAAACACATGCAGCTTGGTTTATATACTGCAGTTTAATGGGAACAGCTCCTAGGTTCTCTGCTTGTAGAGGATAATTTATAGGACCAGACACTTCCCCAGGGCTTCAGCAGCTTTGTGCCTGTGGAGCGGCGCAGGGCACCAGACTCTGCCCTTCTTGGCTGTGCTGTGTCTGCCACCACCGTGGAGAAGCTCGCAGATGGCATGAAACAGCATTTCCAACCCTGGGCAGGGGGGCGCCCGCGCTCCCCCAATTCTGAAAGCGGCAGGGTCCCTCGTGAGCTCACGTAAGTGAAATCAAAACTCCCAGGCTGCTCTAACTTATCAGGGATGGGATGCGACCTGGGCAGCTTGCATTGTAACCACCTTCCCGAATACCTCCCACCCCTTGCATTTAGCGTATTTTCGCACAGGAGAGAATTCAGACATTTGTTTTATAAAAACCACACAGACAGCAAGTATTCTTCCCACGAAACCTTTTCCTATATATAAGGAAGCAGCTTTACATTCAGTGTGATGACTTAACAACAATCTCTGGGGCATATATAAGAGTGGGTCCAGAAATGGCAGCAGAGTTAATGCTCTTGCGGGATTTCAAAAGTCCTTTCTTTGGAACGTACAAATGCTTTCTAAATAAAAGTTTGGGTCACTTCACACACGGTCTTCCCCCAAGGGAAATAAATTCCCAGGCTAACTTTCTCCATAAAGTCCAAAGTCAGTCTTGGATAGACCTGGCAGAATTTACCAAAAAGCTACACAGTGAAACCTTCCAGTTAGGCAAGGTTTCTACGTTGCGCACCGTACGTTTCCTTTAGAGGGCACACTAAGAAACCTGCTGCAGTTTAACCTTTTAATTTAAAATCTTTTATCCAATACATATCCTGGTTTAATTCCATACCTTCAATACACAGAGGAGTGTCAACTCCATAGGAGTTTTCTCTTTGAGTTCAATGGGGCTACGTTTTGACCTTTACTCTTTTACTGTCTTTTACAAGGACAAGTATAACTTTTCACCTGAAAAAAGCATACATGCAAAAAAACAAAAGGAAGACATACCAGTTTCTTCTTCTCGATAATCTGAATTAGAATTTGATGATGTACAGGTGCACTCCATATGCTCTTCTAACCTCACCAGAACTTCTTTTAATTTTGGCTTTTTTCTAACATATTCCACTTTTGCCACCTATGAAAAATGATAGTGTATATGCTATTAACACATAACAGGATTGCAGATACGCAGCTGAACATAGGTATTTTAATGCAATCAGTCTCACTGAGATCTATAACAGATATTTTTAACCTTAGTAGAGAATTACCTATTTTATTGCACAGAATGTATCCTTTTCAATGAGTTTAGCAATTTTAAAAAGACCGGGGTATTTCCCCCCCACCCCGCAAGAGGCAGAAGTACAACATCTTTGATCTTGACTTCTCTCTTAGGCCAGTTTGAAGTCACAAGCAATCCAGGGTTTTTCTAAAGCAAGGTACATTTTTCTGTACAGATGCAGACATCTCCCCATATTCTGAATTTTCCGCTTCTAAAACACTTCTCTCTCCACCACATTTTACTTGTGCATTGATTACCAACTGATTTTAAGACCGACACAAACAGTGACGCTGAAATCACCAGAAAATAATCAGAAATATGAGGAAAAAAATAGCTCCACAAAGAGAAACTGTTTTGAAACCCAAGATCCGAGTGACATCTCAGTCTCAGTAAGGGACAGTCTTGATCCCAGAGAATTCTTGGAGTAACCTGGGACAACCTTCAAATGAATGAGAGCTCACTTAAATTTAAAGGACAATCCTCTACTTGGGGGCAGACATAAAGGAGATCAAAAGCTTTTTAAAAGTCTCTGTTGATATGGTACCCATTCACACTCAAAAAGGAGTCTCGGTCTCGCATGGAAGTGTAGCTGTGCAGAATGCATGTAATTCTGCTAGTAGTTGCACCGAAGGTCCGGACTGGTCTAGGTTTTAGTGAACTATTGTGGTTAAACAGAGTTTAAGCAAACTGTAACAGACTTTGGCTGGCTAGTACAGACTGTGACAGAACACCAACTAAGCAATGTTTTGGTATGAATTGGCATCATTCGCACTGACAAACCCAACCTTCCTGCCACCCCATACAGCTACAGGTGAATTAACTCTAAGTAGAACTAAGATGAACAGAGCCACTCTGGTTTACACGTCAAATTTGCAGTGATGCAACATCAAGTACTCCATTTGACAGCTGGGGGTTATGCGGGTTGTCACATAAAACTACCTAATTCTGATATTGCATTGCAGTGCACTCCACTCAGACATATATTGGATTGTATGCTTACCTGCCTAACAATACTGGTCCCAATTTTTTGCCTATTATTTGCATTACAACAATAATGGGTTTCTGCATATTGGATAGGTGTAGGCATGACTTCATAGGAGCTTCGGACCCTCTGTCTACTTGGTGATACATAACCGGTGAACTACATAACCGGTGAAACCGACTAGAAGCCGTCAATTGCAAGGCTTGTGAGGCAACCCTGAACTGATTAGGTGCTGTCAATTTCAAGACAGCCATTAAAGGAACATGGCCCTCTAAGGAACAATGTAACAGACCTTCATGTGATGCAAAAACCAAAGAGCATGCTGTAATTGTAACTGAGGAGCGTGGTTTACAATGACTGAATGCTCCAGGTAAATGCATAGCCTTTTCTCAGACCCAAGGTCTCACCGTATCTTACACAAAATAAAAAAGAGCGTCTCTGGGTCGGTGACACCTTGCACAATTAACATCATTGTGGGGTGCTGATATCTCACTATCAGCCAACCTATATAACAACATCATTGATGCGGTTGTTCATAATTACCACAGTATTTATGGTCTTCACCAGACCCTTCTAGTAATGGCGTGCTGATGTCCTAATTGGGTTTCTAACACACCTACTAACTCTGACATTGAGAAACCAGTGAGCCTCTGTCCTTCTGATGTCCTAAATCGTTCTTAAAAATGAACATGATGATTGAAGAAAGTTACGTTTCCCAAGTCCCAGAAGCCTTGCTCCAGCTTTCTGAGGACACACTACCAGTGGCGTCTGAATGAATGTAGCAGGAGCAAGATTAGTCCTGGCACCATTGAAGTCAATGGGACTTTTGCCACTGACTTCAGGGGAGCCAAGATTTCAAACTTACATTTCAGTCACTGTCTCTTTTGTCAACAAGACCTGGAGCCTATTCTGATTTGCTCAGTAAACAAAAGTTCTGCAGAGACAGATGCAGTAGCTAAAATATCCACATTAAAGACATTTTCTAAGGCTGTCAGATTTCCATACAGATTTAGAGCTGGCTGCAACATGTAAGAATACTTTTACGGAAAGGTCAACCATGGGTCAAAGCAATATGCTTCAAAATCTTCTATCAGAGTCTAACTCCACCAAGGCTTTGAATGCAAAGATTTGAAAATGTATGGTACATTTGAGTCATCCGGCATCAAAGGATGACTAATCCTCACAATTTACAATAACAAACAGTGATTAAGTCCTCCATAACCAGAGACACAGAAAGAGACCCAGCAATCATGAAAGAGCTTTGATATCTGCCATGCTTATTCCAATTGTTGGAATTAACTGGCAGCATTGAAAATTACATGCAACCAGAATAAACTATAATCAAACTCTTTTTTAGTCCTTCCCTGGTCTTTTTTTTCTCCAAAAAGACATAACTATATATACACCCCTTCCACTATTGACTCTGTATTACATGCACTGAAGAATATAAGTGGAGATATTTAAAGACTGGGCATATAGGAAAGCACAGCTGCAAGGGATCTCATGAGCCTCTTCCAATGCTTGACCACCTTCGTCCTCAGAAGTTGCTCTTAATCTCCAACCTACATTACCTGTACTGATGTTTGAGACCACTGCCCCTGGATCGACCCCCTACAGCCACAGAAAAAAGCCCGTTTCTTCCCTCTCTATAATTGCCCTTCAGGTATTTGAAGATTTATCAAATACCCCCTTGGTCTTCTCTTCTCCAGGCTAAATAGTCGAGCTCTTTCAGCCTTTCCTCACAAAACTTGCTTCCCAGGCCTCCCATCATTTCTGTTGCTTTCCACTGGATTCTTTCCAACCTGTCCACATCTGTTTTTGTGGACACGCTACTCCAGGTGAGGCCCCACCAGTCCCGAGCACAGCAGAAGACTCAGTTCTTGTGATTTATAAAGACACTTCTATTAATACAACACAGTAACCTGTTGGCTTTTTTTTTTTGTGCAAGAACACATTGCTGATTCATATTCAGCTTATGGTCCACTATAATGGACGATAACCTACTTCACAGACCATTCGAAATGTGAGGCTTTCACGGAAGTACATCTGTAAATTTAAACAGACCCCACACTTCATTCCCTCTTCCTGCTTCAGGCAACACCAGTTACAAGAATGAAGATTAATAAGATGCTGTAAACATTCATTTTTGCAAGTTAAAGCAACGCAGAATACAATTAAATTGCAAAGCCTGTGTCATCTCATAACACCTGCTGCCACCATGGGATCTATAATTAATGCCAACTCAAACTGATAAAGGCTCAGCGCCAAATTTGCAGCTGGTGTAAATTGACAGCCATGCCAACATAACAGAATATGGCCCTAGATTAGCATCTTTTGGCTTCATATTTTCATGATTTCCTCCACCCCCCTCATCCTGCCATGGTGTTTAACATTCTCCTTGGAGCAACAAGTTAATCACATGCTATTGCGCACTACCCAGTGTTTTGAAGTGGTTAGCCATAAGCAAACCACTCATTCCACATGATCCCCTTCAACCTTTGTTCAATGCAACAAAAACCAAGAGCCTTGATAAAAAAAAAAAAAAAAAATCAAGGAAATATTATTTTATCTAAGGGGGAAATCACTTCTATTTGTGCCTTTGAAAATAATAACCCACATCCTATGACTTGGGGTATAGCGTTTCTGCCCCTATGGTCTTTGATCACACTCCTATTATATTGTTGGGTGCTATGTAGCACTTATAAACATTTGGTCTGGGGGAAACATATATGTGATATTGCCAGCCCCAAGATGAAGGAAGTGCTTTAGGTTATTCAGAAGTATTACTAAATGAATGGCATAAATGGCTTTCCTGCACAGAGTCTGAGCTTGGAAACCCTGAAAGCATAGGAGCATAAAAATAACATTAATTCTGGTCAGGAACTTACAGGAAAGTCCTCATCATGGAAGACCACTTTTATATCAATTGCATGTAGGCATTAAAAACTCAGAGCTTGCCCAAATTAGGATGTGGATTAGAAATGGAACGACTAAACCAGGCATCTCTGCTCCACTTCAAAATAAATTAGCAATGGAGGAAAGGAATGAGGCTCTATGGCCTTTGGCAACCCTAAAGGATGCAATTATGAGGTGAAGATAAAAAAGCCAAGATGGAGTATAAAATTGGGATCTTTAGAGACAAGAAGTCACCTGGGATCAAACTACAGCTGAGGCAAAGTGCGTTTGCCTACAACAGCTACACAACTTTATGGCACATGAATTCACTGACGGGATGAAGGCAAAGAAAGATACAGAGCAGGAGAGAAGACGACCAGGAGAGAACACCAGGGGAAGGGAAGTAGTAGATAAAGGGAGTTACTAAAAGATGCAATGCCTGCCGAGAAGATGGAAATGTAAATTCATTCCCTTCATTACTCATAAAAGCTATTTAGATTGACCATTTTCTGATTTGTAGAAGGACTAGCAAATATGTTGGGGAGGGAGGGTGTTTAAATCAGAAAAATGGCCTCTTCAAAAAAGAAACAAGTCATTAAAAAAAACTTTGCATTTTTCTGATTTTTTTCAGTAATTTTTTAAGGCTTTTTCCACCAACTTTTTTGTAAACTAGTTATCAAAAGAGCTTGTTTGCTAATATGATAATCTAGTCATGTTAGGCAAAAGAAAGAAAATGTTATAACCATTCTATAAGCGATACAATTTCACCCAAAATTAAAGATGCAAGTCTCTCTCAAATACCAAAAACATGGAAAGCATGTTTTTTTATAGCATGAGTTTTACCTGGATTGGGACAAGTTTTCAGACCCGTGTGCGTATTTCTTTGTTCTACTATCCCAACAGTGTTTCTCATCTTGAAGGGAACAAGGATGCATTGCTTTCTTATAAGCATATAAAAATAAACATCGGTCTTATTGCCCATCCACCGCCTTGTGATGCGTTGGAAAAAATGAGACTATGAAAAAGGGAATCAGTAACCTGGTTTTGTACTCAAGCTCTTGCTACATTTAACACTTACTAAAGAAAAATCAGAGAACTTCGCCAAGCCCCAAACAGCAATCCAAGTAAAAGGTACGGCTATGGATGATTAACTGTTATACAATTTAATTGCATTTGCTTGGGCCCTTTAAAGGAGGCTAGAGGTCAGGTGTGGTCATGACAAAGGATCCTGGGAAATGTAGTCCCCTTAAGGATCCTGGGAATTGCATGCTGTTGGGAATGATGGGAAGGCATCCCAGGGCATATAAGGAGCAGCCTTAAGCAAGCAGAAACTAGAAAACAGATGGAGTAAGTGGAAGAGAGTTGCTGCTGCTGCTGCAGCAAGAGGAGTGAAAAACCAGCCTAAGAGGGGTTTGTGGTTAAGAAGTTAGGAGGAAGCCTAGAGAAATGCAGGAAGGAGCCCAGGGCAGTAACCAAGCATGTGGAGGGAAAGACCTAGAGCAGGGATTCGAAACCAGGGTGCCATAGTTAGCCCGGAGGTGTGCAAATGCGATGCACAAAATCAACTCAGAGATTTCAACTAGGAATCCACAGTGTTGAAAATATTTTGCCCTCTCTGAGCTCTTTACAACAGAAGAGTAGCTCTATTATTTTTCTGTAGTCAAAACATGAGTGACAACTCAGAGCTGGCACTTTCTCAATGTAAGGAGGAGTGCCTGCAGCCTAACTACTGATGTGGAGCCCTGAGGAGTGCTGAGTGTTTGTAGCTCCTGTGCTTGCTTAAGATCTGTGTGCCGAGGTGTCCAGAAGGACAAGCCATGGGCCAGGGAAGGAGTCACTGAGGAAATAAAGCTAAGGCAGCGATAATGAAGTGATAAAACCCTGTGAATCAGCAAGAAATGTTTTTATGGGTGGGTGTGCAGAACATATCGGTGTCCCCAGCCTGTGACATGTTCCCGTAAGTAGTACTTAGCAGTCCAGGTAAAATGCTCATAGTTCATATAGAGGAACCACTGTAACATGGTGTGGGGAAAGCAAGATACAGAAAGCAAGTGAGGTCTTCAGGTGCGGAAGCGTTGAGTTACTGGTGTAGGGACTAAGCAGCCATGGACTCTTGTAGGTGCCCAAGACAGAGCGGTGAGAGTGGCTGTCATTGTGATGGGCCTTGTTTTAGCTGGTCTCTGAGAAACCCCTTTCAGGTGTTAGCCCTTTGACCTTGACCTCCCTGGTGTGACTTCTCCAACTTCTCCATCTTCAGTCTGGACCCTGAGCTAGGCTGCGTTTGCCCAGTGTGTCTGAGTTGGGGTACCTGCGATCCTTCTCGGGGTTCCCGTAGTCAGACAGCCATTCTTTAACAGGGGGAAAGAGGATTTCAAACCCATTGTCTCTGTCTGCCCATCATACCCACAGGCTCATCACTCCTTCACTAGAACCCAGGAAGGCCTGATGTCCTTCAGACATCTCATCAAGTCCTGGTGCCCCAGCCTGGTTTCCTCCGAACAACTGCTTTAGTGCTTTCAATCTGTGTTCCTGCCTTCACCTCTCTGAGAAGTAGCTTATCCTTGGCTACTCTTTCCCTTCCCACCTTTTCTTTTTTTTTT
>JAGPOW010002202.1:2029734-2044632 GCA_030014935.1 Caiman crocodilus
TTTTTTTTTTCATGCCTCCCTATTAAACTAAAACTGGATGTTTTTGGAGTAAACATCCTGATCAATGCAGAGTTTAGACATCACTACAGAGCAGTCTCGTGCCCATCTCGGGTATGAGCGGAGAGAGATCATGGAAAAGTAGGTGGAATGATGCTCCTATTGTTCCACAGCGTGAAAAGGAAGGTTGTTTCCCCCCCCCCCCACAATGTCCCTGGCATTAAGATCAGCTGCTTAGGGCTGGCTCTGCAGACAGGGCTTCCTCTATAAAGTTCATCAGACCCGTCCTGCTAGCTAGGATGACACAGCCTGAGTGGGAGAATGGCCAGGTGCTTCTCATGACTATTATCAGCTAGATTAGCAATAGTCATGAGAAGCAATTGCAATCAAAGGGATACATCAGGTCCATGACATGCAAGGTGGAGAGAGCATTCAACACATTTCTGGGATTAGGGGAAAACTAATGGGACTTCTCAGCTTTACCAGTTCCAGAGGTACCAGACACAGTCAAGGGACATACTCCCACAACCAAACCCCAGCCCACGGCGCTCCTCAGGCACCGCTCGGGAAGATGAGTCTTTGCCACAGGGATCCCCCGAGCCCCTATTCCAGTCGCACTGTGGACTGAGCAGGTGGCTTTCGCCTTATGACTTAGAGTGCAACCTAAAAATGACACGTGGATTTGACAGCAAAAACCTGCCAACCTCTCAAGTCCGAGTCAATGACTGGGTTCTTCCATATTTCTGTATAACAATATAAGTAGGGGCCATAAGAGCATGAGGGTCGCCAGCAGAGGGAATTTTCAAACAGCCATTTCATTTGAATCAAAGCCACGTTATTTTATGCTAGATACAAATAGACAGTTTGCTGAAAGCAGTTTGCTTTATAAGCTGGGATTATAAACATTTCACAGACATTCGGGCTGGAAGGGGCCTCGTAAGATCGTCAGAGTCCAGCCCCCTGCCCCAGGGGCAGGAAGTCAGCTGGGCTCAGAGGATCCCAGCAAGATAAAGGTCCAAATGTTTCTTAAAAGTGTCCAGAGTAGGCGCTTGCACCACCTCCGGAGGGAGTCTATTCCAGACACTGGGGGCTTGGACAGGAAAGAAGTTTTTCCTTATGTCCAGTCTAAAACGGTTTTCCAGCAGTTCATGACCATTGGACCTTGACATCGCTTGGGGCGCTCTGGTGAACAGGCGCTCCCCCGGATCCTGATGCACAGCCCTTATATACCTATAGGCAGCCACCAGGCCCCCCTGAGCCCGTGCTTTTCCAGGCTGAAGAGTCCCACGGCTCTCAGCCTCTCTTCATAAGACCTGTTCTCCTGCCCTTCAATCACGCGCGTGGCTCTCCTCTGCACTCTCTCCAGAGGAGATGTGTCCTGTTGTCATACAGGCAAAAGTGCGTCTCACACCCTTGCTTTCCCCCACCTGCCTCTTACAGGGCCCCGTGTAGTGGTGCCGTGGTGAACTTGCTACCCTCCACAGCATGGCTTCAAGACCCTGGTCTGGCTTGGTTGTGTCCCCTTCCCTAATCTACCTGTTAGAGAATGGACATCATAAGAAGGAACTTACCATGGTCTTTCATCTAACCAAGACTAAAGGGCCATATGACAAATATTTAAGCCGCCAGCTTCAGAAGCACCTCAAGTGCAATAGGAGCCTGCATCACCTTTTCAAGAAGGCGCCCTGCTATACTGACGTTGTGCCAGGTCAACTGGTTCGTGTGAGGGTGGACAAAGGTCATAGCACCCCATTATCCCTCTAGCTAGCATCACCGCAAGCCCTGGCTAAGAGCTCCAGCTCAGCCCTGCTGCACTTGTGATCTGATCTGAGGCTTGCTGGAGGCTGCAGGAGTCTTTCCATTGGCATCAACAGTCTCTGCATCAAGATCAAGAGGAAAGGGATGTCCCTGGGTCTGTACCCACCTGCACTGCAGCTCCACATTGTACTACTAACCGTTGATATTTGGGCAAGATATCATTTTGTCCGCTGTGGCCCTCAGGGGTATCCAGAAACATCCTTTGCTTTGCCTTGTTAGATAATATGCCTTCAAACCCACTGCCTGACTTTTCTGGGCAGACACGCTGGCAGTGCGAATAGGCCTGCTATGATCTCACCGCCTTGTAAATTAAAAGAGGGTGGGCGGAGGGAAGCCTTTACAATGTTAATCAAAAGGGCGCTTTTATAGAGTCTGACACGATGGAAAAACCGAGAGCTCTGCACCGCATTCCAGGAATATCCCAGACAGCCCCTCAGACCAATTCCTCCTACCTTTCCTGTGACCCTCGCACTAGGCTTGCTCAAGCATCACACACACGCACGCGCGCACACACAAAGTCATTCAGCTCTCAATGCGTTCTTGCCAAAAGGCTCATAAAACAATTAATTATATCAAAGGCTACAAGAGGATCTGACTCTGAAGGAAATAAATATGGATTTTGTTCAAGGATCTCTGGTGTGATGGCGGGGTCAGCCTGCAACCTCTACAATAAGCATCCTGTTCCTGTTTGACCTCGTGTCCTTTCTATTTAATTACTGTTTGGAGCAGGGGAACTGTCTTGAAGCTTTCTGAACCACTGGCTGATGGGCGTTTCTGTCACTGGCACTTACGCAGCCCTAGAAATCAACTTCTCAGATGATCATCTTTATAGTTTGCATGCTAATAAATGAGTGCAAGTCCAGAAAGGCCACTGCTGTACCACTGAGTGAGATGCCACGTTACATGGGGGGGCAGCAAGACGGGTAACATCCCCGACAGTAACATTAAAACATCCTAACAGAAGCATCAATTCAAGTTCAGCCACTGGTTTGGGACCCTATGCAGGAGGAGAGTGGCTGTAGCAAATGCCAGTCAACTTCTTCTGCACCTTGCATGGTGGAAAGGCAGAAGACGACAAGAGCCAGGCTGCGGTGTAGACAAGCTACCTGGAGTTCTCATCAGGCAGCACAATCCTTTGTTGCGCATTTGCATTTACATTACTATCCCTTTGCACCATGTTAATGCATTAGTGGAAGGATCTGAGCCCACAAAACGGGTGGAAGCAGGACTCAGCCCACAGATCATGGCACTGGGCTTGCCAGTGGTGGTGTTTTACTCCTGGTTCAGGAGGTAGTTTCATTTGAAGCCACTATTTTAAATGACTTAAACTTCTCCAGCTGGATGTCAGCCCAGTGATCAATGTAACAGCCCCATATTTTTCTTTTTCTGACTTAATTATGCCTGCAACCAGTTGCAACATCCACCAGTGAATAGCATGCAAGCGTATCAGGTAATTATTTTTGGAAAAGCTGAGAAAATCTCTTCAGATGTTTGCCATCTTATCAGAGCCGGAAGGGTTTTTCAGCCATTAAGAAAATAAATAAAACTGCCCACATTTTTGGGTGTGTTCAGATACCTTATAACTGGCTCGGGCATCACACTTTGCACGTGGAAGGCATGTCGGTTAAATAAATGAGTCTGCAGCACCTCCTATGACTCCTCAGCCAGACACAGTGCCTGCTACAGTCCCTTTATTTTACTGGGCAAATTCACTTAGAAGGATGTTTATTAAAAATAGAAGTCAACTTTAATATTTGTAAGAAACGGGGCAACAGGTGAATAATGGGGCCAATAAATGGGATTCTCTTATCCCTTATGCTGGTGCAAGTCTACTGACTTACTCAGGCCCCCTGATTTACACCGATGTGAAAGCAACATGACTATAATAAATACTTCATGAAATATTTAATGGAAAACTGTGGCAATGAGAAAAGGATTTTGCCTAATGAGTTAATAAAGCACGATGCCCTTGAGTCTCTTGCCCCCAGAGACAAGATCTTTTGAAACACATTTTTTTTTCAGATCAAAAGTGCTATGTTGTCACATATAAAAGCCCCCGTTTTAAGCTGCATAATATTTAATTACGGAAACAATATTCTGTCCAGCGGATTGTACAATCCCATGCCCCTTGAGTCAGCCTCTCTTCTGAAATGCTAGTTCTGTGCTGTGACAGATCCTGGGAAAGCTCCCCTGAGAACTATTTTCGCTAAGGTTTTGGTTTTTTTGGTTAAAAACCACCCCAAAACAAAATGGTGTCCACGACAATCAACTCTACAAGCAATATTTTCTGTTAAACACATATGAAGAAAAGTATCTGCTAATAGCAGGGCAGAACATATTTGATTGACTGTCTGAAGCACCAATCTTCTTACAGCAAGAGATGCCCGCTGCACCTGTGCAGTCACCATGTCCTCACCTTGACACTTCTGTGATGTATCCGTGATGGCTGGCATTTCACACTGCTGGTGTTGCAACAGCCAGTGCAACGTTTCACCTCCACGCATGGTGGCCATATCAGGAAATTGGCAGAGGTGGGATCAATCTGACTCCGAGGTATCTCATATATAACAGTTCTTGTTTTGCAGACAGCAGGGATGGCTTCCTCTACAAACACAAGAATTCACACCTCCAGGTGAACAGCTGCTCTCGCTTTACAGCACAGATACCTTTGCTATGAACATACGAGAATGAATCCCAACCAGGTGGCCTGCTTTAATGATCAGCCTCGGTGCTGGGCTTGGGGAGGCTGCCACCCTTGCCTTCCTACCATACCCCAGAGTAAAGCCCGAGCAGCTCTGCGCAACCAGACCATGAAATAGGGACCTACCAGCTCAAGTTCCCATGCAGTTCAGAGCAACCGCACCTAAATGGAAATGCTGGCTATTAAAAAGTGGCAGTAGGCAAGGCCAGTCTGAAACCTTCCCTGTTGTAGCAGTTCCCGATCGATGGGGATTGGTCTGTTTTGCAGACTCAGGGCCGTAACAGGCACGTGTACGTCATGCAACCACACACCAATTGTCTCTATAACGTCTATGATAAACCTGATTTCTGAAGCCGTCTTTCAGCCCCGCAGCTTCAGCTCCAGTACCTGCCAAACCTCCTTTGTCCATCAGCACAAGTGGCATCGTTTCTCAATAAAGCTGATGAACCAGTACACAAGTGGATGTGAACAAACCATTGGAAAAGTAAGAGCAAACCAGCTACTCCGTTCTGTGTTCAGCTAAGTACGTTATTCTGCCAGATCTCAGTCTACAGCAACCAAATACTTCCTAAGAAAGGAGAAGTGCTGAGAGACAAGTGTCCATTTCAGACCCTCCAGGGCTCAGAGTTTTAGCTCTGTATATTTGCAGTGCACTGAGCAACGGGCTGCACAACAGCATGCTAAAGCCTAGTTGCGGTTCACTAGTTACTCTCTGAAGCATCTGGGTGTCTCTTGCACCCTGGGGGGCAAGAAGGTAGGACTTCTTGAGAAGTGGGAGGCTCAAGTACAGGACAAGAGGGTCCAGGAAGAAAACATTTTGTTTCTTTCACGGCAGTCCCTACTGGGCAATCTGGACAGCAAGAAGTTCTCTGAAGGCAGCTTGGTTTTTTACCCTCCTATTGAAGAAGCTATAAGAGTTGGGGTCTTGTGAGGAAGGGAAGGAGTCAATGCTTGTACCTCTTCACTATCTTCAGGAGAAGTCTAAGGCAAAGAAAAGGTAGCTTGGTTTGAACCTGTAACTTGAAAGCCTAGCATCCCATCTGCAGTTGGCTTGATTTTTGGACACCTTCCATTCTGGTGAGCAAACGTCTCTGTAGAGTGGGTGGATATGACAACAACGGGGGATTTGTCTTCTTGGGCTCCAACGTTGCTGTTAACCTATGATAATAGAGGGCCTGATACGGCAGGATATTTGGCAATTCCTACAAGCTGTTGAGCATGCTCAGTTCCCGTTGACTTTTAACGTGAAGAAGCCAGCACCTTGCAGAAACGGGTGCCAAGTGCAGCAGACTGTTTCTAAACCACTGTTCTCTAGAGGCAGCCAGTGCGACAGGTGCGCTTGCCAATTTGCACTGCAAATCCAGGTGGAGAGCATGTACTGTGCCATATATTGCATGGGATCTCAGTCTAGAGGTAAAGTCTGCTGACTCCAAATTAGCTCCCGCACATAAGAATATGTATGGGTTCACAGATAACTAGAATAGTCAAGCAGTTGAAGCGAATCAGATGCAACAAGAGCTGTTTGCATAAAAATTCCATTTCCAAGGGAATTAACACCTGTTTCATTTTACATCTGTAAATTAGCACAGATTCCATTTGACATCCAGGCTTCTGTTCTGACACCGTCATTAGTACTTATTAGGGGAAAAAAATGCCTTGTAAACATGCCTGGCCCTCTATGTGGCGATGGAAATGAATATCAAAGCACTTTGCTCTCTCAATTTTTTTGGATAAACTGTTTTTGAAATAAAGAGTCAAGCTGTTTCCTTTTCTAGAGCTTCTGTACTGAAAACTCCACCAACTGTTGTTGTTTTTTTTTTTTTTAAAGCCAGTTGCTGTAGTTGTTCCCGACACTATGAATTATACATTGAACATTGCCACATTCGCTAATAAGGGTCTGGCTTCTAACATGTCACAACTGGAAGGTGAATGTAAACCATTTATTCGTGCATGTCTCTCTAGGATGGATTACCAACCAGAAAGTGATTCGGATGCAACAAGTGATGAGGTCAATAGAAAAAGCAGAAACTATACATGGTCTTTTCCTTTGGATACGTTAGTTTTTCACAACAGTGCCCTACATGACTGACCGAAGGAGCCCCCATTCCCTGGGTCTATAAGGACAACTAGCGGGTTCTTACCGATGCTTCTTTTTCTGCGAACAGGTACAGGGCGATTCTCTTGCGCATGTTTTGCTGCGTGAACGCTATGAGACCTCAAATTTGTTTCTGAAACTTCGTCATATCCTACAGCAGGGAACAAAATATTACATCTTAACTGTGTCGTCAGTACGACAGTCTCTTTTAGTCTGCTCCACAAACGTGAGGATAACGCTGTGTCATACACCCACTCTGATCCAACTCCTGCCATTAATTACAATCCCGTTAACTCATGCCAACAGAGCTGCCAAGACATACGTCAGGGCAGAATCTCACATTCAATTTTGCTTATGAAGCACCATAATTTTATATTCAAACCTTCATTTTATTGAAAAAAGGACAGCTTGAACGTTGCATGAGAAAGCTGACCCTGAAGCAAAACAGTTGCATTGTTCTTATGACAGGCCTCAAAAACTTCTCAAAGCTGAAGGTCAGCGCAGAAATAAGAACATTTCAATTCAGCTACACAGATAAGTGTTTGCTTAAAAGTTACTCCTAGAGTCCTGGCAGAATACGCCACCGGACATCCCCAATGCTGAACACACCACCACAAGCCCCATAGTAAAATTACCACGTCTATAAACACCCTCTTGTCTGGCTTACGGGAAAGCGCATGGGCTAAATTGAGAACAAACAGTAACTAGCCTGAGTTTCCTTTTAGTCTCTGCTGCAGAACAAATCCCTAGTGAAGTATCCTAACCTTTGGAGGGGCATCTGAAGCTACTGCAGACTCTGGGACTGCATCCAGGCTTGTCTTGTTCCCTAAATAAGCCTACCACATAGGTTCAAGGGCCATGAGAAAAAGCATAGATGGAAAACTTGGCATTTTGTTTATCATAAAAAAACACAAGAACGACTGCTCCGCTGTTTGGTTTTGTTAAGCGAATCGCTCCCGGTCAGGTCACACGCAGTGGGCTTTGGAAAGCTCTCTCGAGCGCACACTGCAAGTGGGAGGGTGGGAAGAGATAAACAAAATACAGCCTGAAAGGGAACTAGATCCCAGCACTTCAAAGCTCGGCTCCCAGCGCTCCGCTTCGCGCAGTGCCCTCTGTGTCGGAATGGGATGTTTGACAGATTTTTACGGATGGCTCCCAGGAAAAATGCAATGTGCGTAAATATGCAGAAGGATGGCACAGGCAAATGGGCGGCGCTTTCTGCTCGCCAAGAGTATGCAACGGTCTGCCATCTCCCACGGTTCTGCAGTCCTTTCTGCTTCCACGTTTCGGGATGCATCCAGACGACAGTGGGACCCGTTTAACACTTGGCTGTGTGAACAGTACGACTCGCACATGGCTGCTCTACAAATAAACCAGCTCCCTCCCCGCCCGTCTGAGCAATCGCGCTCAGCTCAGCACCTGCCTGCCGCTTCGGGTGCAGGGGGAGCCAGAAACCCAGAGGCCAGGTGCTCACTTAGAAGAACCACATGCTCTTGGGGGTGTAAGTCCCCACCTGCCTTGCCCTTTCAAATGGCACTGCCTTTAGAAGGAGGAAAACGATTCAGCAGACAGTCCAAATGCAACCTCAAATGCACGTTACAATATAGCCAATCCTGCCTATTTTCTGAATCAGGGGGGACAGGTCCTTGCCTGCTGTTCTCAGCCTTGGAGTCTGTCTGTCTGCCTAGGAATGCGTGTGTCCCCTATCTGAGCACCTTGCAATGCTGAATGGATTTTATCCTCGCAACACTCCTTCCTGGTGAAAAAATCCTAACCTCATTTTATAGACAGGAAACTTGTGGATTGGGTAGAGGAAGTGACTGACCCCAAATGACCCCAGATGTTGGGACTAAGCTTGGGTCTCCTGCCTCCTGCTCTGGTGCCACCAGGCCATCCCTCCCATCCCAAATCAATTAAGTTAAGCTGATTTTCTCCACTTCTCCTGCCTGTCAGTGGAACATCAAGAGCTCGGCAGAACCCAACCCTCATCGCCGATCTCCCCTGCAGTGCCTTAGTCTGTGCTACTCCTCTCTACCTGAAGCAATACACTGGTTTTCAAAGAAAACCAAACTTTGCTCAGGCCAAGAGCTTGAGTGCAGGTATTTCTGCTTACCTGCAAACAGTGTCTGTAAGGCTGTAAAACTGATAATCTGAGCCTCACTTCTTGGTGGGGGCAGCTGGCTGGGCTGTAAAGAGCAATCACTCATGATACCCTGAGTCACGGGGGCTGATCGTGAATTGGTTGCATACGCAAAACCCCCACAGAAGATAACTCATTTCAGTTCCATGAAGAAAGGAAGATTGAGGAAAGTAATATGCTACTGAATTAACAAGGAGCAATGGTCTCAAGCTGCAGCAAGAGGAGTTTAGATTTGATATTAGGAAAAAACTAAAGGGGTGAAGCACTAGAACAGGTCACCTAGAGAGGTGGTGGATGCTCCATCCATAGAGGTTTTTAAGACCCAGCTAGACAAAGCCTTGGTTGGGATGATCTAGGTGGGGTTGGTCCTGCTTTGAGCGGAGGGTTGGACTAGATGTGACCTCCTGAGGTCCCTTCCAGCCCCAGTTTTACTGCAGCATCATGTTCTAAGCAAAATAGGCCAGGACCAAGGTGCCACTTGCAAAAAAAAGTGCAAGGCTCCATGCTTTAAGACGGATGTTGGGAAGACAGAGTCCAGAGGTAGGCAACAACAATGATAAAGGGGTGGCAGGCAAGTCAAATGAAGGAAGGTTGAGGGAACTAAGTATGTTTAGCTTGGAGAAAAGGGCCATTACGGGGAGACATGACAACAGTCTTCAAATACCTGAAAGCTTCCCATAAACAGGGAGGACACTTTCTCTCCTGCTGCAGAGGGCTGAATGAGAAGCAGGGGCTTTAAACTGTGGCCAAGTAGATTTCAATCAGATATCCAGAAAAACCTCCCTGCTGCTAGAACAGTGAGGCAGGGGAATAGCCTGCCCTGAGAAGCTGTGCTAGCTCCTTCACTGGGGGTGTGCAAAAGGCTGGATGAGCATGGGTCGCGGATGATTTAGAAGCAATATTCCTGCATTCGTACAGGGGTTGAACCAAAAGGCCATTGAGCTGCCTTTGGCATACCGAGGCAGATGACAGAGAATCGTGAGACGGGCAGGCCATTATTTCGCTAGCCCCTGTTCTACTGGATGTGATGCCATAAGAGTTACTAAAAAGAGAGCTGCCATGTTGCTCTGTCCTCCTAGGAGAAGGGACTGTAACACAAGCTCCAAAAAAAACCAAACCAGCGCACAAGTTCCATCAATGACTCAACATCATCAGCGTCTTTTCAGAAGCATGTGTGTATTGTAAAATCACTTTTGCAGTGCTGAAGGCACTTGGCCCTATCCTGTATCCATTTCGGAACTTGGAACTTATTCCATTGCCTGCTGAAGCCAATGGAAAAATTCTCAGCCCTTTACACAGGATGCTGGATCGAGCCCTGAAATCAATAGGAGCTTTGTCTCCTAAAGACTTGCAGAATCTGACCCCAACTAGTCTTGAATCCTTATTTATAACCAGAGGAAAAGATTTTTGACTGATTCAATGGATAAAACAATGGTGCTTTAAACGATTAGGAAAAAAAGAATCCTCCTGTTTGTTAAAGCAGCACAGAAACTATCACCGGATCTGCCGAAAGGTCTCCCAAACCAATGATGTCAGAAATCAAGACTATTTTCCCACCAGATATTACCCAATGGTATAGGACTGAGGATCTCCAAAACAGGCAGTGCCCTCGATCCCAGGACAGTCAGGTGGAGTTACAGGGTTCCACCACCGTACTGGATCACGCCCTATGAGCAAACAAAGTTTTACAGGGAAAGGAACAAGTCTCAGTTTATTAATATAGAAAAAATGTATGTCACTAAGTGACTGCTGAGGGTGCTGTGCTGGGCAAAATGAAGGCAGCTTTCTTCTTGGATATGGGATAGGTCATTGAATAAAAAAAAAAAAAGTCTTCATGGCAGCTGATCAAGTAATTACTCTTTAATCTTTTATGCCCTGATGCACTGACAACATTTTGATGATGGGTAAAAAAAACTCTAGCAATTAGCCTTGGTCAGTCCATTAATGTGGCTGAAATAGTTCTTTTTGTCCGACTGGCATCTTTCCATGGAGGTCAGGGAGTAGCTAACATACAACTCGCAGAGCTCCTATGACACTGCCAATATGCGAGTGCTGCTCGCCTAAAAAAAGTATATGGAAAGTATCCTAAAAGAGACTACTTTTAGGTAGTTCTAACATTACTGTGACATCATTTTCCCATGCCGTTTTTGCTCAGAAGGTACAGTCCCAAACACACACATATATATATATATATATATATATATATGCACTATAGACTTCCATTCTGCTAACTGGGTGCCATTTTGATGCATATCCCAGATGTAGAGGTCCAAAATCCTGGGTATCATGAACAATTTATGAAATCCCCAATGCCTCTCTCTTTTCAGGATTTGAAAATAGTATGCAATAGCCATTATAGTCTCTCTTACAAATCAGTCATGCTCCCAACAAGCTCAAGGCAACATCAATCTGTTTGATCATGTTTCTAGCCAATGTAATACTTGGACTCAGAGATCAATGGCATTACATTTGAAAACTTGGATCAATTAAGGAATTGAGAGAGCACTGTGCAAGAGGTCCTTTTCCCTACATGCAACAGAGAACAGCATTATAAAACTTTCTCAAACCATATTTCGTGCAACATTTGGGGGGAAAGGAAAAGAGCAAAATGCAGAGGGCCATGTGTCAAAAGCCCACCTGCTTCGCTGCTTCCAGGTGGCCTAACATAAGCTAACGCTTGCACCTTCGTCCATTTTTAATTTGGGACATTATCCAAAGGCCAGTGAAGTCAACAGGAGAGTTTAGTGGATTAGCTTCTTTGAGGTTTAATGACCTAACACAACTCCTGCTCTTTCCAGGTGTGCTATTTTACAATATACTGTGTATACTGCAAAGCTGCTTCTGCTGGTTCATAGTCAAAGGCTATTCAATTCACAAATCTAAAGTGCTCCTCGTGGCGGTAGGACTAGAATGGCTTGGTTGGTGCTTTTGCTCCAAGTAAAACACACGCCAGCACGCATGTGCACAGAGAAGCAGCAGCCTTTCCAGGACAGGGGAAAGACTGCGATCGGGAGTCTCACTGTAGTCCAAGCAGCAGCAGGAGGCAAGTCGAATATGTGATGAAGTGAACTCTACCTCCCCCAGGACGGAAGGGAGGGGAAAATGCGGAGCGCGAGACCCACTCTGCTAGCCAAGGAAATCTGAAAGGCAGCAGAAAGGAATCGCCTCTGTTTCAATGATTCATTCTCTTCACTGTTAGTAGTGAAGTCGTGGACTTTGAGTGCTAGAGCTGTTTACTTCCTGGGATCATGCCGGCTTTATATCTTAAATAGGTAAGGTCAGTCTTTTCTCTTTCACGCTGTGAAACGCCACTCGGATCCAATGGATTTATACCGCTGCAACCTACAGGCCTGATCCTGTACCTGGCAGCGCTCCTATTGCCTGCACTAGTTCGATTTGAGTAGGGAGTGCAGGATCGTGCTCCAAAAGAAGAATCTTGGCCTGGATTTTCTTTATTGAATAAATTGATAAGCATCATGTTGGATGCTGTTTTTCTTTAAGTAATACACCAGATGGTCTGGGGGTGTGGTTTCTAATTTTATGAAGGGGGTTATCCATCATCCTTGCACTACAATATAGAGTCAAAATCTGTCAGGATGCAGGAGCTGCCCACCACGACTTAACGAGACTTGTTTTGAAAGCATGTATATTTGCTTTGCTGCCAGGGAGAGAGAGAGGGAGAAAGAAATTGGCTGCTCCTCCCTTTGTTTCTCACCAATTCTGCCCCACTTCTCAGGAAAAGCAGAGATTTGCTGCATGAATGATCCTACAAAGTCTTGCTCAGAAGAGTAATCCACGGGACTTGAGTTCCCCCCCTGAGTTTACGAGCCCTACTCACTCAGGAAAGGACTGGCACGAACATGCACTACAACGGGTAGTAGTAAAAACAACAAAAAAATGGAAACTGTCTTGCACAAACCCGTTAAAACTGCAGTTGTTACCTAACAGATGCATTATACTGCGAGAAAGGCAATCCTCCGCTTTCCGAAATATTTTCTTTGCAGCACTAGCTATCAGATATCTGACTTTTTTTTTTACCTCTAGCTCAAGCTAATCTTACAATTCTCTAAACAGGCCCAAGCCTTCATTGCCAAAGGAGACTAGCTGAATCCAGTTTTTAATTGACTGTATTTTTATGGCAATAAGAAGTCAGGGGAGTAAGGATTACTTATGAAACTAAAGCTTGCCGGACTGATCTATTTAAGCATAAACTGAGATAGCCATTGACTATGTTCCCAGTAGGGATCAATATTGGAACTGCTACTTAGAAGAGGGCTTTGCAAGGCCTAATCGCAAGAGGAACATGGCAAGACTGGGCTCTTCTGTTTTATTTTTAATGCTATGAAACAATAATTTTTCACATTCAGATTTTAAAGGCCATTTGTTTCCTGCTTCTCTGCCACTTGCTGAACCAGTGCGGTGCAGTAAAGGGCCAGAGCGAAATAATTATTTACCTAGTGGCAAGCAGCAAGCATGAACAAAATCCAGTTCGTTTCCTACAACAAGCTTCTCTGATCTGCCACCTTCTCTAATTTATTCAACTGGCACACCATTACTTGTCAGTTTGCCTCTAGACATGGAACCATGTGAACTTCTGCTTTCGTCGTAAGTGGTATTTAAACCTGAAGCGCTTGTTTGTTATGCTGAAGTATCCGGACATACCATATTCTGGGAGGTACAAAATACTGCCTCAAAGATACCGGAAATAGAGAACAGGGAAAATTCACCCGCCCTTATTTCTCCGGCAGCCAACATACAAATTTCTTGGGCCCTGGTGCACGTGCACGGTACAGACTGCAGTTTAGAGCAGGCTAATATGCATTACGCGCATGCAATTCAGGGTTTTGTCCCTGCCTGAAAGCTTCCTTAATCCCAACTCCTGTTTCTAAAAGTATCAACCCAGTGCATATCAAGCTAGTAATTAGTAATGAGCCTTTATGGCAAAGTACCCTGAAAGACAGGAGCATCTGAATTTTCACTGTAATGAGACACCAGTTACAACATAATTACATAAAAATTAAGAGCTCTATCAGTCAGCTATGTTTCCCAGACGTTTCTGTTCACTAATACTTTTTTTTTTTTTTTTTTAAAGGAGATGCCCCATGCCGCTGTGAGCAAGACTCCTTGATTTTTCTGACAAAAGACACGGCTCTACCAAAGATGCTGTTTCCTTCTTCCACAAACTAGCAGAAGGAACCACCAAAAGCAAAGGGCAACAACCCAACCTTAATGATACCCATTCAATGCTGCCATGATGCTGAGATCTTTATACCGCGGGGTAGAGCGCTGGTGAACCGCACGTTCTCCCTCCAGTGCTTTGCATGCTTAACCAGGCAGAAAACAACCTTGTGCTATTTTCCTTTGAATAAGGGCAGTATTTGTCAAGGGTAAGCACCCGAGGAAGGGTCCTGGTTAAGATCAGAATGGACAGTTTATTTTCCTTTTAATAAACCCCAGGTCTTGAAAGAGACATGACTTCATTCATAAACATTGTTTCAAATATCTCAAATGCCTCTAGGACAGTAGTTTATAGAGAGCCAAGCTGGAGAAGAACAACAAGAAAGGTTCGGGAAATTCTTCTTTGCTGAGAAATTAAGAGGTCTGGAGCTATAAAGGTCAGGGAGTTAAAACTCAAAGAGTTTCTTTCACCATCTGCTTGTCTGACTCCTGAGCCTGACCTGGGAGTGGATTCTTGTCTGGAGGTAACTGAGGAATTGCTGCCCTTGGTCTGCATCTCTCCCAGCCCCGGTTTGGCTGGAGGGGGAGAGGAAGGGGGCACACCTGCGGGTCCCTGCCCTGGATCCCGAGCCCGGGGCTAGATCCGTCTGGTAGCAGAGGGCGACTGGAGGGTTCAGACCCGGCGGACACGTGCTGATCGGCGCGGCCCCAGGTGCCAGCAGCGGCATACCAGGCAAGGAAGGAAGGAAAGAGAATAATTTACCTACGGAATCAATCTCCAGGAGGCGCTGCAAGTCGCGGATGCTGTGGATCTCGCTGTGCGCCAGCCTCTCGATGAGCTCCTGGGGGATCTCAGCCTCCTTCAAACAGACCAGACACCCAATCACGGTCCCGGGCCAGCACCTGCGGAGCCCCCGCTCCCTCCTCCCCGGGGCCAGCAGCACGGCTCCGAGCCCCGCGCCTCCCGGC
>JAGPOW010002202.1:2044732-2077513 GCA_030014935.1 Caiman crocodilus
TGCCTCCTGCAGCCTGCGCCCCCGAGCAACCGCGGGCTGGTTGCTCACCCCCAAATCCATAATAAAGAAATAAAAATAAAAATCCCTTGCATCCCCCCCGTCCCTGCCTCCCTCCGCGGCAGCACGTACCTCCGAGAAGGCAAAGGCCAGGTAGGCAAACCCTAGCAGCAAGGCGCCAGCCCAGGTCCTCATCGCGCGGCGGCGGCTCCAGCCGCGGCGGGGCTCAGCACCATCCCTCGGCGCCCGGGCGGGATGCGTTTGTACGGTCCCTAGTGCGGACTAGTCCCGCCGCATGCGGGCGGCGCCCGGCGGGAGCCCATCACCTGCGCGGCCCCCGCGCTGCAAAGCCACCCGCGCTCCTGCCAGCGGGGCGATGGATGCCCCCTTGCTGCCTCCTTCCAGGGGGGGTCGGAGCCAGGCGGCTGCGTCTCCACCGTGCACCGGGCTGGGGGGGGTTGCTCCGGAGTGGAGTGGGAAATAATCCCGAGGAGGGGAATATAGCGGCGCCTCCCCCTGCGCCTCCCTCCGGCACTCCCTCCCCGGCTGCCTCCCTCCCCCTCCCCGGCCGGGCGCTCCGCGGACCGCCGCAAACAACACGTCGCGGGGGGCTGGCTTCTTCCTGCGGCAGCTCCGGGGCGGGGGGACCCTGCACCGCCCCGCGCCAGCCGGGCTGGGCTCGGGGGAGCGGGGGTCTGATTGCAGCCGGCGGGCCGGCACCTCTGCGGCACGGGCGAGGGAGGGCGAGGGGGTGGGAGCTTCTGCGCAGATCAGGCTGCAACCTGAAGGCATCCACCTTGCCTCGCCGGGAAGGCACCGGGCATCGCCATGATTTGGGCGAGTCCTGGCTGGCTGGCTGGCACTGGAGGGGGTGGGCTGGGGGGGACACATATGCATCCTGTGCGTGTCCGTGTGCATGCAGATTGCAGTCCAAGGGGCATCTCGGGCGAGGGCTGCGGCAGGAAAAGGAGGGGAGAGTTTTTTTCCTTCTTTCCAACAAGTTGGGGGTGCGGGGGATTGCGCACAAGGGCGATTGCGGTGTCCCGGGGGGCGCCTGGCACATGAACCCGGGCTCCCCGGAGCGGCCGGCCAGGGCTCCGGCTTACACAACCGGCCGCCCGCCGCCGGTGCCGGTGCCCGAGTGAGTGACGCTCCCGGCTGCTGCCCGCGGAGCGCCTCGTCCTCCGGCCCGGGCAGGCGAGACCCCCGCCCCCGCCCCCCGCTGCGGACGGGCACGAGGTGCCCGCGAGCCCCTGCCATCGCCCGGCACTCGTTGTCACTCGGACAGCGGCAGCCTTTTCTCCTCCAGACAAAGCGCCTTAATCGCGGGAGCAAAGAATCCAGCTCATCTGCAAATCCAGGGGCATTTAAGTGGATTAACTGCAATAACACAAGTGAGGAGGGATAACTATCCTGCGGGGAAGACAATAGCCTGTAAATGCACAGCCAGGGAGACTTAGCCTTTCATCTCCGAGCCTCCCCCCAGCCCAGCATTTCAAAAGGGAAGGCTTGCTAGAAGCCCCGAAGGGCTTTACAAGCTCCGGGCTTGGGCATGCTTCGAGGAAACAACCTGCGCTTTAATGGGCGCTTTGCAATTGCAGAGAAGTTTCCCACCGAAACGCAGAGCTGGGCTTTCAAGTGCAGTTTACTGCTCTCTCATCATGTCACGCAGGCTTGCAGGGTGGTCTTGAGGAAGAGGGGGAAGGCGCTGAAACGACTGGGGCTTTGAAGAAATTGGAGTGGCAGCCCTCCAGCCAGGGTGCCCGCACCTCCAAAGGTCTTGCGTGAGAAGGGCGCCGGGTGCCAGCTGCTGAGCGCACAGCTAGGGCACCCCTGGCCGGGCAGAGGTGGGACAGACGGTGGTTTACCATCCCCTCTTGGAGAGCCAGGGAGGGAAGGGAGATATCACACAAGCAAGGAAGTGGTGACTTCAGTTTGAAACCGGCTGACCTGTTCTAATCAGTCTCTGGGGTTAAACCCCCCACCCAAAAGGCACCGCTGGTCAAGGTTGCCATAGCAATGATAATAAAAAACAAAGATGCCCCTAAGAAGGTTATGCTGTTCCTGACAATACAAATCTCACTGAGCAATTATTCCTCCCACTCATTGGTTCATTGGCTCATGTTTATCTACAAGCGGACTTGGCTGGCTGCTCAGTGGTAACTCCTTCAAGGAGAGACCTCTAATCAAGCCAGCATTCAGGATCATTTTCGCTGCTATCTCTTAAGAGGAAACCTTTGCTTGGTTTTGCCTCTACTTCATTCTAGGCACATTACACTCCTGTCTTTAACAGGAGACTGTTTATTTCATTCCTTGCAAAATATTTGATAATGACGCAAACTATGTAAGAGTTCAAAGATCAGAGTGACTGAATTAAATTCACACTAAACTCCTGCCCATAGCTTTGTTCTCTTTGATCATTTGTTTCCCTCCTTGCAAAACAAATGTTGTATTTGGAAAGCCTTCCCTATAAGATCTTTTTGTTTCATAGAGAAAAAACTTCTACTAACACATCAGGATGCTTTCATATGAAGAATGCCATGCAAGCCCAATAAACAGGATCGCGCATCTGCCTGGTATCTTCCATGCACTATACAAGTTTCGTCTACAAGTACGCGAAACACTGGCTTTTTACCTATATTCACTTATACAAAGGGAGGGATGGCGAAGAAGTTTAAATATTTTAAGTTTAATCTTTTAGTTGAAAAGATTAGGGAGAATGACAGGACTGGTGAATTAAGGAGAACACATTTTTGTCTAGGAGATTAAAAAGCTGCTGTATGTACTTAAGAAACCATCAGAGTTATGGACTCTATTTGGGAATAAAGATCATCTTCAGAGTGTGATAACACCTTGGTCAATGATGTCCTGGTTCGTGCCTGGGCTCAGTACAAATAATAAGGTGAAATCATCCTTCGATAACAGCATCGTTTGCCAAAGGAGCTGTACATGAAGTCCTAGGCCTACAGTGGCCCAAATTAGCACCTTTCCAGTCCAGCACCATTTGCAAGCATCCTTTTAGATCTGCTCCGGCTCAGTTGGCATAAACAAGGTTAGGTCAGGCAGTATAATGGAGCCAACTCATGTTTCAAAAGCGTGTGCCCTAACATAGTGAGGGAGGGCAAGCAGCTGGGAAGGTTGCTGGAAAGGAAGTGGTCTCAAGGGGCTGAGGGGGCAGCAGGAAAAGCTGCAGTGGGTAGGAGGAGTGGGAAGGAAAGCATCGCTGGGGTCAGAAAAAGTGAGCAAGAGAAGAGAAACACAAGTGCAAATGAAGCCCTGGAGTCAGGGGAGGGAACCCGGCCAGTTTTACATGGTCCCTCCAATTGCCAGCCACTGTTCTCATAATCTGATTTCTACGCTGGCATTTCTGAGTCCCCGGCAAGCATTAACAAACGACTCCTAAGTGTTCAGTGCAAGTCTACACGTTTGTAATGCTGTTAGCATGAAATGGGATCCTGCAGAACTTTGCCGGGTGGTTGATTTCAGCTGGGGATTGGCTTCTTCCCTAATCACATTACAATGAATCCAAACAGGATTCCCAGGTGTTTCCTTTTTGTGACTGGCCTGTTTGCTTTCCCGGGCCCTTGATCCTACCAAAGGTGGTTGGTACATAGCAGATGCAAATGCCCTTACAGCAGAAAGCATGGTAGTTCCAGGAATCAACTGCAAAAAGCACTTTCAGGGACTGGCTTCTCATGTCTTTCAGTCAACAGTATTAATGGCATGGTGAGAGAATCTGAAAAGTAAAATCTAGGAAGTCTCATCGGCAAGTGAAGTGACTCTAAACGAGTACATTTTCAAAGAAGCTCATCCGCTTCTTCAAGGTTGGGCTTCTTCCCTTTAAGACTCGCTTCTTTGGCCTGTACTTGTTCATGTCCCTACCTATGAGTTCATAGCTTGTATCTTCCAAATCAGCACCTGTAGATTTTGGCCTGCAGAAATGAATTGCAGGTGGGGATCAGCTTATCATTTTGCTCTGTTAACTACCCAACTGATATCTGCAGTCAGATAAAGGTACAAGCACACCCTATTTGTGAACTCGCATGTGGCCAAAAAATCACTTATTATGTCTGGAAATAGTCATTCTTCCGCTCCCAGCCCTTCCTTTCGGATTCTTTTTCTTTGGCTCATTCCGTCTGAACTAAGCTCTGTTCTCTTTATAACTTTTTGCTCAGCTCTCCAGGTACCTTCCTAGGAAATTGGTACCTAGAACAATCATAGACACAAATCAGTTCAAACACTTTGGGTAGGTACCGTGATCCGAAAGCAGTCCCTTGCCCTCTCCAGTAACCCATGCAATGAGCAAATAGAGCAGCCGTCCTGGAAAACCTGCTCCTGCTTGCTCTTTAAGGCAGAGCCTTTATGGAGACAGATTGCTGTCTTTTCCAATGGACTGGGATGAGTGTTGAGAGCCCAGTCCTGTTCCCATTAAAATGAGGGGGAGTTCTGGCCTAGACTTCAATATGTACAACATCACACCCTCCTTGCACAGAATCTGGGGGCGGGGGCAAGGGAATTAATGATAGATCAACATTTCCACCCTGCAGAAAGACTTAAGGCATTCTTAGCAATGTTTTCCTTCATTTTCCCTCTAAACTGCCCTTACACGCTGGGTTCAGCAAGACAGCCTGAAATGAGGGGTGTTTGACCTTCACTATTCCTAAACTGGCTGGGAAGAGGCACTAACGGGTGACACAAAGTTCACCTTCAGGACAGAGAGTATGAACTGGCAGTGCTGCCAACCTGGACAGTGAGATACCATGTTTAGGCATTAAACCAAGGCACTTGCATACCAGGAGAGAACGCTATTTTAGTGGTATATTAAGCTGCTCCCTTCTCTCCTCCTCCGTGGAACAATGGAATGGCAGCAAGTTGCAGTAATTTAGGCCTATCAAAGAGATCTGTTAAAAGTGGGTTGTGCTTTGCCATTAATAGGTAGCGCATTTCGCCGCACGAGACGCGTGTGAAAGCACCAACTCAGCTTAAGATAGACAATGTAGCTATATTTTGCTAACCACGATTTATACCCTGGAAAAGCTCTTTGTTTTTTTGCCATGGTGATGAGAAGTATCTGGACCGTAGTACCTAAACACCCATGTCATGCTTCAGGGAACGTTTGTGCCTCGGAGAAAATGGTCAGGTGAAATCCCGTTCTGTACGAATAATCCACATTTGAGTAATCCTATTGCAGGATGATGGCCAGGAAGGTCTGCAGGACCAGACCCTTTCACGTAAGGGCAACTAGCTCTTTTAATGGAAGTGGCTGACCTGTACCGAGTTGTAGACCCTTACCACAACTGTGAAATTACGGGATTGGATTTCTGCCCCTTCGTTCCATCAACACCAAGTTTAAATGCACCGAGGTAGAGGGACACAGTGGTTAGCAGGACACGGTTATAAACACCACTGCCTGGCCAACGCTGGGGGTGCCGGCTTCACACTACCGCTCTGGGAGGACTTTTGTGATCTCTGATTAAAGCACAAAGTGATAGGCAGTTGGTGTAAATCAGTGGGGTTCCACCGAATTCAATGAAGCCAAGCCAGTTTGCTGTGGCTGAGAACCTAGCCCAAAGGCTCCGACCCAAACCCTCCCTGCACAATATGGTGTGCACTTATCGTTACCTAGCAGTGTGGTTTCATTGAACCCCTTTCTTCCCCACACCCTTTTTTTTTTTGAATTCAGCTGTACATCTGCATATAGCTCCCAGCTCCTGCAGAAATTAACCTTCTCTGTAACCATCATCTGCTCTGCTTTGGAGACATTCTGGGCATGTCTACGTGTGCGCTTTAATGTGCAGTAGCCTATTCTACTGCATGTTAAAGCAGCGCATCAAAAACAGTGCCAATATGCTAATGCACAGTATAGCTAGGTTACTGTGCATTAGCGTCACTGAGAAAGTGTGCCCTTTTGCTACTGCGCACTAGGGCAGCCTAATACACATTTGTGTAGTACCTCATATTAGCTTTACTAAGCTTAATGTGTGGTAGCAGAAGCACATTAATGCACATGTAGCTGCACCTTCTGTCTCTTCAGTTTCACAGCTGATAGGGCCAGAAGGGACCTAAGCAGATCATCTAGTCCAACCCCCTGCCATGGCAGGAAAGGATGCTGGTGTCAAATGACCCCAGCTAGGTGGCTGTCTAGCCTTCTTTTGAAGACCCCCAGGCAGGGGCGAGCACCACTTCCCTTGGAAGTTGGTTCCAGCTCCTAGCCGCCCTGACAGTGAAGCAGCGACTCCTGATGTCTAGCCTGAATCTACTCTCAGTCAACTTATGGCCGTTGTTCCTTGTTACCCCTGGTAGTGCTGGGGGGAACAGGGACTCTCCCATAGCCTGCTGGTCCCCCTTGGCAAGTATATAGGCAGCCACCAGATCCCCTCTCAGCTTTCTCTTGTGGAGACTGAACAGGTTCAGGTCCCAGAGCCTCTCCTCGTAGGGCCTGCCCTGCTGCCCCCTAATCATGCAAGTGGCCCTCCTCTGGACCCTCTTGATGTTGTCCACATCCGTCCTGAAGCACGGCGCCCAGAACTGGATGCAGTACTCCAACTGCGGCCTGAGCAATGTCACATAGAGGGGGAGGATCACCTCCTTGGACCTGCTCGTGATGCATCTACGGATGCATGACAAGGTGTGGTTGGCCTTCCAGACCACATCCCCACACTGGAGGCCCATGTTCATCTTGGAGTCAGTAGTAACTCCAAGATCCTTCTCTGCCTCTGCACTGATGAGAAGGGAGTTCCCCAGCCTGTAGGTCTGCTGCTGGTTCTTCCTCCCCAGGTGCAGTATCTTGCACTTGTCCGTATTGAAACCCATCCTGTTCTCATCCGCCCACTCCTGTAACCTGTCGAGATCTAGTTGTAGCCTGTCCCTCTCTTCTAGCGTGCTCACTTCTCCCCGCATCTTAGTGTCATCTGCGAACTTGAACAGGATGCTTGTCACCCCCTTGGCCAAGTTGCTGATGAAGATATTGAACGATGCTGGCCCAAGGGCCAGCCCTGGGGAACCCTGCTGCCCATGTTTCTCCAGGTCAAAAATGACTTGTCCACCACCACTCTCTGGGTGCAGTCCTCCAGCCAATTTGCAACCCATCTGACTGTGTAGGTGTCGACATCATATACGCCTAATTTTTTAATGAGGATGGGATGACAGACAGTGTCAAAGGCCTTCCTAAAGTCCAGAAAGACTACATCCATCTTCTGACAATCAAAATAATGATCAGATCATAAGACTGGAAAGAGCTTCCCAGACCATCAAGTGTTATCTACTGTGTTTATAAGCAACTTTTTATCCTAAAGGACCTGCAAAATTGTCCATGCTAACTACTTTCACGCACCGTGGCTGCTGTATACCTTATGGGGGAAACCCTACAATGTTCCATATGTTAAGAGCTGGGAAGAGTAAGACATTGTTAGTGCCTGGGAACAATAATGCCACCAATCTCACTCCCAAACCACAACCAACAATAATTACGGCCTCTGTCATACCATGAGTTCTTTAGCCACTGAATGCAGTGGAGAATGCTGCTTGAAAACTCTGAGCCGTGCAACACAGTACTTGTAATCATATGTGAATCCTTGTCCAGAACACTACATACATAGTGTTGCTCCTCCATACCCATGGGCCTCCGTCTGCTAAGACACGTGACTTGCCACCAACATGCTGCATGACTCTGAGAAAGTAGAAGACTCCATTCCAAGACTTCCTTTCCATGGGTGGATCTGGGATTTTGGAAAGGGGAGTGCAGATGGCATGGCACCTCCTCATATATAGCACAACATATTTTTCCTCAGTTGAAGAGAAATTAGAAGATCTACTAATATGCTAGGGGACTAGCATTGTATTTATTCACTTTAAGATCAAAGCAAAATCAAATATAACTATTGGAATATGTATTAATTTGCTAAATTATAATTTGAGTTAAAAAAACCCACAAGCAAAGCAAAAGGAGTCGAAACATATTGTGTCACTAGTCCTATAGTTATCATAGTTAAACGTATGTCTCTTATTCAAATCCATAAAACAAAATTCGCCTTCTTGAGCATCTTGACAAGGCCTCCAACATTTCACCGTCAGTCATTTTTACACCCGAGTTCATGTTACCACACCTGAGTTAAGGTTTTTAATTAGAGCTGAACAGTCTGCAGGTCTGTGAAACAGAAGAGAGAGGTTACCAGGAATGGCTAGCAGACAGCAATGTTGCAGAAGAAAGGAGAATTTAAATAGTGGAATGGCAAAACCATTACAAAAGGAAAGAGGGCCATTAACACCTGCGGAGTGGAAAGAGAGTAGCAGGAATCAGGGATAATAAGCAGCGTGGTCAAATGATTCTCAATGCTGCCTGAGAAGAAATGCTGCTGCTCCTCCCAGGGAGTTGGTTTTAAAGTTTGGGTGAAGCATGAACCAAAGGGGAGGAGGGTGCAATTGCACCACTGCGAGTCCCCCTTCTCTTCCCCAGCCCAGATTTGCCCTGGGCCTTTGCGCTCTCTAGACTGTGCACACTTCCATTTTGCAGAGAAATGAATACTCTTGCTGAGTACTGTTTCTCTCCTTGCTTCCCTGCTCAGGGGGTGGAAGTTACCTGTCAATAAGTGAGCAGACTCGGGAGTAAGGTTGAAATGTGAGCTATAAAAAGGGAGAGAGATGCTCTTACTCTGACTTTCCCCAAAAATGGATTCCGTATTTTGTGCAAAAGATAAGCCACAGCAAGATCTTGTGGGTTCTGTACAACACTGCATGTGTTTGCCTTGAAATGGCTGATATTTAGCTAGAGGATCCTGCCTTCGATGTTAGCTACTTGAACTGTCTTCCTATTGGAAATCAATGCACAGTGCTGTGTAAAAACCAATGCTAGAGGATATGGCCCTTTAAGCATTGTCTGTATTTAACTGTAGTATGCTCTTTCATGCGCTTGAGTGCTTTTCAGAAATAGCAAGTCATCCTGGAAAGGGAGAGAATGATAAATAATTCTGTTGTTCATGCGACTGAGTTCTTGCGTGGAACTGAAGGAGGCACAGTAAAGTGATGACTCTGCAAGGTAGAGGGGAAGAAGTCTAAGAGCAAAGCTGTGATGAAAGCTAAGATGCTACAGTCATCTTGAGCTACAAGAGAAAGTGATCATCAAAGAGAAAAGTTAAGATATCAAGGAGAAAGCAAAGAGACAAGGGTTAAAGGAAAAAAAATAGACCCTGCTCTGTATTTCTTCCAACCACCTAGGACAGCAGTGGGCAATTATTTGGGTTGTTGAGCCACCTAATGAGTTTGGATGGCCTATCAAGGGTGGCACCTGTCTCTCCCCCTACCCCTGCCACCACCCTACCCCATCCTCTCCTGGGGCTGTGATAAGCATAAGCACCTGAACCCTCAACTTTTACTGCACCCGCTCTCCCGCCCACCCAGAGTCCACCCTCCTGTATCTTTAGCATACCCTATCTGGACTTAGCAGCTACCAGCCATGTCTGCAGCTGCCCAAAACATGGTCATAGCCGCAGGCTGTGAGCAACACGGACGCAACTGTAGCTCACCCTACCCTCCACCGCACCCCTGGAGCCCTGACCCAGCACTTGCCAGCCACATGTGGATAGCTATGGATGCAACACTTCCATGCTGGCGGCAGCCCCAGTCTAGAGAGAGAGTGCCTGGCATGCTGGAAGCAGCCCCAGACGCCCGGCACCACATGGCTACCAGAGCCTCTGCCTGCCCACAGGCTGGATCCGTTCATTTGGCACGCACCCACACACAGGCCGGATCCAATCAATTGGTAGGGCCAGATCTGGGCCCCAGGCCACATTTTGCCCACCTCTGACCAAGGACCACATCCTTATTCTGGCTACGTATCCATACAGGGGAGTAAAGGGACCTCCTTAGTTCCCTGCACGAGTTGCCTGCAGTGCAAGAGGGAAGAGGCATGAGGAGTGTGCTACTTCCCAGACCGTGTACGATGTCAGTCGGTGAAGGTGCCCCGAGCCGCAGGGCTGACCAGCCAAGCTGAGGCAGCACAGAGCAGGAAGTGTGACACGCCTGGAAAGACGGCGTCACAACTTACTTTCCTCATGGAGCATGCAAGAAGCAGGGGACGCATCTACACGTGACGCTATGTTGCTGTAGCAACATGCTACAACAATGTAGCATCCACGGGCAAAACCTGTGATGCCGCAGCTACGTCGCCATAGCAACTACGTCACACTTCCCTGTTATAGCGCATCACTACGGAGACATACTGCCTAAAAATAACCGTGCATGGCACAGTACGGGTTATTACTGCGCCGCCTTTTAGTGCCTCCAAAAGGAAGTACCAAATGACGGTGCAGTAACAGTGACACCAGAGCGGCACGGGTGGACTCGCCCGGGGGGGAACATTTAGACCCCACTCTGTTTCTAGGGCAGCAGCACACATGTGATCCCTTCTTATGGCTGGATTGCAAGGTGCTCTAACCTAGTTTCTAATCTGTAGGCGCCTATGTTGTCCTGCTTGTATATAAAATGTCTCAACACTTTGAGGTGACAAGCCATTAATTGTGATGCACACCAGGTTTACCAGTATGATAACTACAACGGGAAAATGAGAGCATAGTATTAACCTGCCTTTCCCCTCCATCAGTCAGCAGGGGAGCTGAATGCAGTCTTATCGCTCCCTTGGTTTCTATGGTCAGGTATTCTGCAGTGACACTTTGGCTTGTATCGGCAGTGCCTGGGGACTCCAAAACGGTCTCCTGTCCACGTTCTAGCCAGGCCCAGTATTGCTTAACTTCCAAAAATCAGGCAAATTCAGGTGTATTCAGTCCAGCACCTCTGCATAGCATGCTGTTATGTGCTTCAAAAGATGCCCAATAGCAAAATCTCTGGGGCTCATTCTTCTTTCCCACGACCTCAGTGCCATTAGCCCAGGTTTACCCCAATGCAAGTAAGAAGCCCTTGGTTATCTGTCCTGTCCGCAGTGCCAGAATCCCTCTCAATATTCTGCCTAGAAGAGGGAGAGAGAAGGGAATATTTAGAGGTCTGCTTCTAAGCCCGTTAACTTCATTTGTACCCTTCATGCATGTAACTCCCATTAAGGTAAATGGGAATGACATGTGGTGAGTTGACAGAGCAATAGACCCCTACTAAAAGCTGCAGTCATGTGGGCCATATGCGTCTTTCCTGGGACATCATGCCAAACGGCAGGTGGTTTTTACATTGGGCCTTATATTAACACAAGGTAGGCTGTCTCTGCCTGCATCTCCTGCATTAATGGTCATATGGTACATAATGGTGAGTGTAGTTTGTGAAGCTAAATACTGTGAGCAACAGACCAGCTACCACGTGTACAAATTGCAGCCGACTAGCTGAACACCTGGTCATAGTTTATAGCTCCCATTCTTCTCTGCCACTCCTTTCCCATTCTGGTTCTTCCTTTCTGTTTCCTTCTCTTGCCGTATTTTTAAATTTGTCCCTCATCATTTGTCTTCCTTGCTCACCACTCCCAAATTTTGACACACTTATTTGTCTTCTTTGCCCTTTTCTCCACCTCTTTCCTGCCTCGGTTCATTCCTGTGAGTGCCACTGAAGTTGAAGCCTGCCAGTCCAAACAACTCCATTATACTCAGCAGCACTTGGAGGAAACCAGTAGCTGCATGTCTATTCTAGTTTCCTAGAGTGAAATGAGATCTGCTCACTGGAAACCAATCTTACCTGCTTCTCTTTCCTCAGAAGTGCCAGTCAACCATCAGCTGGCCATGCCAATCTTTTGACAACTAACTTGACCATTCAGCCTGCTAATGGATGCTGTTTGGCTCAAGAGCTTTCACCAGTGGTATTTGTGTCGAATCCTGGGGATCAAATGGGAGGACTGCCGGACCAGTGCGAGCATCTTCCATGAAGCTGCATCCACCAGCATCGAAGCCTTGCTCTTGAGAAATCAACTCCGATGGACAGGCCACTGCATCCAGATGTCCAAGAGCCGCCTTCCTTGCCAGATGTTCTTTCACATCTCTCTGTTGACCAACGCTCAAAGGGTGGCCAAAGGAAATGATACAAAAGCACACTGAATGTCTCCCTCAAACGTGGAGGCATTGCCACCAATGGCTGGTGGGAACACACTACTGACCGTTCAGTGTGGCGCCACCTCATCCACCAAAGCGCGCACCACTCTGAGGCCCAACGACTCGATACTGAGGCAGAACGGCGGCAGTGGAGGAAGGAGAAGGAGACTAACCTAGTCTGCAAATCTCACTCCCCATGAAACAACATGCCCCCATTGCTGAAGAACATGTGTCACCTGAGGACCCAACGAGCCTGATGGACGTCATCCTCAACTCCGTGGGACTGCTGACAACAGATGCTGTTCAGAAGTGCTACTGTGACACTGTGGGAAGAGGGGCAAAACTAAATCTGCTGTTAGAGACTGGCCGCCAAATCCCTTACTCATGGCTTTGATCACTTGCCTCTTAACTCTTATGATGTCATGTCTTCCTGTGGTCTCCTGATTCCCTGAAGGAGAGGGCAACAAAGTGTTCAGCTCAAAGTCAGTCCTCAGTGTAGCTCAGCATCGGAAAGGATGTTAATCACAAGTGTGATGTCAGGCATATGAATGGTCCTATTGACTTCTGTGGGATGAGACTAGTCCTGTTCCTAAAATCAGGCATGTGCTTAAGTACCTGGCTCAGCTGGAACCTGTATTATCACGCCCCCTGAATGTCACTCTCACTATCTCACAATCACATTAACAGTTACCCTCCAGGTTTCCAAACATGTGTGTGAACTCTCTCTAGCCTGTCCCTGAACTCATAACCACATATTCCCCAATTGCTCACCCTATTCCCCACCCAGGTCTCCAAATCTGGGTCCCGCCCTGCGGTGGGAAGTTTGCTATTTCACTTCTGCTTTCCATCTTGCTCTAAGTCCCTGAGTCATCCCCTCACTATTTTGCTAGGACAGGCTCCCCATATCACTTCTTGTTGGGGTTTTTTTTTAATGTTGTGTTTTCATAACTCAGAAGCGGCTGTAAATTTCATTTGTAAAGCCATTACTTCAGAACTGGGCCTCATCACTTCCAGCAGCGAAAAGATAAAGTAAAACCATTGAGATGAGGGACCAGATGGCTCGAGAGACTGGTAATAAGATAGAGAGGCTTGTCCCCCAATGTCACTGCTTCAAAAAGCAGCTCTGCTCTGCAGGGAACTGTATGGTCTTGATCCAATTTCTAGTGTACATATGTTAATGGCAGAAAAACCACCCCTATAAAATAACACCTGTTTTGGGCTAAAGGTCACAAATTCCCTCCTCAGCCCTGGTGGGGGTCTCCCCAAAGACCACCGAAGCGCAGTACCAGGGTAGAGCTCATGGGCAGAGGAGATGTGGAGACAGACATTCACAGTGCCGGTCTATTCTGCGCACGCTCTGTGGCACGGGAAATTCAATTTTCCAGTGCTGTCGGGCTGGCCAGCTTCTGCAGGGACTACATTTCACTTTTTTCCACGTTAACCTTCTTAGCCATTTTTTGAAGCAGGCCAGCAGCTAATTCTCATTCTGGCTGTACATCTACGTACCCCAAGGATACGTCCCCACGAGCGCACACATGCGATGCCCCGCTTTTTTCTGGCGGGTTTTTTTTTAACATTGGGCTCTCCCGGTGTCAAAAAATAAACGCACCAGAAAAAAGCTGAGCAATGCACATGGCTGCAGCGTGTGCTGCCTGAAACCAGAGCCTAGTCAGCCAAAGCCGGGCTCCAGCGCTCAGCCAGCCTCTGCATGCCTGGATCGCTGCCACTGCAGCCCCAGGAGGGCCCCACGATCCCAGGTAAGACTGCTGGGGCCAACCCAGGTGCCTGGATGCTACCCAGGGCAACTTGCCATGCACCAGAGTGTGCATGCAGGGGTGTTCCCCAAGGACAACTAGCAGCGGCACAAATATGCACTGCTGCTATTTGTCCCTAGGGATACGCACATTCCCACTCATGGGGATGCCCCCCAAGGAACTCACTTTGATCCCACTGAAACCAGTGTAAGGGCCTGTGTTAAAGGCCTACTGACATCTATGTAGAGCCTGTCCATTGACGTCGATAGGTTTGCAGCCGCCTAAATTCCACTGAAGTCAGTGAAGTTGCCCTCGCATAAAACGAGCGCATGGTCGGAATTTGCCCCCGTGTTCAGAGGCAGTAGTAGATCCAAAGTTGCAACTTACGGCGGTAAATCCTCACTCCCACAGAAGGTTTGTCTTTCTTAGCTCAGTAAATTAGCTGCGACTTGAGAAGGAAGATGCAGACATGAGTCTCCATTACAAGGGTGACTAAAAAATCTATCATGCTCAATTCAAAACTGGAAACTTGGACCTCACCCTGAGGCTTGGCTTATTAAATTTCTTTGTGTCAGCTGCATAGGATGTAACCTCTCTCATCATGGAGGGTCCCTGCAGCACAGAGGTACAGCTGAACACAAGAAGGGCTTGTCAGGGTTTTCCTCATTCAGTTCCTTAGCTGCCATGACTCTTCCTTGAAGAAACAAGCCATATCCACTAACTCTTCCCATCCCATTCCTCAAAACACTGTGCTTCAGAGTGATTTCTTCTGCTGAGGAGTCAGCTTTTTGATGGAAGACTTGAAGGGCTTGCTAGAAAGCTACCCCGGTGCTCCCTTACCCTCCTAAGTGCCATGTCCGCTCCGTGAGCTAGGAAGGCCAGATCAGCTAACCTATTACCTTTGGGAGCATGCACAAGTCCTGTTACAGGTCCATTTCATTCCCTTTGCGTTGCTTAGGCACGCAAGCTCTTGATGCCCAAACAGGTTCCCTTAGCTCTATAAGACCAGTTACATACCCGCAGTTCCTTTTACTGCCTGACAGTTTATTCATGCCATCTATCATGTGATAGCCTCAGATCGGGAGTTCTGCTCTTAGCAATTGTGCTGGGTTTATATACACGTACTGGGCTGCGACTCCAAGCTGCCCTTGGGGTTACATCCACTCAGCACTGCCCACGCTGGGCACAAAGTTAAATGCAATTTTGAAGAAAATTCCTTCAAGGCAAAATGTCCTCCTCTCCCAGGCAGCTCTACAAGGGTGTGGTTCCCCAACACACCTTCAGAGCTTGGAAACAGACCCAAATAATTCAGCTGCGTCCTCGCAGCCTGGGAGAGATCTGTGAGCAAGCAGCTCACTTCCTTTGCGTCTCCTCCTATCACGAGGAAAGAGATACAGCATTTGCTGCCTCTCAGAGAAAGACAGAAAGGGGGTCCCTGTTCTGCTCTGTTATATTATAAACCCTGGAAAGAACAGCCCTGCGGGATTTTCCAGGCATTTGCTGTTATCCTGGGACCACTTCCCCACTTCTTCTCCTTCTCGTATTGTTTGTCAGTCTCCAAGTCCAGACTACCAAACAGAGAATAGGGCAAACTGACTCACAACTCTTCTTTTTTCTGATCTTGGAGCCAATATAACTTTTTATAATCTCCTTCCCTTCTTTTGTGTGTGTGTACAGGGTATATCTATCTATCTATCTATCTAGACATATATATATATATATGTGTGTGTGTATATATATATATGTCTATAGATCTATCTATCTAGACAGATAGATCTATAGACATATAGATATAGATATAGATATATAGCTATATATGCACATGCATATAATCTACATATATGTGGTGCATTCTTGCAATGAGAGTTGCATGGATATCTGCCTATATGTATACCAGTTTTGTGTGTGCATGCACACACCTGTGTATGTAAATATGTCATTTGCACTTTCCTTCACTTGATATAGTATCCATCACATTTAAAGTTCAGTATCTTCCTCTTCATCATTCATTCAGAATAAAGATAAGGGTTTTCATATGACCCCTGCCTCCTATCATCTCCCCAGCAGGCAGCACATTTAACTTTTCTCTCCTGCTTCGTTTTCTATTTTAAACCCTATATTTTTATCATTCCCATGTCTTACTCTCAATTCTGAAAGATCAGACTTTCAGTTGCAGGCAAGGCTTTCTGCAAGATCCAAAAAATTGTGTCACAAGTGCTAGTGTTATCAGCCTTTCCTACAGCTTCCATATTTTGGCAGTTATTTTTGGACGATTCAGTCACTTAAAGAGAGGCACAGCAAAGCAATGGTTAAAGAGCACTGCGGAGCTCATTTAAAAGCCTTCTAGACAGGACCAGTTTTAGAAAGTTTTTAAGTGCTATTTTTTCTGTAGGGAAGGAGTGGAGATTTTTTTTTAAGTGTTGTGAGAACAGGAATGTTTCTTTTTTAGCCAATTCCACATATTTTTGTTATAGGAGAAGATGTGGTCTGAGGGTTTTAGCAGAGGCTAAAACAGGGGAGGACTGGCTCTATTTTGGTCGTGTATCAAGTGCATAGGAAATAATCGAAAATGCTACATAAAAATGAGTTTAACAGCAGCTCGAGGGAAAGGCAGCTCCACAGCAAACACACTCATTACCTGAGCTACTGAGTGGCAGGCGGCTGGGTGTAGATACACCGGTCTAATCCATATTATCGTGCTGGATGGAACGCATGCCTTTAATCGCATTCTCCTGGGGACGCAGCTTCCATTTGCAACTTTTTCTAACATTAAAAATGCAGAAGTTTTTGGCTCCTCCAGGGTGCTGCTGCGCTGCTCACAACATCATACCACCTATCCTGTGTCACAGGTCAGCAGACCTAGAGCACATGGGACTCAGCTGGGGCTTGGTCACCAGTCCTACAGAAGAGGCTGCCTGTGGGTGGCACTGCCTTTGTAGCAGGGTAAGTTCCTCTTGCTCCAGAAGGGAAGGAATCAGAATGGACTTTATCTAGCGCAGATTCTAGCATGTCTTTACTTGGTCTGCTGTTCTGGCTGGGGCAGTGAGGTGCAGCAAAGGTGGAGCTACTCCAGTCATTCCCAGTCACTCCACTTGCTAAGTCATTTTCTGTTTTCACCCCCTGCCCTACTACTAACAGCACAGACCTCAGACTTGACCTGCTGGCGTGGCTACAGAGGCCAGCTGACAATCCCCACTTTCCCCTTCCAACAGCAATGAGGGGAGGATAGGAGACAACAGCAATTAAAACCAGTGCCCAGAAACCTTGTGACTGATCCATCAAACAGAAGGCAGAGTAGATTTGCACCTCATGGTCTAACCAAAGTTGATAGATGTATATAGCACAAGTTTTCCCGTGCTGAAGCTCACTTTGCCAGATCCCCTGATCGAGCAAACCCAGAGGTTTATGTTTTGGCCATGGTAGAAGTACGGTCCCTCCTTCCTGCATTCTGCAGCTTCTCCCCTTAGGGATCTATAGGGGATCTATTCACTGGGCAATGCAAGTATTGCTCCCGCTCCTGCACAACTGGAGTCAGAGGTGCAACTGGGCAGGTCTGTACCCAGGGAGGCAGGAGCACACAAGGCAGCAGCTGCAGCCAAGCTACCAGCCTTGGTGACTTCTCCAGCAGAACAACGGCTGCTATTGATGTACCCCCCACTGCACTGGTGCTCAGGGCTGGCGGCCTGGTCATCCCCTCGTTGGCTTAGTTATACTAATGGTGGGAGTGTTTCTGTTGAACAGCAAATTATGATGCTTGTGTGTAGCTTCACTTTGTGGTCCTTCCTTTTGACTCATTATATGCTACATAATAGTCTACAAAGCTGGTGAAAGCTGATTGGAAAATGTATTGTATTTTCCATTCACATGTTTTTAACAAAGGGTGTAGAGTCATAGAGAAGTCAGGCTGGAAGGGACCGCCACAGGTCATCTAGTCCAACCCCGTGCCAGAGCCAGGTTTATGCCCATCCAACCATGGTCTAAACTCTACATAAGACTACCCTCAACCCTGACACAGCATAGACCTACCACCCTAACTTGCCCGCAGATAAACCAGGGAAAGCACAGCAGCCAGTGTCCTACTTTTATAAAATGTTTTCAATACACACTCAAGAGGTCCCAGGTAGAGGGACCCCTACTACAGAGGAAGACCAAAACCCCACTGTCCATACCAATCTACCATGGGGTAAAACTCATTCCTGAGCCCAAATATGGTGATCAGTCTGACCTGAGCAGAAGGGCAAGACCCTCTAGCCAGGAACCTCTGGCTTTGCTCCTAGTGGGAGAACTGGTACACCCCAGGTGAAGTCCGCAGCCTCAGCTGTAGCCAACATCCCGCGCATCTGGGGAGGCTTAAAAGCAACTTGACACATATAGTAGAAAAAAAGGGCGGGGAGCAAAAAAGCAAAGCCCAGGAGCATGGGAAATACCCATGGTAGAAAATAGGCATAGCTATGCCTAGTAGTCATCCCTGGCCAGTGGCTGTCCACCCTCTTCTGGAACAGCTCCAGTGATGGAGAGTCCATCCACAACTTCCCTAGGCAGTCTGCTCTGCTGCCTGTTCTAACAAGGAAGAAGCATATCTAGCTAGCCAATCTAAATTTACTTTGCTGCAACTTCAAGCCATCGGCCTGCATCATCCTCTCTGCAGCAGGAGAGAAAAGGTGCTTTGCCTCTTCCTTATGCCAGCCCTTCAAGTATTCGAGTACCCTCTTAAAAGCGCTTTTTCTGCAAACAGAACATGTCTAACTCGTTCACACACTCCCCCTTTGACTTGCCTTCCAAGTCCTTAATCAGCTTTGTTGCCCACCTCTGGACCCTTACTTCTCTACATCCTTTTAAAAATGTGGAGCTCAAAAATGCACACAGTACTTCAGATGAGGCCTAACCAGTGCCAAGTAGAGAGGCACTATCACTTTCCGTGTCTTGCACCTATGACTCTATTGATGCAGCCCAAATCCACATTTGCCTTTTGTGTGGTTGCATTACGCTGCAGGCTCATACTGAGTCTATGATGTACCAGGACTCCCAAATCCTTTTCCATAGAGCTCCTATCCAGCCAGGCATCCCCCATTTTGTGTCTGTGTTTTTAATCATTCCTCCCAAGATGCAGCAGCTTGCAGTTGTCCTCACTGAGCTTCATCCTGTTAGCTGTAGCCCAATTTTCCAATCTGTCGATATCCTTCTGAAATGTGCTCACATCCTCCAGTGTGCTCACAATCCTTCTCAGTTAAATGTCATCTGCAAGCTTGCTCAAGAAGCTTTTTATGCCAGCATGCAACTCATTAATAAGTGCGTTGAACAGCACCAGGCCCAGGACAGACCCCTGTGGGACTCTGCTCAAAACCTCCTGCCATACTGACATGGACACATTAATAATTACCCTTTGTTTACAGCCATTGAGCCAGTTATCTATCCATCTTGTAGTAGTTTTATCCAGCCTACTTTTCTCCAATTTGTTTATGGGAAGGTCATGTGGGACCTTGTCAAAAGCTTTGCTGAAGTCCAGATACTCTATATCCACAGCATTCTCTTCCTCCACCCAAGCAGTTATTTAGTCAAGAAAGGAGATTTGTTTTTCATAAATCCATCCTGGCTGCTTGTGACCAGCCTTTCCTCTTCCAGATGATTGCAAATGACTCCACCCCTCTCCCTGCTGCCTTGGCGGAGCCCCACGACCTGCGATTCTGGCTTCATCATGCAGGACATGGGCATGTGAGCCCTGTGCAATGGAGCCGGCTGAGGGGCTCTGCCTGCTGCTGCTGGTGGTGGTGGCAGGGTCTCTGCTCAATGGGAGGGGTGCTTGTAAGGGGAGGCACACACACCTCAGCATACAGACACACCCAGCTACCCTCCCATCCCACACCCACCTACACACCCGCAAATCTGCACACACCCCACACACTCTTCCACTTCCCACTTACACACATCCTCCCCTACACCCCATATACACACACACCCACAGCCCCCACAATCCCCATTCCTACCCACCCATATCCACAAACCCCCCACACATACCCACACCCTCCCCCATACCCCACATACCCACCACCCATACCCCCGCCACACACCCTTCTACACCTCCCCCACAATATGCAAGAGACTTCATTTTGCAAGATGGCAACACCTCCCCCTCCCAAAAGGAGTATTTCTGGGGGGCAAGGGGAGGAACTTACAATGGCAAAGGTCAGGGGTTAGGGTTGGGATTCCAATCCCAAAACGGTGACCAGGGGGCGGGGCACCTGTAAAGGGGCAGGACTTCCCTTGGTGCCCTTAACAGCTCACCAAAACTTGTTAAACAGCCTTCCTGGACACCTCTCCCTGAAATGCTCCCAGCCCTCCTGGACACACCTTTATCCTTCAATCTATCCTCCCATGACACTGTGCCTATTTAGCTCCTTGAGTTGGATGGAATCTGCCTTTATTAAATCTAGCGTCCTAATTTTGCTGACGTCATGCTGTCTCTGTCTCAGGATGTGGAATTCTAGCATATCATGATCACTTGCTCCCAAGTTACTCATCACTTGCACATCCTCCACCAGTTCTTCTCTATTGGTCAGGACAAGATTCAAGATAGACGATCCCCTTGTTGTATTTTACATTTGACTGAATTGTTATTCCAGCAGATGTCTGGAAAATTGAAGTCTCCTATTGGTACCATCCTTGAGTGACTGGTGCCTCCTGAATTGGGGTGGGGGGCACCTGCACAAGTTGCAGATAGCAGCAGCCCTGTCAGGGAGGGCAACAGCTCTGCTGACAATATCAGTATCAGCCATCAGAGTGGGCACTGACCCTATCAAGGGGGGCACATGCCCCCCCATGTGCCCCAGTTGCCTATGGTACCGTCCTATAGTTTTTGGATAGGTTTGTCACCTGCTTGAAGAGTGACTTATCCACCAACTCTTCCTGATTAGGTGGCCTATAATAAGGCTCTGCCATTGTACTAGTGCCATGTCTTGTCCTCCTGAACTAGGGAACGAGTGTATGTGTTTCTGACATACAAGGCAACACCATCACCTTTTCTCCCAACCCTGTCCTTCCAAAACAGAGTGTAACTCTTGCTGTTCACATTGCAGTCATAAAAGCTGTCTCACCAGGTCTTGGTGATGCCAATCAGATTGTAGCTCTTTTCATAGGCTGTGGCTTCCAGCTCATCTTGTTTACTCCCCATATTTCTCTCATTTGCATACATGCATCAGGTGTATTTTGCATTTTGACCTCTTGCTTCATTTTGTGTGTCACTTTTTGCAGTCCTGTAGGTCTCTGGCCCTTTCTCAGAATTCAGCTGCTTTTTTAAGTCCTTTCTCCTCTGGACTGCTTTCTCTGTTGCTGGAGGGTTTTGATCACCATCCCTTATGAAACTTAGCTTAAAGCCTTCCTTACTAGCTTGGCCAAACAACACCCAAAGCATTTCATATCCCATTTCTTGATAGCAGCCCTCTTCCCAAGAACATCTGCTCACTGTTGAACAAGCTGAAGCCTCCACCGTCTCAGCCATGAGTCATGGGATCATAGGAAAGTAGGGGTGGGAGGGAATGCACAAAGTCATTTAGTTCAGCCCCTGCCCACAACTTCTGTAGGTAGCCTGTTCCAATGCCTGATCATCCTCATAGTCAGTCACAAGGGTATTTTTGTTCATAAAAAACTTCTGTAGTTTTTCAGGTTTCAATTGAAAATCTTATACCTGGTTTGCTGGTGGGGGGTCCTTTGTTTTTTGTTTTAAAGTCAGATTTTAGTCAGTTGGTTACTAAAACCTGAAAATTGTCAATTGAAAGGTGGGGGGTGGGAGTTCTCCCAAAAAGCTTTCACCAAAATTGGAAATGTTTCTCGCTACATTTTCCATCTAGGCAAAAGGGCATTTTTGCAGTGAAAAACAAATGTTGATGAAAATTTTTGCATCAGCTCTTTCTAGCATAGCAGAAGGTCTGAGGAGAAATTAGTTTATCATGGCTTATAATCTGTATTTGCAGCACTGGAGAGGAAAGGCCTAAGGGGAAGCCTTGGAGCTATATGAGATCTTTAAAATTGCTGCTTGATTCCAGTTTGAGATACAAATGGAGTCAAAAAGCTGAAACCAGGGGCCACGTCCAGTGAGGATCCGACGTCTTTGAAAATCAGTGGCGTTTGAAGCTAAAATGGAATTTGGTCCTGGAAGACCCAACGTTAAGAGCAGATTAGCTTGTTGGAAACTCGGGCTGAGTGAAATATGGAAATTAACTGATTGTTAAGACTAGCAATTAAATCATGAGTCAGTTGTAGAGCAAGGTAGACACGTTGCTGAAGAGCTAAGGCTAGAGCCATTAACTAGATTTATGGGGCTAAGGTGATGAGATAGAGGTCGATTAGTAACCTTTGCAATCATCAAGGCAGACCAAATATGCTCTGCGGTCTTCCCCTAGCCCTTCAGAGTGTGCGGGTACTGTTTGAGAAAACAAGGCCCTTTCTGTCCCGGCAGACGCAGAAGCAATCAAATAACGTTGCCTGAGAGGGAAATGCCAAAACATAAAGAGATAATTGAAACATTCACGTTAGCCATAAAAAGGGAGAAAGGCAATAAAGTTTTGACAACACGAGGCTATTTAAAGAGGGCATTTCTAGCACTGTTGGGAAAGGCTTCGTGGGGCTCTTTCAGCTAGCAGGGCAGGGCACCTTTTTTAATTTTTATCCGGGACGCTGGCATTCACCCAGTCCTACATACTCAGCGAGGTTTGTTGTCATAGTGCATAGGGCTCAAGTGGTAAACCTTCCTTATTGCCAAGGGTTGAGTCTTTACTCTCTGTGTAACCTAAAGTTGGATTCAGAATAATAATGGTTACTCACTACATACAAACGTACAAAGTCTAGCTACGTGTAGGCTGCTGCTCTGGTTTAGGCAATCAAAGACAGGCCTCTTAAGGCTCACCCAATGCCTAGTAATCAGTGGTTACCTACTGAGACACTGAGTTACTGGTAAATTTAACAAATACAAACTAGACGATCAACAATATCCCGCATCAACTCCATCATGAACTTGGGGGAGACAATGTGAAAACTGGTTATGCTTCTATATATAGGCAAAATGCACGAGCAGAAGAGCCAAGAAAAACCCACTTAGGCATTTTGAGGCAGCTCGCCCATTGTACAAGAAAAGACCACTGGAAAAACCATAAGCAGGATTTTCAGAAGTGTTCGCCATTAGGCTAACTCTGCTCCCACTGATGTAAGTGGGTGTTTTGGAAAATCCCACCCTAAATGTCACACTCTGAAAGACTCTCACATTTTCCAACGTCGCACAAAGGAAGGAATTCAGTGCTTTGGATCTGCGTATCCTTCAGAAACAAGACATCGGGAATGGCTTCAGCAGAGTTGAGCCGAAGTACAGAGGAACGGACTACGGTGCTTTCTTTCTTGAAGCGACATCTCGCCCCTGCAGTCTATGACTCTGTATGAGGTCGTTCTTCGTGGTATGTTTGTCACTATAGGCAGCATTTTCACACTTGCCTATGCCCAGACACTTTTGTCCATATTTAGGTCTAATGCTTTTCAGTGGCCTCACTCCCATCACATCTGAGTATGTGGCCAATGTATTACTCAGAGCCTGATGCCGGGACGACTTGTAAAGGCTCAGCTGTTGCTGGTGTGCTGTGTTTGAGGACTGTTTCTCAATCACATCTCCTAGTGAGATCATGCCGTTAGCTGGTGAGAGTTGTGAAAGGTTTCTGTGGAAGTCAGCTTGGCCCCTAGTTAGCTCCAGCTTCAGACAGGGAGGGAAATTAATAAATAAAGACAGGCACCAGCTCTGCAGGCTGCAAGTAGGAGTTCTTCCCTCCACAGCAAAGTTCACCTGTCCAGACAGGGACTCTCCTGAACCACATCAAAGACTGAGGACTGCAATCATTTTCTTTAGGGCAAATCTCCTTTCAGGACTGCCAGGGAGGTTTCTGAGACCACCCACTGCCCCTGTGCTTGATTTACATCCTTCAGACGCCGACAGGGTTTCAGCCTGTTTGACCATAGGCAAAAATGGAGAGGAGTCTGGTTTTGTTCCCCTCTCTGTTAAGGAAAAGGGCACGACCCTACAGATCTTACCGAGGCAAAACTCCCACTAAAGTTGGTGGGTCTTAGGCCTCCTTTTCAAGCATAGAAGATGCAATCTTAAGCTGGGCCATAAATACACAGAAGCAAATTATTTATAGGTAAGAAGCAGTGCACACCCAAGTGTCCATAAAACCCTGTTCTCAACAAATTATTGTCGCTACCGTGGGGAGTCTGGGCTTTCTTAGAGCCCAGTGCTGTGGGGTGCAGGCCTCCGTTCATAAGCATAGAAAACAGGCAGTTTTAATGCCACTGCGGTGATAACCAGGGCTGCTACAAAGCATGACCCTTTTCTTTTCCACATAGCAGTAATTTTGCTGCACTTATAAATGACTCCTGAATGTTTTAAGCTCCCAGCATGAACAAGAGTGCAGAACAGAGCAATTTCCTTTCCTCTTACGTTCAGGTGGACAAAATCTATTGCATGGCAACTGGATGATCTGAACATGAATCACTGCCTCTGGAACCAAGGCCGCCCAAGCCTAATCTATCAAAGGGAACACAAACCACATCAGAAGTCCGTGAACAAATGAGTGCATTTGAGAAGACTCTGGAAAGCTCGTATGTTAAACAGATTGCCTCTTTAATAAGAGTATGAAAGTTTGCTAATTATACTCCGGGTGGCAAGGGCTGCTTTCCATCTGGGAAGATTTGTTTCACTTTTCCCAGCTTCCTAAAAGCTATTTTCATTGTAAACGAAGCATTCCTCTGATAGCCACAGAGACACAACAGCCTCGGTGGAACAACTGGAAGCTGCTGTAGCCCTGCTTCGCCCTCAGAGGAGAAGCAGTATAAGGGTGAGTGGTAAGCAGTAAGCAAGCCTACCTTGGACAAAACCACTACAATCAAAGGTCCATAGCTTGCTGGCAGCTGCAAGTCCTCTGAATACGGCCGGGCATTCGTTGAGTGATGCAGGGGTGGACTTAGAAGCTGCCTTCTGCGCACTGGGAATAGGAGTGCAAGCTCTACTCCCAACACCTGGTTCCTTGCAGCTCTTCCCCCTCCCCGTACAGGGGCTGCAGATCAAGTGAGATTCAGCTCAAAAGTGTGCGTGGCCACAAGAGAATTTTACTATGCAATCTTTTAACTCCTTCCACTCCTGAGACTGTCACGCGGGGATAGTCCTCCCCTCTCTCCAATTCAGTCTGGTATTTGAAATAAAGCACAGGTAGGAACTTCCATAGAGAGAAGTTATGGGTATATGCAGTCCCCTCCAAGGTCAGCTTCAGGGTCCTAACCTTTCATCTCCAGAGAGCTGGAGGTTTGATGAAAATCCCAAACCCATCAGGAAAAGCACCACTTCTCTACAAGGGTTTCCACATTTCCTTCCTTCTGAATGCACATCTTGCCAATGACTGCATGAAATGCAGCCTGCCAAAAACTCCCAGGTCAGGGAAGTTCCTGAATACACAATATTTCTTATTAAGTCCCCATCACTTTCACATCACTCACAATCTTTTTATGGATTTGAAGACAACAGGTTTGAATGGGCAAAATCACATCCACCCACTAGCAAAATGTATGGCTGGCTGCTTTGACAGTCCTAAGGCTCAGTCCTGCCTCCTGGTGCCCTTGTCCTGTCATCATGCAAATCACCTGTCGGTAAAGCACAGCCCTGACATACAGCCACTGACGATGGAAACTTGGTAGCGTGTGCTGCTTGGCAAAGTATTGGCGAGATCTGCGAACTAATAGTGCAGGGGTGAGGAAATGCAATGCTGTAGCCAGGTGAGGGTCCTTGCTCTGTTTTGGTAGGTTAATGGATAAAAAAAGGAGGTGACTGGTGCTCTCACATGGGTCACAACATCACCCAAAGCGCCGTGAGGATCAGAGATGGGTCTATGTGGACATTACAAATCTATGAGCTCTGAATCTGTTTACCTGTTCTTCAGCTAAAAATAGTTAAAAGTGATGCTATCTGGCAATATCTTCCCCCTAGCTACATCAGATCTGATCTCTGGCCTGGAGGGCAGAAGGTGTGAGTGAACTCCAGGCAAGCAAAATAACTAACTAAATAAAAAATAAATAGGTAATATTGTAACAAAGCTTCTCAGAATGGATTTAAAATGCCAAGATGATCAGCCACACGAACGTGCTAATTTCTTGCCACTAACTCTCAAGAACTAGACAGTCTTAAGAGATGTTGCTCTAGTCGTCCGATTAGGAGAAAATAATCTGAACCAACGGCGAGGTCCTGAGAGAAAAGTAATTTGGTGTTTCTGCTTAATGAAGCATTTTTACTGATTGTGGATGAGATTTTCAAAAATACATAATATTGGCCTAGCTGATCCCATCAAAATTTCGGACAAGTTCCCACTGACACCAGTGGGGATACTTCAGCTAATGCGTAAAAGTCACCGAAGCTCACACATAGCATGCTTATCCCTGATGCTGCATACTACACGCACAGCTTGCATTTCTATCATCATTCACTAACTTGAAGTTGAAGTTAAACCTATAGTTTAGGGTTGATTTTAAGAATTTGTGGTGATCAATCCCAGTCATTTGTATGGGATACCAAGCAGGCAACTTTTTTCCTCTCTCAGTAATAGTGCCTTGTGTTTCGGGCTGTTTAGGTGCTGCGTTCCAGCTATATTGCACTGCCGTACAATTCGTCTGCCTAAACTTCATGCTTTCGTGAAGATACACCCCTTTCAGAAGGTTTTACATTACCAAATGTAGCAAATCACAAAGTAACACCATTGTTGCAAATATCAATTGAAGCTAATCTTAATATAATCCACGGTAAATATTTATGCACAATCGCAAAGTGGCGGGATTTGTTTACATTTTGAAAGTGCTGGAGAAGGGATTCTGTGCAGATTAGCTGGCTAATCCGCGGTAATCTGCTTTGAGAGCAGTCGAATTTGAATATTCTTCCAATGAATCATTTCAATCCTACCTACTCAATGACTTCAGATATGACATGTATTCAAATACAAAAGGTTACTTACCCCATAATCTGTAATAGGACATTGTTTGTCTTGGAGGAGAGCCATAAATCCCTTTATCAGTACTGTGAAGAATAGACAAGGATGCCTAGATGTAGTCAGAAATGTATATGCAGATGCCAGGCTCTTCTTTCCTTTTCCTGGTGGAGAAAAACTGCTCATTAATGAGGCATTTGCAACATAATATCCCTTTCTAATTTCTTCCGTCTTAATTTGCCTTTCGCTTGGGAAGTTGTACAACGACCCTATCCACAGAGATGCTCATGGGTTTGCCTTGGGGTCCTTATCTTTCCATTTCCAAAAGTCTGGGATATAGGGTGTTACGGTCTCACATGTGCCATATGTGCGCCATCAGTTTGGCTCTCGTCTCAAGGAAATTTATAAAGGAGGAGAAAAAATAAGCTTTTGTATAACCAGGGCTGACACTGGGGGGTGTGGGGCCCCCTCCCATTGGACCCCCACAAAGGCAGGGCACTGATTGGGGTCTCCCCTGCATCTGGGGGGGGTCCTCTGTGCTTCTTCTGCGGCACAAGGAGGAGCCGTCAACACCAGGTGGACCCCATGGGAAAAGCTGTGGCTGCTCCAACCAGCTCTGGGGGCCCCCCAAAATGCTGGTCTGGGGCAGTCACCCCGATTCGCCATACCCTACAGACAGCTCTGTATATGGCTCACCGCATCCCCGCGTGACACCGTCAGCTGACTTGGGTTCAGGAGGTGAGACGTCCAGCTCAGCTCTGCTACATGGCTGTGGGACTTAGTATGGAGCACTGGAGGATCTGGGAAGTCAAGAGCAAAACACGGGTGCAGCTCAAGGCTCAGATATACTACTCCCGATCAATCCACAAAATAATTAACTTCGAAAGTCAGTAGCAAACTTCACTGCACAGGGATGTGTGAAACCTGTGATGTCCCGGGTTTGGTAACATGCAATATTGCACGTTTTAGATCTGGAGGGATACAGAGAACCATGGTGCTTAATAATGGCAAGACTCTCACGAGTCCTTATGGGGTGCACATCAGAGGACCCATAGTTGTTGGGGTTTATCATAAGCGTGGGCTCAACTGGAGTTAAGCACAAGTTGGCTGCGGTCCGTTCTCAGGCCCTACGGGTAATTACTCCCTGGTTGTGTCTCCATGAGACACTGCCTGCGCAGTCATTTCTGTGCGGTCCTTTAATACCTGCATAAACGAGCACTGAAGGACTGTGCAGTAGCTGGAGCTACTGCGCAGTCACACTGAGGAACCGCTGTTTCGTGACACTGGCTGCACGGTAGCTTGTGACTCCTGGGCAGCAGTGTCGCACCACGCTTCCTGCCATGTCACGCTACTGGTCACGGCTACTGCGCAGTCAGCATCTCGTGTAGACGCAGCCCCTTACTCTGAAAACTGCAGCAGGAAAGGAACCTATTGTACAGACCGGGCTGTTTTGAGGAGACCCAGGTGTAAATGTGGACCTCATCTAGATGATTGCCAGCAAAGCCCACATTCATGGAGGGTGGGATTATCTTCTTATAGCCTTGCCTCCTCACTACTTTTAACCCTCTGTTTCTAAACCCACTACCTGGGGCTATGCAGAATAAGTCCCAAACCAGCTGCCATAGGTATTTCAATCTATATCTCCCAGCCCAGCTCTGCTCCCCGGACTCCAGGCTGGGAACTCTTCAGGGGACGAGAAGAAAAAACTTCCTGCTTCCTCTTAACACAAAAACCTCCTGATACTTTCAGGATTCGGATCCTTTGGGCTACTCTTTACCTAATCACCTGCATTGCTCTTCAGCCAGCTCTTGGGCATTGGCCCATAGCCTTTTCCATACCACACACTCTGAATGCTGGCACTTCATTTCAGCATGGGTCTCTGAATAATACACTCATCTCTGTGCCTTCCCTGACCCCATCCTCAACGAAGCCTTCATTAGTTGAATGCGGTGGCTCGGCTCCAGCAGTCGCAGCTGCTGTCACTGCTGCAATTCTTTAGCCTTGAGAAAAAGCATATACAATTTAATATGCTCCTGGCATCGCAGCTTTTCTGTAGCAGAGGAGGCAGACTGTTTATGGCTATTTTGATGGGGCAGCTTTTATCCAAGCGCAGGTTCCGCTACATTTCGGCAGCCCTCACAAATATGCCTTTGTTGTGCCAGTTCTCATGCTCCGAAAGAGCTGATGGCAACTTTGATACTTCAAAAAAAAAAAATCCTCAGTTAATATTGTACTTTCTTACTTCATTAAGAGCTAACTCCTGGGCTCTGAGCCAAAAACTCAAGCAACAATGGAGGGTGCGGTGCTGGGTTGGATATGTGTGTAGGACGCAAAACATCCTGCCATCTAATGGTAGATTATCCCCCCCTGGACCATCGGGACATGTGCTGGGCACATCTGACTACTCTTGTCAACAGCAGCAGCACGTGTGGGGCTGCTGGTGGTGGATATGCTGGCGGCTGGAAGTAAGCTGAAGTCTGCTAGGGAATGGAGCCTCTCTTTTCCCATATCCCCAGCCTTACCAGTTGGTTGGCAGGCCTATTAACACATACTCTGGACCCTGGCAGGTTGCTGTTTGCCTGACTATTAGTTGTTCCTAGATTATGCTGTAGGCAGGTGAAGGATGATAACAGGTATGGATTTTTGTGTCAAGACTACAGTGAGCGCAAGAAAACTGCTTTTTGACTGAGGACCACGAGTGTGCATCGGTGAACCTGGAGTGGCGAAGCATCTAAGCTTCTCTTCCGTTACAAAACGCTGCACGGTTCAGCTTCAAGGAAGAGTGGGGGGACATTGCAGATTTATGAAATAATGGACTGGCTTGATCAGATCATCTGCAGTCTGCAAGCAACGCCCAGTCCTCAGCTTGGCAAGCAGCTTGAGGCTGAAAAGGAGAAGGTTCGCGTCATTTTTTAAGCGTGAGCCTGTTTTCTTCCTCCTCTAGGTGCGAGTGAATGTGGCATTGCAACAGGAGTTAGCAAAAATCAGACTTCAGGCAGGTTTGATCTGAGGACCGGGCCATTCTGTCTTTGGACCACAGCTATGACTTAGAAGATAAAAAATGTAAGAAACCACTAGAAAGACAGCTAATCATCCAATTATCTTAAACGCATGGTCAGAACAGTCACTCCATAGGACACAGAAATTCCACACGTATGAAAGAATGTAAAGCAGCTATTGTGCCCCAAATCTTGACAGATTCATTTCACCATTTTCCCAGTTTATCTGGAAAATACATACTGCATGGTACTGTACGTCGTATTTCACTGCTATGCACCATGATGTCTTCCAGTTGAACAATCGCCATGCTTGTAGTCTAAGGGCAATACAAAAGTTCTTTCAAATAATAACAATACATTTGCTGTATAAAGAGGATAGGGAGTAGCCACTTCCCAGAAAGGCATTCAGCTTGATTTCCCTAGAGCCAGCAGCATGAACATCCATTGAGCCAGCTACAGCAGGCAGCAGTGAGAAAATCTCTATCTCATCATCAGTCTACACTTTCCACGTGTGCAAGTTCTTGCAAAAGACAGGAAACTGTTAGCACCCGTGAAGGACAATGTTAATACAGTCGTCAAGCCCTCTCAATGTTAGGCTGAATGGAATAATATTTGGTTTCTTTTCTTTTTGCAAAGAAGGTACTTTTGAATTTCAACCAAAAGAGCCAGTGGAAAGCATAAATAATAAGGCAGTAGTCTAACAGCGCACTTACTAGAGATTATGTCAAAGCACAACATCTGCCAACTCATTTAGTGTTGTTGGCCCGTGCAACAAAATGGCATGCTGTCACTCCATGTTTGGATACGTTCTGCTCTGGGATATGAGCAGTCTTCCCGGGCAACGTGATTATTTTTTTCCCCCGTGAAAATCCCTATGTTTTTTTTATAAAAGAGAAGAGAAACCTGCAACTTTAGTTTAAACTTGAGTAAGTCCAGGATTGTGGATTACTTGGGTTTCCAGTTATATTGAATATTGAGTTTCCCTTGGTTCACCTATTTTTTTTAATTCTCTGCTCTTAATTTAAAAAATGGCTGGGGAGGAGTTAGAGAACGGGGAGGACTGTAAAACCGAAATTGATGCAGTTCTCCTAGGTGACCCTGGCAGATCTGATGAAGCAGGTATGCTCTGCTTTGCTTTTCCAGGTTATAAGGTAGGAGGCAAAATGTTATCTCTAAAAAGTTGATTCCGATTTTCCGATTCTGATCTTGGAGTCTGAACAAGCACAAAACATCCTAAGCTTTCCAGGAAATGCCAGATGGCTGCAGATGCCGGCTCTGTGACTAGCCAGCTTTTTCTGAGAAAAGGCTAGCTTGTCATGTAAGCCTTACATTGCTTATACAACTCTACAGGAAGGAGATGTGGAACAGGCCTGGAGGTGGAGAGCTCAACCAGATGCATTCCTGTGACTCCAACATGTTATAGCTGAATTCTAACGTGTGTATGCTCACACGCATGTGCGCGCGCGCGCGCGCACACACACACACACACACTCACTCACTCGCTGTCTGCTAGGATCATAGACCAACAAAATGTGCCTGGGTGCTAAAGGCAGATACTGCTGTCCCTAAAGGAATAAGCTGATCTTTGACTGGTGAAAATACATCTGAGAGGTAAGCTCATGTAAAACCAATTAGCTTGAATCAGATCAATGTACAGTGACCAATTCCTCCTACTACTTTACTATCCAGCCCTTCACAATAGTAATTTAGTAAAGTAGTAATACAACCACTGAAATAAAACAATGCAATAGGATCGATGGTTATTTTTTAAGTTAATGTCTTGGGTTTGCCTCTGTAGTTATAGCAAGAGATGATATTCTGTTTCTCTGATATGATATGATAAATAAGCTCAAGGAGGAAAACTCACCTCTGCAACAAGGAGATGAGCACAAGGTTTCCTGTGCCACTTAAGAGCTCAATACAGGACTTAAGATATCTCAAGTGATGCTTTGCCCCTGTGCTAACACTTTCCATGGGAGAAATTTCGCCCTTTGCTTATGCTTGCTGCAAACAAGCCGGACACAAAACTAATCAAACCTTTTTATTATACTCAATAAATTCTAGTTCTTCCAGTTATGCATCCAGGGATTGTACAGTGTTAGACTCAGTTGGGAAGAAAAAAGAAACTGAAGATTAAAGGGTGTGACACAGTTGTATGCTTTTAGCTGCCTCATCTGCAAATCCGTAGAAAGTAGCATAAACCTCTGAGTCTACATGCATAGGTCATATGGCAACCATGGATCAAACCATGGTCAATCATATGTGTCTCTTAAAACAATTCTCAGGCTACAATTAATTCCATAAACCAACCTTCTTCTGCATGAACAGAGCTCCAGGACAAATGGCTGTGGCACAACTAAACCCAACTGAAACAAGCACGCTGGGAGTGACAATGAGAAGTGGTCAGATACTCTTCGGAGGAGCGTGGGATAGTCATGCCATTCTGGAAGGACCTCAGAGAGAGTGGTCACTTTTGATTACTGCATGAAGTGAGTAATGCTCAGGAAAGATGAATCCTTGCAGCCTGAATCATAGCAAAGGGGGGAAAATAACAGATTCCAAAAATGGAAAGCTGGACAGACTTAGACAAAGGAACCACCCAAGATTGCACTGCGTGGAGGATACCACAGAGAGATCTTGTCGAGTGACCACAACTCCTGCAGGCTGCTCCAGGCATTAGTGGCAGGCTGGGAGAGGGACCACGGAGGCTATACAGGCCCGCTGTCTGGAAGACGCACAGGACTTCAGCTATAGTGTTAGCAGAGTGGCGACTGAACGGTTGCTTCTTAACAAGAAACCAGGCCACAGGATCATAAGGTGTCCTTCTATTTCATGGCTTTCTGCTGGGTCTCTAAAACCAGTGAGAACGCTTACCTGCTCTAAGCTGCTTACGCTGAACGGTGGTCTACGTGACAACATGGAGGTACTAGGGGCTTCCACAGTGTCCTGGTTTCCTTAGACAGACAGAGAGATTAAGTAGATGGTTACATTTAAACACAAAAGGGTTTTTTTTTTT
>JAGPOW010002202.1:2078634-2115923 GCA_030014935.1 Caiman crocodilus
AAAAAAAAAGATGGTATTAAATGGTTCCGCTTCTCTTAGGATTGTTTTAAAACAGAACCATAATTTAAACATGGTTTCTATTAACTTTAAAGATTTATAGTAAAGAATCTGCTCTGTGTGTGTGTATGGTTAACGCTCTGAATAGCGAGATTAATACTCAATGCTTAGGTAATGGTTAAACGTTTCCTGCATATTACACCAACACTCTCGAGTTTTTACCAATACAGCAACTGAAATGCAATAGGTAAAACAACGTATAGGAGTGAATGGTACTCTTTTAAAATTCATTTTTAAAAATTACACAGGAAAATACAAAAACAGTTAAGCAAATAATAAGTGTTGCATATACATATATATAGTGGGGTTTTGTTTATATAAATGTTTTCCATAAAATTGCAAATTGCAAAATGAAATGTCTGAATAATCACATTTAAAAATACATGCAGAAAGCATAACATAATCGTAATAAATAATAGTCATAAATATAGATTACTAGGATCACTGAAAATATGATGAAATAAATTAAATGTCTTGAAATAATGAGAGGACGAGATCCTGAGATCAACAGGATCATGTATCTTCATAAGGACTGAAGTATTGAGACCCACCCAACTGGGTCACGACCCATGAAAACTGGTGGGAAAATATAACCAAATCCAGAAGTTTCTGTTCAATTTGGTATAAAGAGTCTACTCAACTTTTCCAGTCTTTGCTAATTCAGTCTTAATTAATGCCTCTGATTTAACAATGATTATATCTGCTTCATTTAACTACATAATTTCAGTACAGAAGGGCATGGAAAGTTCTTCCTGTGTTCCAACAAGAGGATGCTGTGATGGAAATATGGGCTTGCCACAATCAACATGTGGAAATGACGTTTGTGGTTATTGCCGTGCAAAACTTTGCTACTGTCATGGTGAAGAGTTTTCCTCCAATGGGACATTGAATTATTGAATTTTGTTCTCTTGGACGGTGACTCAAAAGACCAAGGACTAGCCCTACAAGAGGCTCCATCCAAAAGGACCCCGTACCTACATGGACCAACAGGGCGACCTAGGTAGAGAGCTCACTGAAGCATCCTGGTCCCCTTGCTTATGTAGTATAAGCCTTTTCGCAGACAGGCAACATAAGACGCACACACAATTTACCGATGGTTCAGTTTGACGTGTGTATTTAGCTTTCAGAAAATCATATTAATTATGATTTAAAGGGGCCATGTGTAAAATAATCATGTTGAATCACCGTTGAAAAGGCTAAGGAATTCTTTCCAGTAAGCTCTCTCAAGCTATGTGTATAATATCCATAAAAGCTGCTGAAGATTTCAGCCCAAGTGTACAAAGCGATGCTTCATATGTCTTAGGACCTGATCCAAAGCCTGTTGATTCCAAGGGAGAAGCTCCTATTGACTTCCGTGGGTATTAGCTCAGCCTAGTTAAAAAGGGCTAAGGACAAAACTCCTTTGGGAATTAATGGCTACACTTAAACACAGCAAGCCTTGGAGTTTTCACGTTTAAAAAAAAAAACTGAATTAGAGAGCAGAGAGTTAGCCAGAATAATCCCTGGTGTAATCCCACTGACTCCCAGGTGCTTGCATCAGGGACAGATCTGGCTCAGGATACTGAAATCATGGAGTGATCAAAGGTCCTTGTTTTCCTTGTTACATTGGAATGATGAAAAGCTTTCCCTTATCTTCTCCCTTCAAATGTGCAACTGTCATTTATCATGTGGAGCTTTATAAACCTTTAGGCCATTAGCAGCAAAGGGTATATGAAACCACCAGGCTGAGGGATAGAACGTCATTAAAAAAAAGTGTGACAAAAGATAGAAGGAGCTAACTTTAAGGAGAAAAAGCTACAATAAAGTGAGAAATGGAGATTCATGTGCGTTTTAAATAGTTAAAAACACACAGTTAAAATATTTCACCTGGCAACCTGTCACCATCTTGCCTGTAAGCTGAAAGTCATGATTTATCAAGGCTCCTCAACGCTAGTCTTGTTCCAACAGTTGTCTCCCTACTTTCCTGATACAGAACATATGGATTTGTATCCAGTGCCTTGGACATAAACAGAAAAATACACATAAAATGCACGCTTGTTGTTTCATCATAAAGCTATGGAACTGCACAGATCAAATTTAAGTGCACAAGGTAGCACAAAGGCATGTTTCCAGTGGAATCATTTAGACAGTAAGAGAAATGAAACTGTTGTATCTCTGGATGTTTCTCTTGAGGATTTCGGAACAAGGACCAAGCACGCGTTCAAAGCGAGGACGATCAAGCTTTACACACTTCAGCGGCCCACGTGCCACCACCGTTGCCGCCCGGGGCCGATTGAGCAGTAGTGCTATCTCCCCTAAAAACAGGACGAAATACCATGTTAAGCCATTCTAAACAGCTTTGAAGCCTAACGCCTTCCTCATGTTTTAACGATTCTGGGCCCCTCTCTTCTTATTACCCCGGTGTCAATGTGGAACAACTAGGGAAGTTGTTCAGTAGGGGGGACTGCAGATTCTTACCCTGTTTGTCCCCATTGCTGTTTAAAACACAGCAAACTATTTCAGAAGGAGATCAGTTATGTTCTCCCACCTTCTCTTTGCATGCGTTTTATGAAACCAATTTTTTCTTACCAAAATAATCTGATGGGCCAAGTCGTCCGACTTCCACGTATTCCTCATTATCCGACCTGCGCTGAAGAACAGAAGCTGTGCCCTAGAAAAGAGAAGTTTGAATGGTTTCATCATGTTGCTGAAATATGACATGCTAGACATGTAAACTAAGAGCGTTTCCCTATGCAGCGTATTAGCCACGTTCTTAGAACGGGAAATAACAGGATGAGGAGCTCAATCGGAGTTGAACAGAAGCAAGAAAAAAGAAAACTCAATAGCCTGGCGGAATGCATTTTTACGAATATAGTTCGTGTCAGTGGGGCTGGGTCCTCTCTGACTGAAATCAATAGCAGCGGGACTGGATCCTGCAATGCTGTCCTCACACACTACACCAACAATATACATAAATGTATCATTTACTCTTCAGAAATCATTGTAGGGTAAGCACAGGGCCCTCTGAAAGCTGCTGGCTTGACAGCCTTAGAGAGTCAATTCTCTCTCAATTCCCAGAATCTTTTATATCATAAGCAGCCAAAGGGAAAGTTTCCGACTCCCTTCCTCAGCTCGACTGTAAAAGGTGCATCTCTAGCGATGAGAAGGGGTCCATCACACGCTTTGTTCATCACTGGCTCTCTACTGAGACTGTCAATAAAGGGACCGCTTAACGTAGCTACAGTAAAGAGATTTTATATTATGGGACTTTGCGCACTAGAAATTAAATGAGGCCTCCCCAACATCCATCAAATCATAATCACTTGACCACCAATAGCCCAGAGCTTAGATAAGCTAGCACTTGAAAAGGTGAAAATCTCTATAGCATGTTAACAAGCACTGAGGCATCCAATTACCCTAAAAACTACAAATCTGAATAAAAATTGGCCAAAGGTGAAACATTTCAAGTGGAAAATCTGCACCTCAAATGCCACAAAAATTCAGACGAGAAACTAGATTTAATCATACCAGATGGTTCTCTTGGGGCTCATCTGCATTACAGTTGCATAATTGTAATTGCCACAGGCTTAAACATGACAAGTAAAACAGTTCCTTATCTATGTTACAATTACTGATTGCATTAGTTAAAGCGTGCTAACATATGTTAAAACTCAATTGCACTCTTGGTATAGGCCAGGTTCTTAGCGGGGTGCTTAGCATACAGGAATTCTCTTTCCCAGAGGAGATTGTCTATTGTTTTCAATGCACGGCCTAAAGTTCTCCAAGGTTATCTATGGCTGCAAGTCTTCTATTAATCTGTAAGGGCCACATATATGTATTTATTTTCAATTGATACAGAAACTATGTTTCTTTAAACCTGATAAACGATTTGAAGAGATGTGATTTAGAACAGGTACAATATTGACTTTATAAAGGACAGTTCATGGAACAGGGCATTTTAAAACCAAGTCTTGTCCATTCATAATAGGGGATTCCTCTTAAATCTGCATTTTCCATTCTTTCCAGGCAATCCACAAAGACAACAATGGGGCTTACTGTAAGAGAGAGCAGGCATAAAGCTAGGTTTCCAACTCTCAAACAGTATTCTTTAGAGCCCAATCCTTCCCCCGCCCCGCCAGGCCTGGGAAAGGAAGGGTGGCTGGACAAGGGCATATCTTCTACCAGAAGGACTGTGAGGCTGAGGAAGATCCCACAAGACACCACCCAGCTCAGCACATTTTGTTGCTACCTCCATCAACACCCTGAGAGCATACTAGTGTGTGCAGCATTGTTGTAAATTGAAGTGCAGATACGTTCAAAACCATTCCCCCTAACGGAGTATGCTAACCAATGCAGAGCTGCTTCCTAGCTCTGCTAGTACCCTCTTACCTATCAGGCCAGGGAGGAGGCACCCCTTACACCACAGGTAGGATTTAAGCCCTGATTGTGCTATCTTCTGAGCACCCTCAATTTTATTGGCTTCATTGCGGGGGATAAAGGCATTTTTTACTTCGCAGGACTGGACCTTAAGCCCTTGTGCCAGAGTGAAAATAAAGCCTTATAAAATACATAACATTGCAGTTCAAATACAGACATGAATAGAACGATAAGGCGAGTTAAAAGTCTTTGATTCCCTAGCCTGCAAAGGCACAGCCACAACAAATAGCAGTGGGATATTTTAGCGTTATGTTAAGATTATCAAAATTTACTTTCCTCTGAACAGGTGCTACATAGATAAAACTGTGTATGTGACATTTCCTTATTATTGTATCAGGCCTCATTTCACAATGGTTTTCTTTTAGAAGCGCTGGCATGTTTTATGCAATGCTGGGCAACTCACTTGGTTAATTGATAACTTTCACTTTTATACAGTATACAAATCAAAAGGCAAGTCTTGTTTCTGACCATATCGGGAACAAGAAACAAAATAAATATGGTTTCTGACATTACTACACAAGTCCCCACATGTTGCCGTGTCACTCCGGTTTGTAAGTTATCGTATCAATCTGTCACATGAAAACTTGTTGTTTCTCTTGTTACCTCCCTATAAGGACCTTGTGCTTGATAGAGACTCCCGGAGAGCAGACTGTCAACACGTCCTAGCTGGTCACTACAGTTTACCATGCCACCATATTGCCTACATGCTTCACCCATATGTCGAGAAAGAATACACTCTGAAGCTGAAGATATTGGTCTGTTGAAGCCAACAGCAAAACGCCTATTGGTTTCACAAGGGCTGGGATTTCACCCCAATGGGCTCCAGTGGTAGACACAATTCACCTGATTAAAGCCAAGTGACCTGAGCTAGACTGCTCAGCAGATTGGGCTCTACGTCGTTTTTAAATAACCTATGCTTACGTTATTCACAGCCACGCACATAAAACAGGCTGCAGCAAACTGCGGAATACCCCGGCAGTAAGTAAACAGGAGGCCTGAATATATGAAAATGATTTGGTGCTTGTCAGGTTTCCAGCAAGAATTCCTTATCCTTGATCTAACTAAATTGTTTAGCCAACACTGCCGTTTTCCAAGCCTTGCACGAAAAACCTGCAAGAGGTTGAAAGTGCAAAGAGCACGTGAGTGTTTATGGCAATAATAGCATTTTAGTGCAATGCTGACAGCAATAGTTCTCACAAAACACACGCATGTGCAAGCCGCACACTTCAGAGCAACGCATACAGAGAAAGGGCTATAATAATTAGCATCACCCTCCCAGTAAACACCTGCTCAGGTGTAGCTTATGGGCCCAAGTCTGCCTGCCTTCGGCACCCACACGGCTGTGCAGGAAATGCAGCACCAGGTTGTGATAACTTCCAGCCTCTGTGCTCCTCCGTCTCACCCTGGAGAACGGAGAACGGCAAGCTCCCAGCCCCTCCAGATAGACCGTCTGTCAGCAATTGAAATCTCCATTCGCTCTTCCAAAGCAATTTTTTTCCAATTTTTATTGCAAATGAAAACCCTGGGGGTGGGGAGGGAATAAAAGTGGAGCATTGATCTTCCAGGTTCAAAAAAGAAGTAACCAACTCCCAGCTACTCATCCTGGGCAGGATTTCTCGGAGGCAATTACAATATCAGGCAAGACTGTTTTCATCTCTCCTAGTGCCACCTTTAAAGGGCCTCTTTTATTATTGTTAGCATTTCTTGACAGGGTCCATATGATATAAGACTTCAATAAGTCAGAGTTTTCTGAAGCAATTTCTTCCACCGTTCCACTGCAGTCTGCCTTTTTAATCCAAGAAACACCGTGATATCTGTTGGAGAAGGACAGATGTGTCTGGCCTCCACAATAAACACTCAGCTTGGCAGGATAAAGCAATGCATATTCCAGATACATATTTTTCCACTCTTGTTTTAACAGTCACATGCACTCTTCCCGCTGCTCAGTGAGAACAGGTCTACGACCGAGTAACAAAAAGAAGTTTCCTGAACCCCTGACAACGGCACCCAGATGTAAGAACTGATTATACTGCAGAGCCTCAGAGCAAATCACACACACCGCAAGTACATCCTGGGGTATTGTCCGAGTGACCTTCCCAGGAAGGCAGCCCACACCACAGCACAAAGAAGGTGTTTATATTATCCATCCTTATCGCTTCAATTTTTTGTTATGAATAAATATCTCAGTCTCTTGTCTCCAGGAACCCACACTGTTCTGACCGAGAGGAGAAAGTCCATGTCCACCTGTTTGGTTGGCTTATGGAAGTACCATTGCTATTTATGCCATACTATTAATTAAGTTAATCATGCTCAAATGAAGTAGTTATTGCTCCCTGTCCCAACCCTAACCCTAACCTTCCCCCCCCAGCATTGTGTGGCCAGTCTGCATCCTAGTATGCTTTTCAGATCAATGCAGTGTAGTCACCAGTCAGGTCTCCGCATCCACTGCGCTCCGCCTTGCCAATTTTGACTCACATGCAATACCTTCACCTGCACGAATCCCTGCCCTGGTCCCAGTCCTGTGTGGTAGGAGCACTTCCTCAGGAGAGTTCAAAGGTTGTGACCCCCTCAGCTCCCAAAAGCATTTGAGCACAGTGGGAAACACTTTTGCCATTGCCATATGGCACTTGGCAGCATTGGCCCCTTCAGTGTTGTTTAGGATGTAAGACTGTCTTGGACACTGATAGTTAATTCAGTCTCCTCCACTGTGGAACAAAACCTGCAGAGCATCCACTGCAAACATTACAAGGGAGTCTGACACTGTTTAATAAATCAGTACACTGCGATGGTGCAAAGCGATGAGCAGACAAGCATGTCTTCTGGCCAGCAAAACTATGGCAGGGAAAGGATAAATCTTCAGGGGATCTGGGAATGTTCCTGTTCAGGTCCTGAGGTCCTGAGAGAGGTTCCGGTCTTCCCAGTAACCGATATCGGTAACCTCCTCTCCTCTCCTCTCTTCCAAGTAAATACAGGCATCATCTTGCAAAGACAACAGGAGTAGCAGTTTGAAAAGCAATGTGCCATCACCTACTATCAACCGTCCTTATCCCACGCACCTGTTCACTCCCTCTGCAACTGTTCAGTAGCAGAGTGAGAAGTATTTTCTGAATGTCTTTCAGATGCATCACCAAACTGTTTTGTAAACATGTATGGCTGAGATATGGCACCATCGGTTTAGATGTAAAAATGAATGATTTTTGATGAATGGTATTTAAATTAGCTCCCACCCCCCCCGCAAAACAATGCCCCTCTGAGAGGTGGTTTACTTTGCAGCTATCTGGTCATATAGGTGCTTAGACGTCCCACAAAGTTAGGCCATCTAGATCAAGGGACCCCAGTTAAATTGCTGGGGCCAGATCCAGCACACACTATATATAGGTGAATCTCTGCATTCACACAAGCAATCCCTGTGGTTTGATCAGAACTATTTACGATAGCAAAGTGCCTCACATATAAATAATGGCGCATGGTCAAGCCAGTCTCCTGTTCCTATTCAAAGCTTGATTCAAAGTCTGAAGTCTGTAAGCGTCCTACAACCCTCTGTGGAACTGGTACTCCATCAACAATGGAGTTTACTGAAAATCACTAGGATTATTTATTTTTTTTCCAGATAAACCAAGGGAGTCTGACACCGTTTAATAAATCAATAAACTGTTCTTTGTGGGAAAAGAACAGTTCAAGACAAACTGTTTTGTTACATGTATGAAAGAGGCGACACAGATGAACTGTAATAAAGCTAGTCATTCCAGGATAGGAAAAACAGTTAAAAATGTGTTAAGGGTTTTGTCAGGGTTCAATCCTGGCCCCCGACTCGGTCTTGAGTAGGATGAACTTCACTCCACCGTCTTAAAACCCAGGGTGGATGCAAGGGAAGTACAAGTAACAGAACCCACCATGCACACCCTAACCCCTCACCAGGCGGTGGCCCCTGGAGAAGACAGTCTGCTGCCTCTCTGTGCCTCTTGCATGGAAGTCCTAGGGTCATTGGCTTTGCAGAAGGCTGGGATCCTCCCACACAATGCCCGGTCCATCACTGCCCTTCTTACCAGACTACGCGGGGGTGGTGTGGACATACTCTTATTGAAATCTGTAGGGGTTTACCACAGTTAACTGGGTCGAGAGCTCAGTAGCTAACACCCATATCCCAGCCATGCTTGGGATATGTTCAGGAAGATGGGGAGGAAGGGCGTTTTCCCCGCTAGGGCAAGAAGCAGCTATAGGTCTCTCCATGGAAACTTCTCTGATGAAGTACTGTAGCTTCTTCAGCGTCTTACATTTCCTTGCAGGGTGGGGGATGGAAGCACTGCCTGGGCAGGGAGCCAGCGAGGCAGGGCAGGACATGGTTCCCAGTGATACCTCTAGGTGACTTATATCTGACTGCTGTAAACTACAATGCGGAGTTTACTTTGGGAGAGTAAGGGGGAGGGAGGTTGCAAACTGGGATTTTCAAGTAACAAAAGCCGAGTTCAACATAAATTATAGTCACGGCTAACTGCATTTTATTAGATGGATCTGAAAGGATTGGTGGCATGCTGTCATTTTTTATAAGAGTCAAGACAATATGTGGGGTTTCTTAAAACAATACCTACCCATGCTTTGCAGGGTTATGACAATGTAAGGATCCTGTACTTGGAGACGGTGACAGACCATAATGGGTCGTATCACAGAAACTATTAACCAGCTATGGGATGGCTTCCAGCAATAGGGGTCAAAGTCACGTCGCTTTGGGGCAGATGTTGCAAATCCATCCTGCAAGCATCTTTATTCACACAGGTAAGGGATTGCAACACTAAGCCCTTTCACAGGAACATTCAGGCCATATCATATTGCCTGCCTTTGACAAAGAACATGGGCTTTACACACGAGGCGTATGCCTAGAGGGTCCACTGCAGGTTCTGCCGAGTCAATAACAAATGCCTATGACGAGAGCTGTTCTGAAAATGGACCAAATTTTAATGTTGATCATTATGCAAATGATGTTCTCAGTGCAAAAAGTTGTCATAGGAGGGCTTTAGCAAAACGTGAGCCGAGTATGAACTCCGCTGCGCCCCGCCACCTACATTCATCTGGAAATGAGTATAAGACCCACTACTGCACTTGGCGGTGCATAACCTTTTTTTATAACTGTTTTTAACGTTCTGTCTCTTTCACTTCCCCTCACCTCGCTAATACTGAATGGCCTGATTCATGGAAGAAGCTTCTGAATGGGATAGTCATCTCTTGCGAATTTAAGAGTCCCCTGGTAAGCATATTTCCACTTACTGATTACTAACAAGGACTGTAAGAGAGCAGACAACAAAGTGCAAAAGCAAGAAAGCTTAAGCTCATTTTTGTAATGATTTAACTACTTCAAGTAAGGATGCGGTTTTCAGCCAAAATTGTTACATTGGTAGAACCTATATAGTGCATGCAATTATATTGGTATAAAAGGGTGCTGGACACCTCTGTAACTCATTCACCTTCCCTTATAGAAATAAACTATTTCAGGGTAAGTGTCTTTATACCAGTTTAACTGCATTTGCATGAGACACATGTGGTACTTGAACTATATTGGTATATCACAAAGGAAATTGTGTGGGTTTAGATAAATCTTCAAGTAGGGGTTGCATCTCTGGCCTGACAATTCCTATCTCACTCGTGCCATTGCCCTGAGACAACGTAGCTCTTTCATGCCGTGTTCAGAGACTCCTCAACCACCTAGACACAACAGAAGCCTGCACGGTAGGAGCTGAAAGCTTAGGTTTTGAGCTGAAAGATATAGTCTGTCTCTCTGCTACTGCTCTTGACTCACAGCCCCTTGCTGTTTCACACTTTGCTAAACAACTCACCCCATAACTCACAGCTTCACAAGGTAAGCCCCTGAGAGTCCTTTTTATGGTATTGCTATTAAATCTCCAAGTTACTATAAGCTACTGAACATTTACCAGTATCCTAGGAAGAAGTAGCAAAAACAACTGGACATGTGCAAATAATAGTTCATTCAAATCGCAGGTGAGTCAGTGTAAAGACTCACATTGGTTACCATGGAAGTAGGATTGGTCCTGAAACAACCAAAAATATTCATGACACAGTATGTGGAAAGGATTTGCCTAATCACACTTACCAGTTCACAAAATGAAATGATTCCCATTGCATCTCTAAGATTAAAGACGTTCAGAAATGATAACTCCTAGTGCAAAAACATGCTAGAAATATGGACAGTCTAATTACTACAAGAGACCTACTGAGATTTATTAGCAAAGCTCTAGTTTAAAAAACAGCAGACAGTCCATTATCCAGAAGTCAATTATCCAGAAAACAATTAACCAGAAGGGTTTCTATTAACAAAACCATCAGCCCGCAGTTGTGTTTTGCTTGTTGGTTAGACAACTGTGCGTTGTTTATTCACTAGTGCTTTGAGATGTTAAAACGTTATACAGAACCATATGTTTATTTCTTGTTATTAATATTTGCTGTATGGTACAGTAATTTAGGTATTTCACTTCATACTGTGATGTTTGGTTATCTGGAAAAACCTGATGATCTAGAATGATGGTGACACTAATTATTACAGATAACTATCCTTCTATACTAATGATCATTGAAATGAGTTCAGCTGTTTGAGCCATCTAGTACCCTCCAACAACTTTTGGTCCCATTTTGACCTACATAACCATCCTAACCACTTGTCTGCTCTCATGATTACTTATGTCCACCAGAGCTATAGAAACAGGCCTTAGGTCTATATTAAAAAGGATTTTTAAAGCTATGTCCCACGACATCATTCTCCTTTTCTTTCTCTGTGAACTGGAGATTACAGTTCTTCATATGCAGAAAAGGTCATTTCCAAGCAGCAGTAGCAACTACTCCCATTTTGAAATGCATTCTGCTATTTTATTCAATGGATATCTAATGCATGCATGAAGTTTTGTAAATTAATGGACCTTACTCTGAGAGGAACTGATGCCCATTGATTTCAATGGGATTTAAAGGCATCCAGCACCTGGTAAGATTGAGTCCTAAAGATGCTGCTAGTATCGAGCAAGCTCAGAAGATGACATTATAGTAATAATGGGAGCACTGTGCTTCCCATGCACTTGTCTTGCCAGCAAGAGGGATCAGAAAAGGCCTTTATATTATTAACACACGCTGCTATTACAGAAGTTCGGTAATGCTAACACTCGATATTCCCACTATCCAAACTCCTCAGAAACATGACTGCATACTACACTCTAGAGGGGACAAGAGAGAGCAAACTCTGCTACCTGACTGGCCCAAGTCCTAGAAATCAGCTCGACTGCTATGCCGGATGCTATCCAATATGAAGTGCACTATGTGCCAGCAATGTCACACGTGCATACAATTATGATGTGTTTCTAAGCTCCTGCCACCGTAAGCTACAGTTACATACATTTAGAAGTAACATCCACTCCTTTTAGAAAGGGAGGAACAAAGCCATCCCCTGCAAGCACCAGAACAGAGCACGGAGAGAAAGGTGCTTTTAAAAGTGTCAATCAGTCATAAACCATGTGTGGCTCAGAACAGCAAAATAACTGAGCCCCACAGGGCACTTCCTAGGGATATACAAGAGGCCAGGGTTAAGGCCCAGACAGGACTACACCCAGCCAGCCATTAATCACCAGGAAATGCCTTTGCCTTGATCATTTACTATTTAAAACCATAGACATTTGAGAAGGAAAGACTTTTAGATCATTTTGTCCAACCCCTTGTCAAAGACTCAGGGACAATCTTGCTCTGACAGCATTTCTGTGATTGAGTTTGCCTTAAACCGGCACTGAGTCCTGCCATTGAAACCAACAGCACTTTGGTACTGACCGCAGTAGGAGCCAGATCCGGTCCACAGCAGACAGAGCCCTAATGCAGTACAGAAAGAACAGAGCATGCTGCATCAATTCACATGGGTTTAGAAACTGTGTAGAGACCTCTGGAATGGGGACTTGAAACTATTAACTAAGGAGTCTCTGCTCCGTGGTGATCTTCCCACTTCCAACGCTCACCGTGAGATAAGTTTCACACTAACAGAAGTGCTTTCAGGATCAGTGCCTCTAGGTGCATAGTCCGCTGACTCTGAAATGTTATTTTAGACGTATACCAAGTCGAATCAGATTGGGTACAATACAGAGGGCCATGATACAGGTACATCCACATGATGTAACTGCTCAGGGCTTCACCTAACACCGAAAAGCCACTGAGATGAGTCACAGAAGGATGGCATCTCTCTGATTCTGAGCCAGCTGTGTGACAAGCTGCTACTATGACTGGTTTAAGTTACATTCCCAAGTGACAGTGCAGCTGGAGATCACCTAGGATACTGGAAGTTGTGCTCATGCTCCCTGCACCGGCTGCAAGGAGGGTAGGTGGCATCAGTACCAAGTTTCAGTCCTGGGAGGATCCTCTTATTCTAGGTGTGATCATCCCTGCTGGTTATGCTGGTTTCATGCCCAGATTGTGTTGACAGTACAGTGCCAATCCAGGATCTGTGCCTACCTGTTTGGTTTTTTTCCACTTAGTTATAACTTTATTTTTTTAGTTATTTATTTTTCTTGCCAGCTCTGTAATCACACTGGCAACAGAAAACTGCACTGTCCCAGAGGTATCTGGTAAAGGTGCATTAAGATATTAAGGTACAGTTTTTAAGGAATTGTCTTCAAGATACTTGGCCTTGACTAATCAGTAGCTTCTGTGGGAACACAACTGAATTAATATTCATCCTAATGGCAGATTTTAACGACAGTCTGTGCCAAGCACCATGGATTACTGCCAACAATGCACTGTTTTCCTCCTTCAGACATGTCAGCCTACAAGGCAATAAAAGTCACAAAGAAAAAAAAATGTTGCATTTTAAAGATTCTTTCCCTGTACAAAGCTAGCCTTTATCTTTACTCTCTCTGAAGCCAGGAAATGTCCACTGAGTCAACATAAAAGTGACTCTATAATGGGTTATTCATCAACTGTTCGTATTTGTGACTGACCTTAATAGTTATCATGTCTTGGGAGCAGACACGATTGAATGCTACCACCTACAGCACAGGCAATATTGAATGCAAAAGACAGAAAACAAGAAAACAGTTTTGAACCCCCCCTCTCACCCCACCACAACCTTCTTTCTGGTGAAAATCATTTTTAGCTGTTAATGTTGTTTTATGGCCCAATTACTCCTACCACCATCTGCTACTTTGTGAAAACATTCTGTAGATACTGAAGTACCCAGACCAAGCAAAAGCCTGAGACAGACATCATAATTAAAGTCTCATAGCTAATGCTGTGACCAGGGCTGGGCGAGCAGCTGCAGCCAGCAAGGGCAATAGTTTCCAAGCAACAAACAAAATGTAGATTTTGCTGTAGGAGTGGGATAAACACTTGTATTGGGGCTTGGAGATATCCTTCCCTGGGGAATTTAATTTTTCTTTGTAAATTCTTTGCGTGGCTTTCCAATCCTTTTTTGAACCTGGTATAATGGAAAGTTTTTGGGATCCACAGAAAAGCAGTCCCCAAAATGATCTTTTCCTGCAGAATCCAGCAGAAAGAGCTTTGTATGTCCTAAGGAAATCTACACTATAAAGCAACTAGTTGTGCCCTGAGGGGCTGGCAGACTCTTGCAGCCCATCTTTAGCCATCTCAACAGCATCTTTATGGGCCTGGGATAAAAGGCATCCCTTTAAGGGATGGTTTTAAATGTATGGAGACATGGATGAGCACCACCACGGACTGGCCCCCACCTCCCTTCCCACCTGTTTGAACATTGTTTATAAAGATGTATCTCCAATTCTTTTATCATCGACGCGTATGGAGGTAACGCGGTGCAGTAAAAACAGAATTATTTTCTGCAGCTGCCTTTGGTTTAAATGTAGATTTGAAGCGCTCTGGGCCATGTTGACTAAATAGTTTGAGCCACAGTCTGTAAGCTAGATCTTCAGTCCCAAAAGGCTTTACACACATCCTGAGAGTGTCCTGAAAGCCTTCAAAAGCAAACAATCTGATCTGACCATCCTTACTCACAGCAAAAGGAAGTTTATGACTTAGCGTGCCTTAATTCCTCTGATTTCAGGAAGACTTCTTGTGTAATACAGCGATATCCTATAAGAGCATGAGTAACAAAGTCAATGCATAAACAGTTAGGCCATGCATTAACTCCACATAAGGTCAGGGTCACGCTGAACATTATGAGAAAATTATGACATTTTATGTTTGTGAAAAACGAATGGTGTGTGCATGCGGAGCTATCAGGGAAGGAACCTCCGACAATTAACATGGGATTTGCAATCTTTGCAACAGCTTTTCCCCCAAGTTTTCTCAAAATATTTTCTGGAGTGGCTACAGCAAAGCTACTAGCATCATGGTGTGCTGGTATTTCCAGTACACACCACCACTCTACAGATTTGATTATTGGACATTTTAAACACCAGAAATGAACTAAGAAAACATTAAGGCAAACATGGTGTCCTGTGTTTAGCGTATGCAGAAGAGTTGGTTTGTTAAGTCTTATGGAATATTTCAAATTGGATCTTCCAGAGCAATGCAGCTACTTTTTGTTTCACAGCTGCAAGAACTTGGTCATACAGCATGAATAACCTGTGAGGGACACAGATGCAGTGTAAAGGTTCCCATATATACCCCCCAGTGCTGGCAAAAGGCACATCTGCAAAGGCAAGTAAAAGCAACTAGGCCACCTCTGCACTGATCCCTAGCTGCCATTTTTGTTGTCTGGGACCACCTATAATATGGGGATCATGGCACTTTTCCAGTGTGTTGTGAAGATCAACATAGTAAAGACTGAGAAATGCTCACAAAATACAGTAACAGGCTTCAGAAAGATTAGCCAAGCAGCTACCAAAATGTATTAGTAAAAGCACTTCTTCATATTTATACACCTTTCATTTGAATATCCCATTTTGTCTCAGAGTTACCATACAATTACTGCTTGTGCTCGAGGCCCGGGATATACAGCAGCTTATGGAACTTAAATACAGCTGTCCTGATTTCTATCGCGCACCAACAATGAAATCAGAAACGTACTGACTTTCTGTAATAATCAGGCGATGTCCACACAATTGGCAGTTGTAGCAAATTATTAAGACAACCCATTCAGCACTGTTGCTCAGGTTTCAGATGCTTGCAGAGTGTGCCCGACATAACTGCACTGCAGTGGTCAAGAGCACGGGGGGGGAGAGAGAAGAGGCGGAAAGAGGGGAAGTCTGGAGGAAAAGCCAAAAGCTGTGGCAGCTGATAGGGATGATTCAAGGCCTTTGTCTCTGGGCCTTCTGGCAGGACAGGAGAAGGAGCAGCCAGCTGCTTTAAACCAACCCCCTGACACTTTCTCAAATAGGCCCCGGTTGAAGGAACACCCCTTTCTTTCTCTTGTTCACTGGGGGCGAATGATCCTGATAACAGGGGTAAGGGAGCTTGGCTGGCTCAGCTTTCTCAGACAGCTGTCAATCAGACAGCTAGGTGAGGTGCTCTGATGGCCTAAAACCGTGGACAGCTGGAATACGCAGAGCCTTCCAGCATACATAGTTGCATATACGGATTGTGACCCAATATTCATGGAAACCAATGGAAAGATTCCCATTGACTTCAACAGGGCCCAGTTCAGACCAGTTTTTGCTGGGTTGCATTGCAGAGCCCAGCAACACATTCTGGCACCTACTCAAATACAGGTCTCTTCAAGACAGCACCTAAGCTCTTGCCTAGCTTGAAGCGCGCCAATAGGACATATGACATAAGCGTAGGCTTAAAATTAAGCATGTTCTTATATGCTGTCTCAGCTAGGGATGAACAGTTGAACTGGAACCTAACCGGATCATACCGAATGGAAACAAAATCACCCCTTCCTGCGAGGGCCCGTGTCAAAGAATTCCCTTGCTTAAAATTACCTAAAGGCCAAGAAATTCAGACACACAATGTTATTTTAATTCCTCTCATTTACTGTATTAGGTAGACTAGGAATAGCTGCACTGAAGAGCCCTTGACAAACACATTCAGTATCAACAAAGTCCGGGTGACACTAAGCAGTTCAGATTGCAGCCTTTGAAACTCCTTTTCGAGACAACATTCATCTTCCTAATTAATAATTAATCATACTGTGTTTTTAAAGAGATTATCAGGTGTGATAGTAGAGTGTGCCTAAGGCAGTGACTTCATTAACCATACGGAAGAGGTTTACTTTGTAGTTCTCCTGCTTGTTGGAGGGGTATGTGCCAAAGGGGTCTCTCTCGGGTTAGAATGTCAAAGAGCAACAATTTAAAGCAGGAAACAATTGGACCATTATTTTTCTTTTCTTTTTTAAACAGCTTTTCCCCCATAAATTTTCAGAAGCTTGTTTTGCAATAATACCCAAGGTTCCCTTTACAACACAAATGCCTAATCCTGAAAGAAAGTGGCCACTTTTAATCCTTACCTCTCATGGCTACACTCCACGCTAGCACTTGTTACCATGGTGCAAATGGTTTACTAACACCGTTCTACCAAACTAGGATTTAAACAGCATTCAGGAAGAGACCAGCCCCCTCCCCTTTCCCCGTAGTGTCAAGAATGTCCTGGCTGTTTTAGAAACATGGCTTTCACCCGACAGGGCTGTAATCTCAAGTGTGTTTTCAGCAATCACAATGCCTTGCAACGGTTCCCGGCTCAGATTGCAGCACCAAACAATAGGCCTGATCTTAAAAAGTTGAAGTCAACAAGGTGATCGTTACACGTTTTGAAACGAACTGTCCAAGCAGAGCTCTGAGTATCCATTTGAATTAATTTCCGCCAAGCAGAGGCCTGTCTGCCTTCATTCTAAAAAGTCTTTTTTCATTAGACAAGTAATTGCTGCTAATTCTTACAACTGTACCATTTTCTCGCTTGTCTGGTGATAGCAAGAATAAAAATATAAACATGCTTTAGACTAGACCCTATTCCATCTCTTGGGTATCTAAATGACTCTAGGATTATGCCTACAGCCCAGTGGTTGTGCTGGCCTAGCAAGGATGTTCCTCAACATGCCTCTCCCACCTGTTCCCAACCATGTACCCCTTCCAAGTAACTTTGCAGACACTGATCTCCAGCATGTTGGAGACCAGTCACTGGGATGATCCCAGAGCAACTTCACTGGTGTGTTTTCCATGCCTGAAGCTCTGCGAGAAGGATGTGGACAGGGAGTGCTCAGAAATATAATGCTGGGATACGCTGCCACCATCCTTCAGACACACCCTGAGCAAGTCCCGACGAGCACACACATACAGGGCGGTGCCTCAAACCCGTCTGAGGTGCCGCAAACTGCACATGGTGCATACACACTCATTCACTGTGCTGCTAATTTGTATCGTGGAGATATTTATTTTTTGAACCGAGCTATCCCAGTGTAAAAAAAACCCTGCCACTAAAACAAGCAGCACAGTGCACGTGCCAGCAGCATGCACTGCCAGAAACTGGAGCCTAGCAGGCCAGTCACGCTCTGGCTGCCAGCCAAGCTCCAAGGGGCCAGCTCAGCACTGCTGTTGCCCCATGAAGCCTTCAGGACCCCAGGTAAAGCTGTTGGGTCCAGCACACGCATTGTTCCCAGCATCCCCTACCCCACCTAGGTTACTCTGCTGCATGCCAGAGGACACGACACCAGAAGCAAATATGGGTAATGCTGCTGTTTGTCCCACAGGAAATGCACACCCCCAGATCTACATAGTCATGGGGACAGGGCTTATGTGTCTAAGTGCAATCCTATTCTGCCCTGCTCAAGTGCCTAGAAAACTCCTAGCTTGTCTACTTTTACAATGCACCTTTATTTTAGTCTTAGTGAAAAAGGATGACGTTCAGGGGCTCAAACATAAGTTCTACTTAAATGCCTAGCAAGTGTAACAGAATCTGTCTCTTCGTATGTATAGAGCACGTTTCATGTAAGGCTTTCACTCGCCATTGAATAGTATTGTTCAAATTCTTATCCCCATTACTGATGAGGGAATTATAGTTAAAACTTTGCCTTTTTACTGAATCAACAGTAGATGTAAGCACAGAATCTTAAATCCCGATGTTCCGACTCCTTTTCTACCCACTAAGATAATTTTGAGTAAGAGTAAGAACTCTAGCTCTAACCCAGTAATTTTCATCAGTACATCTCAAAGTATTTTACAAAGGAGGTTAGCATCATACTTGCTCTGGGTGTGTCTACACAGGCATTTGATGTGGGAACAGTTTACTCGTGAGTAAACTACTTGTGAATAAATGCTCCTGGACAGGTGTCTACATGTGCAGGGAACTGGCAGCAGATTTGCTGCTAATGGCAGCAAACTGCCCCTGCTGTCACCAGGGGGAGATCTACCGGGGCTAGCAGGGAGCAGAGCTAGGAGACAGCTGTCTTCTGGCTGGGGCTTGGACATTGCACCCTGCCCCTGGAGAGGGGAGGGGGGACGGAGGGCGGTTGCCTGCTGCCTGGGCAGGAAAATGTTCCCCTGCCCCAGCAGAAGTAAGCTCCTGGCCCTGGCTCCCTGTTGAGAGGCAGGGGACTTGGAAAGAGCTGCAGGGGAGGGGCAGGTCCCAGCTCCCTGCCCTGATTCACCGATGGGACAGCTAGCAGCTAGCTCAGTGCTAGCTGCCTGCGTGGCAGATCAGGGCAAGGGCTAGGACCTACCTGACCTCCATAACTCTTCCCAAACCCTGTGCCTCGATCCTGATTGGGGTACGGGGCTGGGACCTGTCCCAACCAGATCAATTCCCAGCCCCTGCTCTGCAATTGTGGAGTGAAGCTGGAGAGCCTGCTCCCCACTCAGCTCTGCGATTTCAGGCTGAGGAGCCTGTTCACCACCCAGCTCTACACTCACAAAGCTAGGCAGGGAAAAGGCTCCTCAGCCCCTGCCAGCAGGGAGCTCCCAGTACCAGCTGTGCAGTCACAGATCCAGTGCTGGGAGATCCTGGACCTGTTATTGGGAGATCAGCATCTCCCAGCCCCGCACTCCCTGATCACAATGACAAAGCAGGAGGCTTGGAGCTCCCTGCTGCTGGGGACAGTCCCTAACAGGGCTCCGATGGCAGAGCCTACCCTGGCAGACAGCAGCTCCCAAAGCAGGGAGCAATCTCCCATCCCCGCCGGCCAACTGACCGGAAGCAGAACTGCTCCTGCTCAGGTGCCTACACGAGCACTACTGTGCAGTAAGAATCAGAAGTAAATTTGCTACTTGCATTTTCAGGTAGCAAATTTACTGACAATTAACAAGGTTTACTGCACAGTAAGCATGTGCACATGTAGACACACGCTGGCTATGCTACTGTGCAGTAAAGCATCTCATGGAGATACATGAGAACTAAACCCAAACATTTTTACAAAAGAATGGTATTGTAGACTTCCATCCCATTTGACACTGCCCATTAGATATATATCTAATACAGTTTCCAATTTTCCCTGAATTTTTTTCCATTTTTATGTCAAGCTGCCTGCCCTTGGTGCTGGGCTTGTAGATGAGCTATATTTATCAGAATCTCATCCGTATCATGCAGTTCCATGTCCTTAGATTATGCCCAGCTATGCTTCAAAGTACTCAGCAGGGTTGGGGGGTATTAGAAAGCCCATACAAAAAGCTTCAGTAAGTTGTCCAGCCTGACTCCAGCTTGGCAGTACTCTCAACTTTTCACTTCTCTTGCTGCCTCCTTTTTCTTTTGAGAGTGTGTTTCTTAAGCTGCTCCAAGCTTTACAGGCAACCATGGGTAGATGGCAGCAGTTCAGTTACCAATCAGCCATGGTCAGCTCTCAAATGAACTGATACTGGATGCCTCGCTGAGCATTCTCAGTGGAGTTCCATGACATAAGTCCATGCCATATATGGTGCTTAGTAATAAGTAAATCCAAAGGATCTGCCATGGGGAAGGGTGGGAGCTGAGAAGCCCAGAATGGCACTTCCCAGCTGTGAAGCCCACCTTTTCTGCCAGCTGAATCAGACAGCTTTCTTCGGGCCCCATTTGGGGCTGGATTCACAGTGTATGAAAACTACTTCCTCTGTTACTACTACGGTCTATTAACTTTCGCAGTAGCCTGGATGGCAGACAATGATAGCCATTCTTTCCTCCTTGTATCCTAGCCCTGATCCTGAACCAACTAAGATTAATGGCAAAACACTCATTGAATTCAAGGGGAGCAGAACCAGGCCCTATTTGAAAAACATTTTATTTAAGATGTTTTCCCAATTCTTTAACTTGGCAAAACCCACATGCCTGTGCAGGTTACCAGTTTAAGAGGCAGCTGAAAATATTTGCTTTATCTGAAGTCAGATGAATAAAACCTCCCTAGTGCTGGGTACACAGTGTAGCAGTGTAAGATATCCCTACAAATTTATTTGTTAGAAACTGTACATCTGTTATGATTTATGCTTGCCAAACTATAATTCTTTATGGCAACAATTGTTGCATGGTGCTTAAACTTTTTCACCTCTGTGCCAGGAATCTCATATGGGATAATTCCGTGACCTTGGAATCCAACAGATACATTCCACATCTGTCTAGTCTGGGAAAGCCAGAGTTTGTTGTGTGAAAAGCATAATGAGAAACAAGATCTGGAAATGTCTGAAAACACAGAAACTTCAGGGGATTTGTACTTTTTCTACTAAATCGTTTCAATCTAGTAGTAAATAAATTTAGGACCAGTGGTTAATCTTCTTAAAGGATATGTTTACCATTGTCTGTTGTATCCTAAATGAGGAAGTATGGTCTGAAATTTTTTACAAAATATTCACCTAATTATTTTTCATGGCAATTAAATATTAACATTTTATTTCCAAAAATGTTGGAAGCTGTTGGTTGTAGAGTTAAATGGAAAATGATATGGCCACATAATACAGGCAGTGCAGTCACTGGATGTTCAAGATGAAAACAAGGTTAGCTGTCTTGGTATTGTTGGAGATGTACTTCTACCATTATATTTAAAATAAAGAAAACAACCCACCACTCTGTTCTGCTTCCCATATGTAAATGTGGTTAATGATACCTCTCCTGCGTATAATACATGTGGCTCTGGGCATCTTAAATGCCATGGTTTCACATTTTGTTTCTGGTAAGTGCCATAACCTCAGTTTTGCACGAGGGGAAACAGACACAAAGATAGGGTTCGTGACTTGCCTTGGGAGAAGTGAGCCCTGTTCTGCTAGGCATGGGCCAGGTTTCTAATCTCAGCTGTGACTTTCCTTCACTCTGGGCGTGTACATAGGTGTATTTACGTGCACCTAAATTTAATGCGCCTTTGCTTAAGGCTCATTAAAGCAATTTAGGCAGGTATCTAAACGTGGACATGCTAACGAGCAGTGCAGCACGTTAAATTTAGGCATGAATAGCTAAGTTGCATTAGCTTGCATGAAGACATGCTAATGTCCATTAATGCAACGTGTGTCCATTGACACATGTTGGGTTAACGTGCATTAGTGCATCTACACATGCACTAATGCAACTTAGCTATTTGCATTTAAATTTGATACCTGCTTTATACAGGTGTGAGAGCGGATAAGAGAGAGAGTGGGACAACCAGCATCCGGGAGATGTCCAGATGCTTCTGGAGCAGCCTGAGGCTCCAGATTGGTGGGGAGAATGCTGGGGAAAGTATTTCCAGCCACAGAGAGGGGCATCGTGGCAGCAGTGTGCAGCGGAGAGAGCAGGCTGAGCAGTTCCCAGGCAGGAAGCAGCCAGTCACTGAAGCAAAGCAGCTACCCAGCCCAAAGGGCATAAAGTTTGGAGGACGACCGATTACAGAAATCAGCAGCCTGCAGGTACTGGACCAGGTACCAGTGCTTGCAGACAAATGAGTGGAGACACAGTAACTCTCAGATCAGAGGGATCCCGGCTGGAAAAGGATTGGGTAGAGAAACCCAAAGCTGGGACACTATTAGCTTCTCAAGGGTTAGGGTCTGACCCAGAGGTCAGAACTCAGCTTGGGGCAGATCCCTACACCCTGGCTTTGTAGCACTCTGAAAAAAGAGGGGCTATCAGGAGCCCCAGAGTAGTTATTTCAGATCCCTGACCAAGGACTGAGGGTCACCAGAGCCTAGATGAACTGAGGGAAGAAAGCCTCAAGCAGCAGGACTAGGGCCTGTGAAGCCCATGGCCCAAAAGGACCCCTGGTGGGAAGGGCATGTTTCGATGATACTGAAGTAAGCCATTAGTAGATACCAATCTCTGTTTTGAGTACCAAGTCAATTCAGTCAAGCAGCTGTGGATTACTGACTGTTTGGAAACCAAAAAGGGTTTTTTTCCCTGGTAAATCCCCTACTACAACGGCTGCTTAGGACAGTATACATTATTAGGGTCATCTGGTAGTTTCAACAATGTTCTTCCTTGTCTGAGGCAGAACATGCCCAGGGTGGAGTACAGGGGAGGTCTGGAGCCCCACAAAGAGTACAGGGTAAGGGCTATGGAAGGTTGTCTGCATGGAACTGCCTCCTAAAAGATTTTACATCAAAGTCACGGCGGGCAAAGAATATAACACTCCAAAGGCGAACCAAATGGCCTAACCTAGGTCCCCTCCTTGTCACCACCAGTAGGTCGGCAATCTCTGGGGAGGGGTCATAAGCCATACAGCATCTACAGATGGCACAGCAGGTATCAAATTCAGGCTCATATAGCCTGAAATCACCATTTTTAAGGTGCATTAAGGGCACACATGTGGATACACACCCTTAATGCACCTTAAAAATGGCGATTTTAGGTTAAGCTTGCTTAAAAGAGACACATGTAGACATACCCTCTATAACTGTGTGTAATGAGTTACTTGAACCTCACCTTGATGTAAGGACTGTCATTTACAACACGTTTGTATAATGCTTAACACAAGAGCCCCCAACAGCTTGAAGCTTCTAGGTCTCCTACCTAAACATCAGTGATTAATAATATACCTCAGTTCCCGCTCCAGTAAAGTTTGGGTAGATAATAATGGGCACTTTCCTAGCACTCCTTTTCCCTAGATCTCACAGCACTTTACTGAGGAAGATAAGCTTTATTCCTGCCTACAATATAACAAGAGCTTGTCTTACTTTTTTCACATACATGTAATCTCACTGGCCAATGAGAATACACAAGTATAAATAAGGACAGACATGGCCCTTGGGTCTTCCATGTTGAAATGGGTGTGACAAATATGCCAGTGAAAAAAAGATCAAGGCCTTGTTCTAGAAAAGTACCAAAGTGCCTCATTATTCCATTTGTATTCAGAAATACCCCTAGGGATGGGATCTCTGATAACATTAAGGGGCCTAAATGGGTTCTTAGCATAATATAGACAGCACTGCATCACCAAGATGCTTTCCTTAATGAGGGCTCAACTGTGGAAAGTGCCAGGAAGCAAACCGAAAAAAAGCCTGAAGAGTAACAGCTGCAATTCAACACGGGTAAGTGAACAATGGAAGAGCCAGAACACCATCAACAGAACAAGAACATTACTGATGGATATAAGTCCTGTAGATACAGCCTAACCAGGGAACCCCGTATTTTCTTGCATACAACATGCTCCAGAAAATAATATATATGTTTTTTAGAAGGCAGAATGCAGAAAAGAAGATTTTTTTTCCAGAGTTAGGGCTGCATATAGCAGGGACAAAGCCTAATCTTCAGCTGAATCATCCTCCTTTTCCTAATAAACTAAAGCTGAAATCCTACCTGATGCTGAAGACTGGTCTCCCTGGGTATATCTATGATTCTAAAAACAGCTAAAGTGTCTCCAGGGCTGTGAAATAGGAAGAGAGAGATAAGGAACAGCAGCAAAATTGCCCTAAGAAAGACTGCTGGAACATCAAGACCATTAAAAAGGAGAGAAAGGTTGTTAACAGCTCTGAGAAGTGAAGAACATTGAGGCATTATGTGAATTGACTGCCTCAGCTGCCTGAATAGTAGTGCAGCAGCTGCTGCCCCTTGGAGCAGGAATCAAAGCAGGTTGCTTCTATCATGGGCAGAAAATCAGCTTCTTGTTTAACAGATGCACCCCAATACCAGGCGGTGATCTGGAGGTAAAACGTGTGTGTAGTATGCAAGAAAATACGGTACTAGTCTTGGTTTAATTTGTAGCAGGCTTTCAGATTTTCCTGCAGGGTGCAAATTTGATTGCACCACTGTTGGTGGGGACCGCTGAATATATAAGTATATACCGCTGTTACTTCGCAGTCCTGGCAGCACATTGGTCACTTCTGACCCCAACTGCTCAATGCTACCGTGCAGTAGCTCGTTGCTACTGTGCAGTAGCGTCGGCATCACAGTTCATCCCCACCAACGCTACATCACCACAGTGACAAGCTACGTCGCCATACCTTATTGCTATGGCAACATATTGTGTCTCATAGATGCGTCCGTGGAGTATGGTGGCTTTTCCATCTGAAGAGCCAACATACTTTGGAGAGAAACATGGCTGGTGAATTCAGTGGGTTAACAAAAACTACAATACTAATTATTTAAAATGTAAGCATCAGGGTGAGAGAACTGGGAAATGTGGTACAATATGAGCCTGCCTTTTGGGACTTAAGTCTCCAAAAAAGAAAACCTCTATTATTTCAAAGGCTGAGCAGCTACTGCCTTTTCTAAGGTATGTCATGCACACCTATGATGTATAATAATGATGAATTAATATCAGGTCCAAAATTGCTGTAAATGGTTGAACAACTGCTAATAGATCTCATGCTCAGGGGGCTCCATTTCAGCAGCAGGTAAAATGATTCCTGGATTAATAGCACACAAATCAACTGGTAACATTCGCAGAGCGCTTTGAGATAACAGTCCATATACATAAAAAATCCTGTAGCAGAAGCTAGTATTTTTTGGATATATGCAACAACAAACCAGCCAAGCCACTTTCAATCAAAGTTTGAAAAATACTGTTTTCCTCATAATTCTGATCACAGCTCCTGCAGAAACGTTTTGCATCTAAGCCCTAAAGCCCTGTAAAATGAAGGTTAGAACAAATAGTGAACCACCTCAGAAGCAGCAAGCATGCATGTTACAGTTGTATATGAAATAACTAGTGCGACATTTTCATTTTTTAATGCACAAAAAAACAGAGGTAGTTTCCAAAGGAAGAAACATGTAGACTTTGAGACGGGCATGGATGAATCAATGGAGGGAGTGACGAAGAAAGAGATAAGTATACAGCACTAATGCTTTACTACTCATTCAAGTCTTAGCAGCTGTTCAGTAAAGAGGGGGAAAATAAAGACCTCTGGTGATTCTTAAGCAAGCTGCCAATTTTCCACATGGGATCTGATGGCTCAGGAAATCAGTTTACGCTGTATAGCCCCGTGGAGCTACAGAAATGTTAGTAAGACTTGCTGGAATGTACATGGTGCCATTCTAAAAAGAAACTGAGTTCTTGCTGTTCTTTATTAGGTAAAAATAAGTTCCCTAACAAATTTCTGTCCCCAGACCTTTTTTTTTTTTATCCACAGATGTTGTTCAGTCTTGTTTTTTGGGCACAATTAATGTCACTTAGCTATTGATTTGACATGCAAGTGCTAGTCACACTGACAATTTGGCAGGCACCATAAGAGAAGTCAGATTGAAAACTGGGCCCACAATGACGTGAGTTCTTCTGCACCCTCATATAACCCCCACATGGCATTTCATACACAGTATCCTGCTTATGAGCCAAATACTGGCCCTCTTGTGCACAGGCACCTGCCCCAAAATCCACAAGTACCCAAAACTCCTGCTTCCAGATCTGTGAGGTTGGATCTTCTTATATAGTAAGAATATGGCCACATCGTAAAACTGCTTTGCCATCATTAATATGACCCTCTCCAAAATCTTTCCAACCCTCTCCAAAATCTTTCTGCATCTATCTCCTTGGGATCGATGTAATGAGAGGACGACACAGAGATGTTTTATTTAGAACAGAAGCATTCCAGAGAAAATTAATCTTAAACAAATACACATCTACTTATATATACCTGTCTTTGTTTTACCACTCCATGGAAAGCCTCCTCCTGTTTCAGACCACTCCTGCCAGACCTTCTGTCATACTTCCTCTTACATTATCTCTCTCTGGAGAGTCCTTTTCAACATTTAGGGTAAGCTTTGAGCTGTAGGGTTCCCAGCTTTAGCAAAGCAGCTGTGTAACTTTGGGGTTTGGGGCAGAGAAGTCATCTTCGTAGCTAACAGCTCACCCTTTATAACTCTCTCTCCAAAATGTTGGTTGGAAGGTGGCTGGCTGTGTTTTAAGGAGATCTTAGTGAGGGTGCAGGAACAACCCACCCCAGTGTGCAAAAAGAATAGCAAATATGGCAGGCAACCAGCCTGGCTTAGCAGAGAATTCTTCAATAAGCTTAAAGACAAAAAGGAAGCTTACAAGAAGTGAAAGCTTGGACAGATGACTAGGGAGAACCATAAAAATATTGCTCAGGCATGCAGGGATGAAATCACGAAGGCCAGTACATTAGCATTGGAAGGTCTAAAATCCAAATACAGATATACAATAACTCTACCACACTGACCAGGTTGCAGATAGTATTTGTGAAATTATTTCATGTTGGTATTCTTAGGTTATTATACAGCTGCTCCAGGTCTGCGACAACAAAGCCAACGACCCTAGTTTTCATCACCACTGCACCTGGCATAACTCTACAGATTTTAGTGGTTATTCCAGCTTTATGATGGAATAACTGAGATTAAATTTGGCCCTGCTTTTTTCCATACAGTAGCATGGTCACTCCCACACAAAGGAAAATTCTATCTTGAGGCCAGACTTACCTCTGTAATGATGAAAAAGTCATCACCTGGCTCCCCCTGCACCACAATTTTTTCACCATCTTCAAACTGGACAGGTTCTAATGCATCCGCTACTGTCAGTCGTTCCCATTTGTCCAGTGATTCTAAAATAGTGAAGATCATAGACATCTATGGTTAAAATGTCTACCTTTAGCACAAGATTTGCACCTAACACAAGGGCTCTGATACTTCTGGTGGTGTTTTAAAAGTAATAGTAGACAGACAAGTAAAAACAAATGCTGCTGGCTTGCTGGCTTGCATCCATGCATTCTTCCTGAGCCTTTCCTCAGGACACGAGGATATTTAATCTCTGTGTGATTACTAATGGCCAAGATACAGTAAATCATAACAAAAATTGTAAAGGATGGTTATGGCTTCCCAATTCTGTGGTGTGGTCTGGGCTACCTCTGACCCTGCAGTGAATCAGAGCAGCCTGGGACTTGTTTTAAGACCCCTTTGCTGTAGATGAGCCCCACATAACAGCTTAAGAACAAGTAGGATGGAGATCCCCTTTCTTCTGATTTAACCACCAGCACCAGACTGGGCGTGATGTTTGGTGCAGGGCAAACCCTGATATCTCAACATAATGTGGGAGCTAGTCCCTGCTGAAGGGCTTTGTAGGGAGTTAGTTATAGCCTCCTTCTTCAGCAGTTCAAATGAGCCTTTGTGAGATGAAAGTGTGGTTCACGGGTGATATTACTCTCCCATTTAAGCCAATGGCAAACTCATATCACTTTGAATGGTAGCAGGATTGGGCTCCAGCCCAATACCAGAAGCAATTTTGACCAATGGGAAAGATCTCTTATTCACCTTGGCTTGACTAAAATTGTTCTACATCCTCAAAGCAGAATTTGCCAGTAAAACATTAAAATGGTATATAATGCAACGTTATTTATTCATGCTAATTAGAGTTAGTAGGGTCTCAGTCTGAACTACCTGAAGTCATACCTGCTAAGGTTAGGACTGAATCTGGCTTAGTCTTGATTAAGTTCTTCCAGACACTATTTAGAAATATTATTGAAAACACAGTTTTGTTGCTGTCATTAATCATTTTAAATTAAATAAGGTAAGACCTAAATCAGAGGTATGCATTGGGTCTAATAAAATCATGTGGCTAAAATAGTTGTCTATACTTTGGAGATACCTAGCACTTGTAACTCTTAGTATTTTTAAGTAATATGTTTCCTGTTTTTCTGTGAAAAATAACGGTTCCATTTCTTCTTCCATGGTCACTTACTAATACACTTTTCCAGAACATTTATAGCCTTTGTTTTGAAAACATCAGTTTAAGCCCATTAAGAAAAATAATGTTCATATGATATTCAAAAAGTGTACTTACTGCCTGATTACAAGTATGCATAAAACCCTTTTGTAAAGAGTGGAAGAACTGGCTTTCTGATTTTAAAAAAAGGAATTCAGTAATTAACAAAGAAAAGAAAGAGTCCTTTAAACTTTTTCTTCAGTTGGCTTTATGAAAAATTCAAAGCTAATTGTAGCTCTAGTCACGAAGTCTCTCTCTTGTCTAAAGGGACTGTACTACTGCAAATGCATTATTTAATGTTACCCACAAATCAAAAGTTTACAGAGGCACTGAAACTCTTTAAAGCTCTTTCAGTTCCAGAATTATACTTAAACATGCAGCTAAAGCAGATTTTAGGCAAATTTTGTCATCTCTAAATATTTTTAATCAAATTATCATTTTATATTTCAACAGTCTGAGAGGAAAGAATTCAAAGTTGTCATCTGCCCATCTCTTGCTCTATGTACTAAAACAGCTAGCCATAAACTAAATAAACTTGAATGCAAATGATGAGGGCTGTTTTTCTTTTTTTTAAACATTGCTTCTAAAATGTCATAGATGACTAGTTAGAGAAAGTACTCAAACCTGGAAAAGTTATATTTAAAAACCAAGTATAAGTGTTTATTTCAAGAAATTACTGAGTTCTGACCAGATTAAGGTAGGAAATAGGGTTGATTTGTTGGTGCTGTTAGCGGAGATTACTAAAATAACTGTTGAGTTTGCCAGCTGTCACTTACTGTTTAGATACATGAAATGATCTTAGACATTTCAGCTAAATTCTCAACACTCCCACAATAATGCATTATGTTGCTTGCTGACTTTCTGCATTTATAAAAGAAAAAGTTCCAAAATCTGAAGTTTCTGCTTAGTCCTTCCTAGGGTAAAATGCATATTTTAATCCCAAACGCATTTTATGAAGTGGCTGACTGAAGTCAATGGGAGGTTTGTGAAGTGCTGGCGCATTTCGGGTACACTGCCAACTTCCATCCTTAAGAAAATTCATCGTTCAATAACGTCACACTCTGAAATTGATTTTTAATGTCTTCTTGATATAATTGTATCTCATTAGTGCAGGTGCAGGGTTTATTTGCTTGGAACATTTAGTCTAATTTGGCATAATTTGCACTGTTAATTGAAGAAGATTTAAATTGGGTAATGAAGAAGGGTACTTTTGCATTCTGCTGTGGAAGAGATGAAAACTATATAGTTAAGTGAATGATTTACCTGACCTTATTCTAAGAATATAAGTGTAATTTCTTGCAAATTTCTGGCATGAAATCTACTGAAAAGTTCAAGTACATTTTCAAAAAGTGTTCCTTCTTTTCAAGTTTCTGACAGATAGCTAAAATGGCAGAGGAATAATTAAATGCACAAACATCAATGTTTTAAATAGAAATCATGATGAGTTTTACTGAATTATACAATACATTGATTTACCTTTCTTAAAAAAGTAGCCATAGATGGACTTCAAGTACCTGATGTATTTTCTACAACATTGACATTTCAGTTTACCATCTAACTGTTAGACTCTAAAACCACTGTCCTTATTAGAAGTTTTTATTCTCCTAATGGTGATAAATTGGTCAGACATTAGAGATTTGTTGTTTATCCTACTGAAGGCCACTGAGACCACGTCCATATTTCGTGGCTATCACATTAATCAAAGGGAAACAAAATCCTATGGCAAGAAGCTAAACAGATGTTTTAAGAATGTGAGACAAAGGCTATAAAAGCCATGGAAGAAAAAAGTTCAACCCATTTAGATTCTTGGTGTTAGTTTGCTAGCCCACATAAATACATATACAGGACTACATCTTTCTTGTAAGAAAAAGTTTCTCACCTGTTAGCTGGAAGGACTTTATGACACATTCATATTACTACACTCCTTCCTCAACTGCCCACATGTGACATTTACTGCAACTTTATTTAGCAGAAAGTCACTTGCATTTGTCTATACATTTTTCCAGTGACTATACCCATCAAGGTTTGGTCTACAGTTAGGATTAAAAAAACGAGTCCTAGTGCAAGCCCTTTCAATTTCCTCCAAGTTTGACTCTAGCTGGAGATGCTATTCTGGGGCCTTTTTGACCACTGCAGCTTTCATCATCTCATTCAAGACCAAAATGTATAGAGACAACACGTGTAACAGAGAAACTAGCATTGAAGCCCAAAGGGCAACAGACCCAAAATGGAGACCTTGCTCAGGAATTCTTCATACATCTTCCGTTTTCTCAGCGTGCTACCCTGTTATTAGAGAGAGAAGATTACATTACACAGCGTATTTTTGTGGTTTGTTCTTTTACCTGTTCTTTCTGATTTCTCTTCACCTGAATTTATAAACACAGCCAGCATAAACAGCCTAGGGCTTCCTCATAAAGTCTCTGACTAAGTGGTATTCCTGATAAGTAAAAGCAGCAGGTATCAGATTCATCCCAGGTGTCATTCCACTCACTTCAGTGTAGCTACTGGATGCCAGGGACGAATTTGATTCATTCTTTTCAGCTACTAACTTTACAACTGAAACATTTATAAATTATCCATTAGGCCTGCAAACAGTGGGGTGATCATCAAAATGTGGAGAAAAACCCACTATAGATATAGTTGGACCTCCTTGCTCAGACTCCCCTGGCTTCAGTGGAGCTCAGCAAGGGTCCATCTGCATGCATCTGATTGTAGGATTTCCAGAGTGTCAGACATGGTATAGGCATCATTCTCTTCAGTTATGGACTGTTGAAGGCAGGGGGTATATGCTGTTTTGTGTATTACAGAGCACTTTATGATTTAAACAGCTTGGAGAAAAGACTACCCCACCTTACTATGTGGCTGCATAGACACTATACAATAATGTTCCAGCTTCATTAGAGACCGTACATCCAATGGTAATATAAATACACATAATTATTATTCTTGAAAAAAGTTATGATAAGAAAGTATTTTCTCTGGTTAGAAGGTATTTAAATATACCCATCCTTGATTAGTGTTTTCAAAATATCAGAATGGGATTCAGACACGACTAAGACTATGCAAGACGCACTGCATCCATATTGTTCCTTGCATAAGAAAAGAGGTCCTGCTTTGGAAAACTTTTCCAACCCCATAAAAGTCATTTCCCCTCCATCCTCAAACTTTACTGCATAGCTCTAAGTGATTTAAACCTTTCTGTTCCTGGTAACCAAGAGACACAAAGAAAAGCTTATTCTTGCTACTGTTACATAAATGCTTGGTTGACAAATATTCACTATGTGGAGCTGTACAAAAGGCATGGCTCATTTTGTGACAGCGCCAAGGATCTCAGGAGAGGAAGCTCTGCATAGCCAGGCCTGGAAAGACAGACCCTTGATGGGGGATGACATGATGATCTTTGTCAGAAAGGGGAAATGCAGGCCACATTTACTCACAGCCTGGGTGGATAAGTCAAAAACAAATATTAGTGTTTACTGTAGAAAAAGCCACTTGTCTTGTTCTTTCAGCAGGATACAGTGTTGATAAGTGCAGAGAAGAGAGAAGGAAAAGGGCAATATTGAAAAAACAAGGGGGAAAAGGGGAATCTTTACTCCCAAACCATTCAACATGGAAGAATATATAAATTTGGGAAAGAGAAAACAGGGTATCCCTATGCAGTTGTATAAAAAGATAGATTTTATTTTCTTCCCTCAAACACACTGTTCACTAGGGGGTTGAGCCAAAGCCAATGAAATCAACGGGAGTCTTTCCACTGAATTCAGCAGGTTTGGATCAGGCCTCAAAATAACATCTACAGCAACAGCTGCCAACATCTTCTTTCTTCACCTGACGCTGCACTGGAAAATGACCACCAGAATCAGTGCTGGCTGCAGTAACTTTCCTCAAAGGCTCACTCTATACAGAACTATATCAGCACTATCAGTTTTGCTCTGGTTGCCATCCTGTCCCACGTGGTCTTTGCACCAGAGCAGAAACAGCAGCAGCCACCCAGATCTCCTCTCCCAGTCTTCCTAATTTTCTAATCTGGTAAAAACACTTTGCCTCCTAGGATCTCCCATTGTCTGTTGGGTTAGTACTGGTAACCCTCGTCTGACCTCTCCATCTGACAAACCAGGTTCTCAACCTCAATGGCCCCTAGAGCACTGGAAATGCCAAAAGGAAAAAACAAACTTCAAACGGAGGAGTTTCTGCAAGCCATGCCAAGCCCTGACAGCTCACTATGAGACAATGAATGGAAAACTGGATATTGTGCAGTTATTGCTCTCCTCCCTACAATCCAGAGTGGAAACTAGACCAGCAAAATTGACAGCTTTGGAAAACCAGATTGGTGGTTTAGTTCAACAGGCTAGGGCATGTAGAGACAGATGTGGAAAATGCTTTAAAATTACTGTGGACGCAGATGAATTTTAAGAAGCAGTAATCAGGAGCCATAAGCACTGCCTTGACCACAGCCTTTTGAGTATTTAGAGAACTAGACAAGAGCTAGAAAGGTAACAAACTCTGAGCATCTTGGCTGACACTGAAGGGACAGAGCCCATCACTTCCTACGCAGTAAATGGGTGTGTTCAAGCTTGATTTTGCAAGACACTAACCAATGCACTATTATATAATTCTCAGTCAAAACCTGCTGTAAGGGAATAGTAGAAGTGTGAAGAACTAAATAAAAGTTGCTGGTGTTATTTTTTATTATTTGTAATGAAACAGCTCCCAACGGCCTCAATGAGGACCAGCCCTTTGTTGTAACAGGCAAGGTAAGCATATACACGTTGTGGGAAACCGTCCCTGTTTCAAAGATCCTATAGTTTGATTCGACACCACAAGCATAAATAAGAGAGGAAGAAAAGGAGACCCATATTGCGCAAGATTACATATCAAGCCAGTGGGAGAGGTAGGAAAGGAGATAGCAGTTTTCTTGACTCCCACTGCAGCACCCTATCCATTACACCAGGGACAGCACTTATCAAAGGAGGAGAAACGTTGAGTTCTGGCAATGCAAATAAGATGACTTCCCACAGACTCCAACCTAAAAGCACAGGAAGGGAGAAAGATTGCTGGAGATGTAAAAGATGCCAAGGTTGCCAGCTGCCAAGGTATTAAAGAGACTGCCCCTGTTCTACAATACAGCTTGTAATATCAGTAATAGCTTACAGCCTCAACAAAGCTGCATACCCAGTAAACATGATCACAATATTTTTCTAGTGTGAACAGGGCCTAGCTCACATGGTTAAGAAGAAAACTATAAGCTAAGTATGAGCTGATGTCCACCTGAGCCTGCAGACAACATCAAATTAGCACTGAGAGGCAAGAACTGTTCCATTTATCTAAGTGAGGTGTTAATCTTGAAATCTGATGCCATGGGCTAAGTACAGACAGACAAAAAGCAGGAGGCTGAATTCATTCAGTCTTTGCAGATTAGTCTAAGACGTAAAGATTAAACCAATAAGCAAATGAACAGACATTCACTTTTGATATAGGCAATGCAGCCACATGCCTGCAGTTGCTCAAGACAGAAGCCGGGGGGCACTAGAGCACAGCTCTCTGGATAGCCAGCATGGGATGCATGTTCACTTTCTCTTCCTGCTGCCTCCAAGGTCTCTGGGATTTGCAGTGCACAATCACAGTAGCAGGACTCTGCAGGGCTGCTCATCACTTCTTCCTGGTTCCAGGTGCCTCTGGGATTTGTAGTCCACAGTCACAGCCGGCACTTATTAAGTCAGCAGGGCAGAGCTGCTCCATACTCAGGGAAAGTGAGTTTAACCCCGCCCCCCCCCGGCCCCAGAGGTTTGCCTGGGAAGGTGGGGGAGGGGGCAGCGAGCCAGCAAGTCAGTCCTCACTGCTCTGGCTAGGGGACAGAGGGGCGAGGCCAGCCCTTTTCTCTGGAGCAGACAGCACAGCCAAGGATTGCAAAGCATGCTGAGATGCTGGGGGGACTCTGATTTAACTTGAACCAGGAAGGGGTCTGGGACAGAAGTTTCATAAACCTGTTTGAATCAGTTAAGTCTGATATTACATTCAACCAGGTTTATCTTAAACCAGTTTCAGCCATTTTCATTTCTGTGAACTTAACTTTGTTCTGTTACAGGTTTAAAGCAGTTTCTGATCATTTAAACCAGTTTATGTGTAACTTCTATCCCTAGGCATGGCGTTGAATATGGATTAGCTCCAATATAGCCAAGGACTATGGCTGAACAGTTCTTGTTCAGAGCGGTTTTAGAAACACAATTAAAGCCAGCTCTGAGCAGTGCATCCTGGAGGCATTATGCCTTGGAAGAGCTCTGATGGGAATGTGCTGAAAGGATGTACAAGAGTCAGCACTCCTCCCAGCCCCCTCCTCCAGCAGAGTTGGAGGAGGCCTCCACTAGCAGCTTGAGCACTGCAGACAATGCAGGTTGCCCATCACACTTTGCAGTCTCATTACAGCTGTCTCTGGTATGACGTACCTTCCCTCGTGCTTCCTAGGCACCCACGCAGGCCTAGCTCAGCCCAGAACGTTGCTTGGTTAATGCTACTCCTGCCTTGTGAATGCCTCTAGGACAGAGCAGAGAGAAGCTGCTTTAGAGACAGCACCACTACACTAAAATGCAAGCACTTTGCCTCCTGCATTCTGACCACAAGTATCAACCTTTCCAGGACATGGAACATGAGGAAAAGGGAAATTTGTTACCTTTGCTTCCCTTCCTGCCCTCAATCTCTGCCTCCAATCTTCTCACATGTCTCCCATCTGCTTTTTAAAAAGTGACTCATTTATTATACTGCCTAGCCCAGGTAGGTGACAATGTTTCATAAGAGATAGGAGGTGCAAAACCTTGCAGAAAAATGGCGCAAGTCATCCTCGGAAATATTAAGAAACTGATAGATTCTTTCATAAAACTTTACCCAGAGAACTGGCTAGAATATAAACACTCTCATAATCCTTTGCACAAACACTTCTGTTAGATTCAGAGAAGTTCAAGTGGAGTGCTGCATGGAAATGCTTTATGTCTGGGTCTTATATAAGATCTTCACTAATGGTCTAGAAGAAGAGTTACTAACACATTAATGAAATCTGCAGGTTGGGATTTGTAAAAACCTAGAAAGATGGAGAAATAATACAAAGGGGCTTGGCAAGATTAGAAACAGGAGTACAAAATAAAAAAAAAATGAGGTCCAGTTTGGAAAATACAGCTAAGAGATCTGAAGACAAATAATCCAAAGCACAAATATGCTGTGGGTGGGAGAAACCTGGAATATAGTAACACTGAAGGAGATTTATGGACCTTAGGTTAGACAAAAGTTTGCAATGCGATACTGCAGCAAAAACAAATGCAAGGCAGTTTTGATCTGTCTTCACGAAGCCATCATATCACAGGGCAGAGAGATAATAGCCTTAATCTATACAGCTTTGGTGTAACTGCACCTGGAATTTTGTGCTCCATCTGGGTATCTCATTTACCAGAAAGATACTGACAAACTGGAGGGAGTTCAGAGAATTACTGAAACCTTCAGGAAAGGCCTATGAAGAAAGATTAGTAGTTTAAATATGCATAGTTTTATTGAGCAAAAAATAAGAATATTTAAGGAGCGGGGCTGATTATATTCTACAAATATTGGAGGAGAGAAGCTCTAGGAAGATACAGGATAATCTGGAACAGCACAAGGCATCATAACTAGGAGTGATGGGAGGAAATTAAGAAAGGAGTTATTTAAGATCAGAAAATCTACCTGATGTGAGGTCGATTAGCCTGAACAGTAAGTCCCCAAGAGAGATAATGGATATCTGTCTGTGCAGAACACTTAAAACACTTAAAACAATGATAAATACACGAGGGAATAATTCTGCACCGGCAAGGAGAATCTCTGCTTCCTCCAATCCTTTCAGTACTTCATTCTTTTCTGCTTCTCTTCTTTCTGCTTCTCTTTCCCCAACCCTCTAAATCTACCTTCTCTTGGTACCAGTCAGTATGGGGAACAAGTTCAAACCATTTTGCCACCTCCAGCCTTAGCTTAAGCAGCATACAGGCTGTGAAAATGAAATGCTACAGAGATTGCAAACAAATCCCATTGGAGAGGGCTGGCCATTTTCCCATATACATTAGGGGAAAGAAGGGGTGTTTGCTGCTCCAAACATGCCTGTCCTTCTCCTCCTGCTTTCTTCTATTCTCTCTCTCCTCTCTTCCAACCTGCCATCTTTCTTCCCCCTGCTCACCTCTTCACTTTGTCTCTCAGGCACCTTTTATTTCATTTTCCCCCCCAGAGTACAGATGGGCTGGCCAAAGGTGATTGGGTAGCTCCTAAAGAGCCCACCTGAAATGAGGAGCTTTACAAATGGCTACCAAATGATAGAACAAGGCTCAGGTTTCAAATAAAAGAGTCAAGCTGGCAGGTATGCAGCTGGCAGGAGATGCCGGAATGACGTTCTGGACTGCTCCAGCTCAGCTTAATCCCTGTGTAAACCTGATATTGAATTATGCTTAGAATGTACATTCTTACCAGAGAATGAAAAAAAAGGCACTGGAACAATGCATACTAGCCATGAAAACAAAATACCCTGTAAGACCCCAGTACTATATTGCACAGATGTTAAATGGAATGTAGGCTTCGGGTTTGCTTTACGTTTTGGCCACCATGCAATCTGCATTTTATGGAAATGTGCAGCCAATCTGACTTCATTTTTCTGAGTGGTAAAAGACACTTGTCAGAGAACAATGTTCTCTGATTCCAAACTGTGTGAAAGTGTTGCTGGTAAAACCAGGTCAAAATAACACAAATGAAGTCAGACATTACAAGAGGGACTGACGACTAACCTTGGTTAGTCATTAGTTGTGTTCCAATATTATAACTCACTCTATCATCAGGGCTGGTTTGTCATGCCGCATGCAGAACC
>JAGPOW010002202.1:2123829-2149136 GCA_030014935.1 Caiman crocodilus
GGGGGGGGGCCACACTTCTGTGGGTAAGCCATGCCTGGTACCTTGAGGTATGTAGAAAAAACATTTAAACCTGTGTCTATGGCCGAATTGCTGACTCTCCAAATCGGCATCGCATCTTCAGATTTGGATTCTGGCGAACTGAATCAGGACAGTGATCTAAATCAACAAAATCAAATAAGTGTCCCCAATTCAGACCAAATCCAAATCGAATATGGCCCATTTCACACATCCCTACTGACTAGGTCCTTCTCTTTAGGAAACTGAAGCATTATGTGGCAGCAGTCCAAAATTTCTTCTTTTGTCCCTTCCCCAAACTGGCTGAGGATCTGGCTCATGCATTTTTAAGTATGTATAAACCCTAAGCCATGTAGACACTACAAACATTGTGGCTTGTTACTTGAACAGCTGATGCCAGCTGCATGACAGTAGGAACTTATTACTTTCATGTAGCTGTAAAGGAATGCACAGCTACAGATGTCCAAGTATGAAAAGCAATCAGCCTGCCATATTCCAATGATCAAAAGCATTCTGGATTTCTATTGTTTTCCATCCCATTGGTATGAACACTGCCATTTTTGTGGGCTAGAAAACCATCCAAATGAGTTCATTTTGTACTTTTTCCTTCAGGAGGCTAATGGCATGAATGTTGTGCTATCATACTCACCTATTCCTTTTCTCACCAGCTGTGATATGCAGTGGGCACTAACTATGAAAGACAAATCCAAGTGACTCCTTATATAATAAACAACATGGTAGGAAAGCAGAAATATATACAGAAAGGATACTGAAGCTCTTCAGAAAAAAGCAACCTTAGTTGATCTCATTAAATATCAGGGTTAATATAAAGTCCAACTAGTTCTTAACACCCAGTATCATTCACGCACTGACTCTTTCATGGCTCTCATTTGTAGTGTTTTCTTTGTAGAATTATGACCTTTAAAAAGTATCCACTTTCCCCTAAAAAGAATAAAGAAGATGGTCTATTGCCTAAAATCGTTCGTTATACTTTTCCATTACATTTGCTATAGAAAATACTTGAACATGACAAATAAGGAGGTTATAAAAGCACAAATACTCTCCAGCTAGGCATTTGGCAAGGTTTGTATTTGATCTTTCACTGTGGCGCATTTGGTTGCTGTTGCTTTACTAGAAGAAAACACCTGCTCATGAGGGCATGGAGAGCTACAGTACTAAATAGAATAGGAAGTAGGGTATTTTAAAACACTGGTTTAAAAGGAAAGTTGGCAGTGCTTTTTTAAGTAAAAAATGTGAGGTTGTAAGATTAAAATAATAAACAGGAAGACATTTTTATATTTAGAAATATGGATTAGAGATTTTTGCAAGACAGACATACTTTAACAGGTACTTTCAACATCTTTACTGGAAACTATAATTTAAGCCTCACCAGATACTTTTTGGCATGCATCCACCTTTCTCCAAATAGTAAAGCTTCCAGTAGACAATTGACTCCTGAGACTTAAAGCCTCAAGCCATTATCTACCTAGTAGAAAGTTTTTCTTTATACAGGGCCAGACTGGGAGTTAATGACCTTTCCTGAACAAGAGGCAATGCATTATTGTGCTACTGCTGAAGCCCCCACAGGAAGAGAGATTTCGGCTTGCTGAGTCTTCTTTCCAGTCTCATTGCTGCTGTGGTAAGGGACTAGTAACTGTGCCAGCCCTATGCTGCCCTGGGTAGTGGTGGCACAGACATGGTCCTGCCATTGCTGTCTCTTCCTGTTTCCTCTCCCTTATTATGACTACTGTGCAAGTGAGGAAGGTGGTACTTACCCTCCTCCATCCCTTTACTACCTTGCGGAGCTAGAGATACCAGACCACAATATTGCTCACAGTAAATTATCTTGATCAACAACAGAGTACCACTACTGCCTAGTCTCTTCTGATCGATACGTTGCTTGAGGAACGATGTGATTTCCCTGAAGTTCAGCAGCAGGAATAGAACCACTTCCTTAGATGTCTGTTTTTATTGCCCTAATGCTGCTAGTTTTATACTTAAATCATCAACTCTGTCAAAGAAAGGATAATAAAAAGCCTTGTGTGCTTGATATCAAACTTTCTCTGACAACCCCCCCGGCCTGTTGTTTCTCTCAAACTGGCAAATGTATTCATAAACTGTGTGATGCTGCAATGTATTTTATTCCATCACAACGCCTCTAGAGCTTATAGACAGAAAATATACAGGTTTATAACATTGCTTATAAATTAATGTTATTCATTTATCTCCTGGCAGGTGCAGAGGTGGGGGGATGCAGTGTTAGATTATCCTTTTAATTTGGTCCTCATAAATTTTCAAAATTATCCATAAGAAGATTCATCATAATTCTTGAACTTATTAATTGGAGCCTCTGTCCCTTTTATTCTAACTTCAAACTGCCTGTGGTAAGTGCCTTCATACTGCCTCTAATAATAAGTCTAATAAGTCTAATAAGTCTCCTTCCTCCAAAAATCTGCAGATCATTTCTACAAGTAGTTTCTGGTATGGTTTGGTTTTCTTTTCCATGAAATTGCTAGCTCGGTCACTGTGCTTCTTTCCATTGGCATGGACAATCATGTGTCCTATCATTCTTTGACATGTTCAGAGCATATAGTTTCTTGGATCACAGGCTTGGGGTCACAGACCTATCTGTGCTTTGCAGACTCTGGCAACACAACTTCAGTGAGCCCAGCCAGGGGTCATAAACCTCACTGCATATGCCCCATGTCCATTGCCTACTACTTGTTGCATAATTTCCAGAAGAATGTTTCACCAGAAATCATTAATGATATTTTCCACCATTTTATGTGTTTTCCACCGCTCTCTGAGCCCAAAGCATACACCCTATGGTGCACAGAAGTTGTGTGTGAAGGAGGTGGGTTCTAGCCACCTCCAAAACTTGATCTCTTTGGAATAAAGGAACTCTGAAGGAACCAGGAAGAAAGGATGCCAATGGAGATGCAGTAACAAGACATTCAGAGAACCCCACTTATGTGGCAGTCAGCAATTTAGTTTAGTCCCTCAAAAAGACTGCCACTGTACTTTGCTAGCAAGGACCAATACCTTCCTGAGTAAAAAGGAACAATCAAGAGAAGTCTGCATGTCAGTGAGACGGAGACTGCAAAGCCTCCAAACACAAAGGAAATTTTAGAAGTAAACTTTGACAGCAATGCAGAAGAAAACTGTTCACTGCGACTTCACTTAAGCACACGCTCAAGTGTTATGCTAAAGTCTATCCCTGCTCAAGAAAGTTTTCATGCATTTTTCCACTGACGTCAATAGGGCCAGCATGTCAAAGCTAGACAAGAATTGGGGCTGTAGGCCTTGGATAAAGAATGTCTAAATTAATTAACTTCAGTCTCATTTTCAAAAGTGACTTAGGAATATAAGAGCTTGAGTCTCATCAACTTTCAATGTCCCTTTGCAGAAGCTACACCAGCTCTCAAAACCTTCTGGTATCTACCTATGACGAGTTTACCTGTACTTAGTAATCAGCCATTCGTTCAAAATGATCTTGCATTTTAGTCCTTCCCTGGGCCATGTACAGTCATGATCATGTGTAAGAAGATGTATTGCTCTCTCAAGAAACAAAAAGCCCAAAAATTTAATTCACATTGTGCAACAGAGCTCTGCTCTGTGTGGGGAGTCACAGAAGCAGCAAAAGCCATTCTGACTGACAATAAATACTGCAAATGGTGTCTTATGCTTCCAAGGGAGGGTCAGTAATTTTTGAGAGAGACTGTCCATAGCTGCTAGTACCTAGATATCTGCTGCTTATCATGATGGTCCTAAAACAAAGCCCCTGAAGTCAATGAGTTTGGGGCTGTGCCTGAAGTGAATCTTTTAAAAATAAATTTTACCACGTTTCTATAAATATCGTACTTGTTATTTTCTGGCACTGCCGATGTGGCGATGTTTGATAGGAACAGTGAGTCACATGGATTTCCTGAGAAGTAACTTCCAGAGGCAGAGTGTGAGGTTTCTCAATTCCCAACAATACCAATTAGATGGTCTCCTGACACAAACAAAAGTCTAAAAAAAATGACTTTCACTAAAATAGCCACATGCCTGCTGCCTGGATTTAAAATAAATCACTGCCTTCTCTAAATAATCCAAGCAAAACTCATCTAGGAGTCTGCATAGCAACACTGCTAATGAGACAGCCTGTCCAATCTAACACTGTTGAGAAGTAAGATGTGGCTCCCGAAGAATGCGTTCAGAAGAGAGGCCTGTACTGATGAAAGTTGCAAAGGGGTTGATTTTCATAACGCTCCCTAGGGTAAAACTGATAAAAGGTGCACAGTTTAGAAACTGGATTCAGTGTTTCTTCCCAATTCTTCCTGATAAAACTTCAGCAAACTCTGGTAGGTACTTAAGAATTGATTGGACGCTTTTAAAATTCTGCTTTTTATTACTAAAGTCTGTTGTTTGGTTACACAGAGCTCATTTAAAAAGCAAATTAAGAAGTCTCAGATGGAACTGGAGGCCTGAGGCACACTTTCAATTTGAGGAGAAATGCACATGTACTAGGCTAAGTGATTAAAGGAAATATTTTTCTCCTGGTTCATATGGACCCTCAGGTACATTCCATCATGGTGGCCTGCACATGCACAGGTGTGGCTATTGCTCTACAGATAAAGTCATTCTCTTGGTTTCGATCCCATATTCTCTGCTCTGAATGGGCAAATACATTTGGCTGTAAAATATACCAGTTATGAAGCCAAAATGACTTAATTATAGCAAAAATTGACTAATGAAGTCAATCCCGGGAGGTAATGAGAGCCTTCATTTCAGTGGCAGCAGATGCACGACCTCAGAAACATGGATGGATCAAGCCGGGGGCAAGTACCATAAGCACAAGTTCACTACGTAAACTTAGAAGCAGCGTTGTTGTAACAGCCTGGCTTAAAAACAGAAAGGAAAGAAACTGTTTCCAAATGGGAGGTTATTAAAACTTACATCCACTTCTCCTTGATCAATGACATAGAAGTTGTCTCCTTCGTCACCTGGAAACAAGAATATAAATGATGACTGTTTGCAGAACGCCTGCTGAGTGGTTACACAAATAATTGCCAATCTCCATATTGGAGTTGATGCATATTTGCACAGTTTGCACAGTTGATTATATAATGAGAGGATCATTTCCTTAAATGTCTGAGCCTATGTCCATTCATGAACAAAAATACTATGGAGTAATTATGTATTATTTGTCTCATAAACATGTTAGAGATATAAGCTCCCTCAGGTCCTGCTCAACTTGTCCAAAACTTGCAAGCAAGTTACCAAGTCTGTGGGCATGATACAATAAGGTGCTAAGCACTTGTAAACCCCAGTGAAATATTTTCCTTTTTTAATTATTCTGAGCCAAATTCTGCCAACCTTACTCAGATTGAGCAGTCTTTTACTTAATGAAAAGCCCCACTGAAATCAGTGGGGATCCTTTTTAGTGGTCGTATAATGGATGGTTTGTATCATAATCACGCTAGGGAACTCATGTCATGGACCAGGCCCTAAGCATGGTATGCATAATAAAAAAGTGTCTGCCTCAAAGAGCTGAAATCTAAATAAATACTTGGGCACATGTGGAACAAGATCTCCTTCACATAAGCAAGGATGATAACATCTCTAGCCCCATGATTTCCTGATATATCAGACAGTCATAAATTATATCATCTTAGGAAAATTGTAAGGAAAAAAAGGGTGAGAAATCACCTTGCTGAATGACGGTTTCTCCAGCGATGTGTGTAACTGGGAACATGGCATCAAAGATATCACTACAAAAGAAAATAAACACGCACATATCTGAGTCAAATCTATTCCTTACTCAGGCAAGAGCCCTGAAGCCATTAAGGTGCACTAATCCTTCATTAACAGATTTTGCAGAAAAAAAGAGAGAAGAAATGTTGGCGACAGTATGTGGAGTACCCGCATTTTCTAAGCAAGTTTATACTCTATGTGGCCAGACGCATTTCAGAAGAATCAGTAAGTGTCAGTGAGAGCTGTTGGGGGCCTAAATGGGAGCTCAGAGGTCTTTTGAAAACCAGGCCCCAGGTTTACAAGCAAAATCTATTCCACAAAGCAGGATGTATTTGGAAATGTAGATGATGCTAAACTAATGTAGCATAAGAGCTGGCAAGAAATGACACTTACCATGCAGAGATAAAGATACTAGGCCAAATTCTGATTTTAGTTACATTCGCAGTCGTTAGTGGATCTTATTGCAAGAAGAGAATCTGAATGATGCTACTGAAATGCTCTAGGGCCTTTGTGCACACCACAAAGTTGGCCTTTAAAGAGGCTTAAATGCCCTTCTGCATCGCTTTAATGGCATTGCTATTCGCACGTTCAGTGGCGTATTCCACTTTAAATTACTTTGGTATGTAACAAGATAAAACACCTCTGAGGTGCTTTGGTTCGCTACCTAACAAAGTGCAACAGTGCACGGGGTGCTAGAAGCCAACATGCTCAGGGCTTGGCAGGCCCCGCGCAGCTCAGGGGCTGTGGGACCCGCGGCAGCCTGTGCAGGCAGGCACCACTAAAGAAAAAAGAAAAACAGAGGGCCTGATCTTCCTTTTTTTCTCTCCGGAGCCAGCCAGCCTACCTGAGCTGTGCGGGAAGGTGCTTCCCTCCGCAGCTGCAGTACCCCCTGGGACCGCTCTGGTAGGTGCCAGCAGGCGGGTGCCACCTGGGGAGCCCCCGTGCAACTCGGGGACCTCTTGGTCTGCTGGCAGCTTGCCCTCTTCCCAAAGAGACAGGTAAGGATTGGGCCCCTACCTTGGTGTATACGCCACAAGGGTTAGTTTGATTTAATTCTTACTAAACTGAAGCAGTATTTTAAAAAATCCAGAGTTTCAATTTAGGGAGAACTAAACCAGATTAAACCCCTGTGGCATGTACAAGCAGCCCTAGTTACCCAAGTTCACTGTACCAATTAATAACTCTTGGACTTACCATGATCTTAAGGCAAGATTCTCACCACCCTTACAAGGCCAGGCAGAAGACTAAGGGCCATAACCTTCCCTCCTCCACATCACCTTAGGCAGCCTGCCCAGATCATCCCTTTGTATGCTGGGGAAGAGGCAAGGCTCTACTGCTTCCCCTCCCTCTAGGGAGCTGGGAAAGATGGTGAGAGGCAGGGGCTGGGCAGACTCTGCACCCCACTACTGAATCCATGTAAAGAGTTGAAGGAAATCACTACCCACCACCAAAATGCGGAGCAAGAACAAATTGAGACTAGTTCTTCCTTGGACTTCTCCTGGAGTTGTCCACATACATGCCGCTCATCATACACACAGTGAGATATAGTCTCAGTCTGGCCATAAATAAGATGAAGCAAATTCCTATCAACCATGAGTGCGTGAAAACAAGAAAGGAATTGAAATGTTTCATCAAAAGCGAGAAGGTCAGCAACAAACCTGTATTAAATTTCAATCCCTTATATGGATAATGCATGCTGTAAAATCCCATTATTAGCTTATTTCCTGTCCAATGGTTTCAGAATTTACTCAGGAAATGTTCACTCACAAGATCAAACTGGGCATCTTTTTCCTCTCCGGCAAGCAGAATGTTTCCACTGCCAGGGTTTAAATAGTGTGATATTGCCCAGTGTCAGGGCCAGTGTGGTGCTGTACAAGGCCAGAAGTGAAGGGATAGTCTTCATTTCTTCAAGTGCCAAACCACACCAGATGTTGTGTCCCCTGTGTCATCCATTAAGATGGTACAGATTGCTCCTGCCGTTGCACCAGGACCACTCAGCAGGCTGATGCCCAGGACAAGCCCGTAACACTGCCTTATCTCAGTCCAATATCAGGAGACCTGTTCACCAAGGATACCTGTTCAGAAGGCCTAAGCTGATGGTAGTCTGTAGCATGAACAGTGCAGAAATAGCACACTTCTTGCTCTCCCCATCAGGGCACCCATTTATGAGTCTATAATACACTGGTCTCTACAGCCTATGGACTGCATTCTGTGATCTTTTCAAACAACTTTGCCCAACAAAGTACATTTAAATGGCCATAAATGGCCACGGTAAATTCTCCCCGAACATACAGCAACAGCTGGTATAGGTTACAAAGCTGGCTCCTGTGCCAGCCATCCCCACCCCTGATGATAATATGAGAGGACATGTGTGGCTGGAGCTGGCCGGAGTGGGATACAGAAAAGTCCCACTGTGCTCAGTCCTACTTAGGGGCCAGTGCAAGTCAAAGCTGCTCCTCCATAGCTCTAGGGCCAGGATTTAATTACCCCAATTTGCTTGCCTGTGCCCAGCGTAAGTTCCCAGTGCCCTGTTCTGCAATGCACAGAGCGGACAGAGCAAACTCCCGAGAACTGAAGGCACTTTGCCCATCAAAGGAGCAGACCCAAAAAGATCAAGCAGCCAAAAATAGAAATGGGATTGTGAACACCAATAATCCAAAACAAAATGTGACTGTTTAAGCAAGTTTGGAACCTATTTTGGGCTAAACGCAAGGAAATTACCAAGCCTTTTATCTTGGTTTTAAAGTTGTATTTTATTTAGAACTTAACAATTGACTGAACAAAGAGTGCTTGATTAATTATGCATAGCACTACACCCTCTCTTAAATGTTTCCTATCTGATTTCTGTAACACCTCTTCCTTTTATCAAAAAATGTTTTAAAACTCATCAGCTAACACATTCAGCTGAAAGGATTGCCAAAGGTAGAATGGAACAGACTATGTTCAGAAATAAGTTTTGTACTACCAAACTCACACTGTACTGCCTAAGTGCAAAACAATATGTTGCATATTTAAATGCAATCTTCACTTTTATGACCAAATTTAATATTTAAGGGGAAACTTAAAGAAAGGCATGACTATCAAAAATCAAGTAAATTGGGGTTGACATTGATTAATATTAATAAATAGCTATATGAAGGTACATTTGATGCCCAAATGTAGGTGAGCAACAATTATGTGTAAGTAACAGAGAACAGGTATTTATGCATTTATCCTACTGTAGGACTATGGTTCTTAGTATAACAAAATAAATTAAGATTTTCAAAAGTTATTAGCATTTTTTTAAGATTTCCATTTTCGGACCCCTAGACTAAGTACAGACAGTCAAAAAGCCCAAGATTGAATCATTTCATTCTTGGCAGGTTAGTTTAAGCTGCATAGATTGAACTGATAAGTAAGTAATCAGACATTGACTTTTAATTCTGGAAATGCAGCCACATGCCTGAAGTGGCCCAGGCCAGAAGCAAGGGGTCACTAGAGCATGCCTTCCTCCCCAGTGTGGGCCAAGGCTACCCCACCCACCTTGAAAAGGGGGGGGTTGCAGGGGAGGTGCAAAGCATCCTGGGATGCTGTAGGACTGTGAGTTAACTTAAATATGGAGACATCTGGGACAGAAGTTCAATAAACCCATTTAACCTAAAGTAGTTAGGTCTAATACTACATCCATCCAGGTTTATCTTAAACTGGTTTTAGCCATTTTGAAAGCAGCTTATGTGCACTGATCTTCTGTTGTGTTACAGATTTGAACCAGCTTCCAATCACTTATACCAGTTTATGTGTAATTTCAGTCCTTATTACTAATGTACAAAGCATTAAATGGACACAGTTTTCAGAACTGCTGAATATCTACCCACCAAAGACCAGACTTCTTTTATGTGTCCCATCTACAGGATTGGCAACCAACAACTAAAGCACTCCATGTATCATACACCACTTTGTGAATCTACCAGTCTGGTCACATGATTGCACTAGACCTGAACTTTAATTTAATTTAGGCTACTATGGAATCAGTGTTGACCTATTTTTTAATTTTTTATTCATAATGTACAAAATAAATCAAAAAACAAATATGCAGTGCTTACCATATGATTTTCAGAAAGAGTTTGAAAGTTTGGCCACAATCTTTTCAAGCTGACATTGAAAATACAATAAGCAGACACATTCATAGTTTACCAGCACACATTTTTATATTCCATATACAATTTCATGCTGGAAGACCTGTCCTTGCACTATGTGTAGAAAACGTATCTGGTTTTTAAAAAATAGATGAAGTAAAACAAGTGGAGCTCACTAATAGGATAATATAGTCAAGGCCCAAAATTTGACCTACTTTTTGCTGCAAGGTGTATAATGTTTATAAAACTGTTCCAAATAATCTTTTATCCATGAACAGAGACAAACATGCAAGTCCCAAGTGCTGTAAACAACCCTACCAGAAAAACCAGGTGTGTAGCAGAGGTGGATGAGAGGTGCATGTATGATCAGGAAGTGAAATTTCTTGTTTCCAAAGCACTATTATTTATATATAGGCTGAGATGCATAGCTATATAAACAATTCCTCCGAAGAAAAAAGACGGGCATAAAAACCAACCAAAGGCCATCGAGTTCATAAATTCCAACACAGTAACATGGTGATATAAAAAAAGGGGGAACTCACTAGTTAGCTTCTTAGCCCAAACGTCAAACCACTATGATTTCATTTTCGTTGTTATCTTTCTATACAAAAGATCCCAAGTGTATTGTTGGGTGTCTGCACTGCTTTGTGGCTTACAGCAGGTAGGACTGCATGTTCTCGGACAGATGCTACCAGGGAAATGGATCCAAAGACTCTGGTGTCTGCCAATTGCCTTCCCTACACATGTTGCTTACAAGCCTCTGCCTTCCAACCCTACACCAAATACGGAACTACTGACCCCAAAGGTGGTGCTTTTCTAAGTGCTTGGAAACTTGCACATCAAGTGGAACTACATGGTTCACGTGCATGGGGTGGATTGTTATGGGAAAGGAAGATATGTAGCCCGATGGCTAAGGGAACTGCTCCTTTCTAAAGTGGCAATGCACTGTGTGTCATGTTCATGGGCATGTTATTCAGAGGATAGAGTGAAGACTCCAGGTGCTTTGATTTTTTTCAGTAATGGAGGCCTGAATCTGGAGGTAAGAGGTGTAAGGAGGGGACCCTGTGTCTCTGGGCCTTGGCAGCTGCACTTGAGGAGCACCCTCATCACAGCTGCCTCTGCTCCCCCACTAAATGTTCCTCCCAAAGTTTCTTAGCTGAAACTGTTTTTGATGTCAGTACTGACTCTCCTCAACCCTTTCCTTTCGCTCTCCAGGAGAAAAGCCTCTGATACGTTCTGCAGCTCTTCCACAGCCTTCACTGATTACTTCTCCTGAGGAGATGGCTTCTCATTGCTATGGTAGCTGGAGCCAAACCAGCATTTGAGGGCACTGACAGAAGTCCTATTTTTTTGCACAGTCAGCCCCTTGAAAGCACTCTACAGCTCTGTCCTAACAGAAGTGCACGGCTGCTCAGCTCTTTAAAAGTGCCCGAACGCACAACAAATGAAACCTCATTACATGAGGGTTCAGATGACAGTGCTCCAAAGCAGAGCACCTTCATTAACTTCTGTCGGTGAGTGCTGGGAGCAGAGCTGGGCTGCTGCCCCTGATGCTGTCTTCATGATGCGAGGGAGGAAGGGGGTTGAGGGAACTACAAGGCGGGGGGTCGGACTAGATGATCTGCCCAGGTCCCTTCCGACTCTAGCTACTATGATACTATGAACTCCATCTGGGGTTTGCCCACCTGCACTGGAGGGCGCAGCAGGTGGACTGAAGGGGGGCTCCACGTGGGGCGTTTCAGTCCACCCACCCCACCTTCCAGCACAGGCAGACAAGACCCAGACAGATCTCCCTCTCCTCCCTTACTCCCTTCCCATCCTGAAGACAGCACCTGAGCTGGGAAGTGGGGGTGAGGATGAGACTAGGGGAAAGAGGCTGCAGACACGCAGCCAGCTCCAAACCAGAGCTCGATCTCCCAACCCCCTGGGCCCCAAAATGAGTATCTGCTGGGTCGCGGGGATCACTGTAATTCATAGATTCATAAATGTTAGATGTTAGGGTCGGAAGGGACCTTAAGTCCAACCTCCTGCTCTGGGCAGGAAAGAGCGCTGGGGTCAGACAACCCCAGCTACGTCCAGTCTCCTCTTGAAGACCCCCAGGGTAGGGGAGAGCACCATCTCCCATGGAAGCCCATTCCAGATTTTGGCAACCCTTACTGTGAAGAAGTTCTGTCTAATGTCCAACCTAAATCTGCTCTCTGTCAATTTGTGGCCACTGTCTCTAGTTACTTCAGGGGTGCTCTAGTAGCATCTCCTATTCTGTGCTGCCCTCCCCTGATGAATTTATAGGCAGCCACAAGATCACCTCTTAGTCTTCTCTTGTGAAGGCTGAAGAGATCTAGGTCCATCAGTCTCTTCTCGTAGGGCCTTGCCTGCAGGCCTCTGACCATCCAAGTGGCCTCCTCTGGACACTCTCAAGATTTTCTACATCCCTCTTGAAATGCAGCCCCCAAAACTGGATGCAATACTCCACCTATGGTCTGACCAGTCCTGTATAAAGGAAAAGGATAACCTAATGCACGATAAAGTGCGGCTAGCCTTGTTGATCATTTCGTCATATTGATGATGATATTGATGATCATGTTCATCTTGGAGTCAACTATGACTCCAAGATCCCTTTCTGCTGCTGTGCTGCTGAGAAGGTTATCTTCCAGCCTGTAAGTATGTTGATGGTTCATTTTGCCCAGGTGCACCACTTTGCATTTGTCTTTGTTGAACTGCATCCTATTTCATTCCATCCGTTTTTCCAACCTGTCCAGATCCACCTGGATCCGTTCCCTACCCCCTGGTGTGTTAACCTTTCCCCCATAATTTGGTATCATCTGAGAACTTGGACAGGGTGCTCTCCACACCTTCATCCTGATGAAGACATTGAATAGCACCAGTCCAAGGACCAAGCCTTGAGGGATCCCACTGCCCCCATCTTTCTGAGTCGATAATGATCCATCCACCACCACTCTCTAGTCTAAGCCAGTCTGCCACCCATCTGACTGTGTAATTATCTGCCAACTCCTGCATCTAAGCATTTTGTGACCTGGTCATAAAAAGAAACAAGGTTAGTCAGGCAGGATCTACCTGCAATGAACCCATGCTGATTTCCTTTCAACATTATTTCCCCTGCAGGGTTCCCACAAATGTGATCGTTAATGATTTTTTTCCAGAGTTTTCCCAAGGATGGAGGTGAGACTAACTGGCCAATAGTTTCCTGGTTCCTTCCTCCTCCCCTTCTTGAATATAGGGACCACACTGACCTTTTTCCAGTCCTCTGGGACCTGACCATAGCACCTAACCAGAGCACCAATTCATGGTGCCTTCTGTGAAGTGCCATGAGTTACAGCGAGGAGTGCACATCTGACAGTGCCATGAGTAAGAGGGCTTTGAGGCAGTAGTTTTTGACTTGGCACCATTATGGGACTATATGTAACTTTGTTCTTGAACTCTATAAAGAGACACCAGCAAGACTCAGACACCAATAATAATCTCTGCAGGGAATTCTGCATATTTAAGTTTGGGTAATTTTCTGATAATATAATTTAAACAAAAAAAAAAGAAAGATTGCTGCACAAAATGCACATAACATGAAGCTCAGGTAACTAGTCCAACATAAAACCAGGGAATATGTTTAGACATGAAATCTCTATCTATTCAATCAAAAATACCATCTGTCTTCTCAGGGAATATCAAAATTTAAAGGATTTTTAAAAGGTCACAGATATCAAAGGCTCACAGCAAGTTTTAACACGAAGACTGTTTTCTAAAGGCTCTACAAGAAGATTGCAACTAAAATCATATCTGAAGCTAAGGGGCCAAATTCTTTGTTGACTTCCACTTTCTACATTTATTTGCACCTGTGCAAATTCTCTACTGTCAGCAAACTCCATTGAAGTAAAGGAAACTGCACCCATTCACAACAGAGAATTCGACTTAGTGAAAGCAAAGTAAATGGCAAACACTCCATCATTTTGATTCGATAGGTGTTCATCCCCTGGTTTCCCAATATAATTATTAGACAAAGAACAAAAAAGTAGGCAGAGAGATGTAAGAGGTTTTGTGTTGTGAGAAAGAGTGAGTGGAAAAATTAAATATCTCATTTGCTGCTATAATGACACTACTGGGCTCAACAGAGAAAGTCAGAAAAAAACTGAGGCAAACTGTAGGTAATGCAGTGTTTGCCGTTGGACATCTGAGGCCAAGTTTGTTACAACAAAGTGACAGAAGAGGGATTACAAATACTTTCAGAACCAGACCATGGTAATGGCCAAAATAGGGAAACTATGTGAGACAGTTTATCAGATTCAAAATCAGATTTCTTCTCAGTCCTTGCTGTGCTGAATGGATTGCAGGAAAGGAAAAATGAGATAGATAAAAAGCATACGTGAAAAAAAAAAAAAAATCAATATTGTTTGGGAGCAGGTTTGACAAATATGTAACTGATCTGGCATAATGCCACAAAACCCGTACAACACTATCTCAGAATAAGACTTGTAAAAACCAGGATCCCTTCACATTAAGAGGACTCTACTGTGTTAAGCCTCTCTTATTTGCATACACTTAAAGTTTAGGAAACATGTTCAATAGCAACCAAGTCACAATAGCAACACTTTTCAAAAGCATTCTGCGCTCCTATTCTCTTGCATCAAGATAATAAAGGAGGTTATTTATTCTCATGTGCTTTTAGAGCTTTTTCCCCATGTATATTTAGTTCCTTTAAATGATAAACACTGTACCGCTAACAAACATCCTTGTTCTTTTCTCTAGTAGTACAGAAGGCAGAATTTAAAACAGAAGTACTGGGTTCATATAATCCAGGCGCACATAGAAACTTGGAAGCAAATAAAAATGTTGTAATCCTTGCCCTGTACAGCACAGCATCTAAATGTAAGACTCACATTTCTGCTTTTCCTGAAATAAGTTGCATATGGTTTTTAACAAACAGTGTCAATAATAAACACTGAATATTGCTATTATTTATGGCAAGTAGCTAGTACAAACAGTTGTTTATACTCTAACACAGGGGTTTTCAACCTTTTTTAAGGAGTGTACTCCTTCTGGACTCCTTCTGGGTACGCTACTGGCAGAGCGGGGGGTGGAGGTGGTGACAACCGTACACGGAGTCGGGGAGGCCTGCTTGCATGTGGTGGTGCCGGGGGTGGATGGTGGCAGCAGCCACCCAGTGCAAGCTCCACCCCCCTCTTTCTGTGCCAGGCGTCCACAAGGCAGCCCACAGAAGGGAACTGCTGCCCTCGCCCCCCTCCCCCCCAAGGCCCTGCTCCTAGGAGGCAGTGGTGCGGGGTAGTGTGTGGCAGCACTCCTGCCCCCGCATACCTCCTAGCCCCATACCCTGGGGGTATGCGTACCTCCAGCTGACAACCACTGGTCCAACACATGGAAAGGTCAACTCCAAAAAGTGTTTAAACCTTATAGGCCATATCCCCCAAGATCTTTATTCAACCATATAGCCATAAAGGGTTGCATAAAAGTAAGGGTTGCAAGACTGAACCCTAACTTAATATCTTATGCAGATGGTTACATAAATACATTTTGCCAGGAGCGACCTTTTTCTTCCTTTAGGGGAGCAGCAAAAACCACAATAACAAGTATGAAACACTATTAAAAACCGAGAGTGTTTCATTGCCCTGTTACAGCTGCAAATGTTTGTTTATTATTTCAACAAATAAAGACATTAATTTTATTTTAACAATCAGATAAGTCTTTGAAATCTGACACAAGCCACTCTGTAGACAGCAGGCAAAAGCTGAAGTCCATATCTAATTCCATAGCATTTGTTCACTCATGAAATTCAAATCCACATAACTCATTTGGATATGAAACGATAGGAAATAAAAGCACAACCCTTTTTATTTTTGTGAAATTTTCAGATGTTTTTAAAATCCTTTTTACAATGGGTTTATTAATATTGCATTGAATTAACTAAATTAAACTCAACAGCCCTGATTCTCAGTTACACTAATGGACTGAGTTACACCCCCTTTTTATCGTGAAAAATAGCATAGAGTAGGCATAAATTAAATTTACACTATCATGTACAGCTCTATTGCAGCTGGTATGGCTGCAAAGGAAAACAATACAAATGAGACTCTGGTCTAGCACGTTCTATAAAACCTGGCAACGTATCTATTTGCCATTACATATCCTTCACCCACCTCCAGGTCTGGCCTGCCTAAACTCCTACATCACATGGCCTGAGACCACCATCCCTGCACATGGGGAGTCCCTTCTTTGCATGGACTTTCATATATTCCTAGATTATAGAGTCAGAAGGGACCCAATGGATCATCGCGTCCGACCCCCTGCCCCTGGCAGGAAAGAGGAACGAGGTCAGACGACCCCAGCCAGGTGACTGTCCAGCCTCCTCTTGACAACCTCCAAGTTAGGTGATAGCACCACCTTTCTTGGAAGCCCATTCCAGACTCTGGCCACCTTTATTGTAAAAAATTTCTTCCTAATATCTAACCTAAATCTACTCTCCACTAGTCTGCACCCATTATTCCTAGTTACTGTCCTCCCCTGATAAATTTATAGGACTTAAGGTAGGTCTAAATGGCTCTAACTGGTTCTCAGCTTTTTTGGACTTGACACCCCCTCCGTAACTTTTGTGAATTGGCTCGCGCTCCATTTCAAAAACTAATTTATATATTACTGTGCTTACATCCTGGCAGAGGGGCCGGGCCAGTGACAGCGAGGGATTGGCCACTAATCCTACGCTTATCTGCTTACTTCCTCATGCCCCACTTATCTCCTCCCACCTCGTGGCACCCTTCAAAGGATCTGCCTGCACCCCAGGTGCCAGAGCATCCCAGTTGAGAATCACTGGTCTAAATGGCTAAAAATGCAGTAAAGGAAAGTCACAAGGCAATGCTCTTACAGTCTGACAAATTCTTTTTCTTAAGGTCTGGACACAGAAACAACCTACTATGGAATAAAAAGTGGGTAGGGATTTACCGTGCAACACACTACCACCGGCACAGTTCTACCTCACCGTAATCCAAGATGCAATAATTAAGCTTTAAATGAAAGAAGGGCAAGTTACTATGAGAAGACTTTCAGTTACAACAGGATAGGATAGGCGCCAGCACACAGGCAGTTAACATAGAGCAGCTGACATGTGGTAAAATCCTGTTTCCTTTTGAAGCAGGTTGAGAGGGAAAAAAATCACAAGTTCCCAAATTCTCTTGGATTGGAAAAAACATTTGCCAAACAACTCCACTATACTCAAGATTTATACACAAACACACCACAGGCTATATGGACTACTTTATACTGTGTTAGAGCAAAGATTATGCTTGGAGTTACTTCCCTGACTTTTTCAGCCAATGGGTACTATACAGAATCACAGGGACTGATGGAGATACCAGTATTGATTGAAGTTACATACTGTAAGAATGCAACGTTGCTGCTTTTTAGCTGCAGGCATATTATACTAGAGCTTGTATTTGGAGAAGGCTCCCAACACATTATTATTAGAGACATAGAAGGGCATTGTAACAAAGTCAAAGCCACTGTTTGTGAGCATCAGCATTCAGTAATTGACCTGGAGAAATGTTATCAGAATGAAAAATCGTGTACTTTAAACCAAGTGGACCGAATTCACATCTAGTTTTACTAGAATGAGGTCAATAGTTTTTACTTAATCAAAGATTAATATGTTCCCATGAGTCATCTGCGTGTATGGGACAGGGGGGGGTTAGATTTGATATCCATCACACATTTCTTAAATTCCTTGTTTCTTTGCCACATGCAACCCATCTAGAAATAAATGCTTGGTACTGTGATAAAAAAAAAAAACCCATTTAGATTCAATATCTAATAAAAAAACTGCTTCAGAACTAGGACAGAAAGATAATATAAAAATATAACAGCATCCTGAGGGCAAATCTCTTCTATACTTAATATAAAACATAGTTTCACTGATGGTAAGCAGCAACCATAAGAGAGTTACCATATTTGTACAATTTATTCTTCATGTACTTTTTAAGCATATTCACTCTTTAATTCCAAGCTCCCTCTTCTGGACTGTACCAATGAAGTCGGTGGAGCTTCATCATACGTAGTTCAGTACTCAGATGGTACAGCTAAGCCCACTTATTAGTAACATACTGTTAATGGCTAAATGGCTAATGGCAATTTGCCAATTTTATTCCATTACTGTGCTTAAAAATTTTTGAAAAAATATTAAAACATCCTGTGATTGAATATATTCCCAATGTTTTGCAATTCAAGTTTATGTACAAACTGTACTACTAGCCACTTACATAAACTAAACATTCCACATGATAAAAAAGCAATAGGAATCTGAGATATTATTTTAAATAATTAATTGGGAGAAATTATACTTTACATGGATATTAACATTTCTGTACTAGGTACATTACCTTTGTATTTATGGCATAGGTTGTAAAAGATATATAGCTAGAACTCATTCGACCCCTCCATCTGTTTTGTTAACACTTCCCTTTTCTGAGCCAGACAGCTTACTGCAAGAATAAGTGACTAGATACAGAGTTTAAATTCAGTTCTCTCATTTTCTGTTTGCAGGTTCATATAAAATAGTTTGGTATACCAGAACATTCCTGTGATTATTATTAATGAAAGGTGTTATCATTAGTGCAGTATTACCACGGGAGTGCTTGGCCCTGTCAACAAGTAACGGGAATTATAGATCTGTATAATAAGATCTCTCTGTAGAGCGAAGGCATTATGTGGCATGCATCGTGCCCGTCAGAGAAAAGCATGCTGTAACTGATCAGCCAGTGTTTGACATGAATTTCCCTTTGCTGACAAGCATATCACATATGGCTGCAACCAACTCCCACATTTTGTTTTGTGAATTTTCCGTCTGCTGTGTTCCACCACACCTGGAGATAGCAAACTGCTGAGTACAATAAACACAGTTTGCAACCTGCACTGGTAGCTGGGATTCTATTTAATTTATGCTTGGATCGAATAACAAAATTAAACCATCTGATAAAAGTTATCTATCATATCTGTCAATGTTTTTGTCTTTAAAATTGGATGGGTCTAATTTATCTGCTGGTATGAGAAACCTGAGTCCTTTTATGACTGGCACAAAATCATATGATCCCAACCACTTGATCTCATATTTACATATACAACATAGCTTGCAGATGTATGCAAACTCATTCACTCACGCATTTTTCTTAGGTTTTCCCAACAGTTCCTTACTATTCCCCTTCAGTCCCCATTCCCAGGACTCTGTCGACAGATTATTTTGCTATCAGAAAATGAACCAGGGATCCATTTTTTAAAGATGGTAAATACATCTTGGGAGAAGGAAGGTTTTTTGTTTTGTTATTCTGCAATATCAACTTGTGAGTTAAAAAGTTCTCCTTTAGGAAGCTCTAGTAATTCAATGATACAGGAAACATTAATGAGATCAGACAATAAATGTAATTTTTTGTCAGGGGATCTGTCTTTAAAAAGATTGGGGTTTGTTTGTTAAGCATGCAGCAGCTGCAGAACACAAACCAATCTACTTTATAGCATGCAAATATAAAGAGCTCCTGGCATCATTGATCCTGAGTATGCATATAAATTCAGACACAGAGCATGTTACTTTGTTCCATCATCCTTAGTCACTTTCTTTCAGAATCTTCCCTAACCACTAAAATGCACATCAAAGAAATCTTAGACATTCAATAATATGACGGGAAGAACGCTTGCCACTTCTAACCTTACAGTTCTGATTTACAATGATTTTGTGGTGTTTTTAAAATCTGCCTATTAAACATGTCAATTCTCTAATTGTGCTATTTCTACATCCTGCTTTACACATTAAAGAATAAAGCATGCTCGTATTTTAGATCGTGTCTTTTGTATGGTTTCCACCTATCAACAGTGCTGGAATTATTCCCATTCAGATTTCTACAGTGCCTTTAAGTCTCCAATACGCTGGACTTCTATTAATGTTGCTGGGAGAAAGGGGTAGGAAGCAGGGAAACGGTACTACATATGTCTTAGCAAGCACTTGTAGGACATTTGGAGAAATGGCACATGGAGAACTCTTGAAGGCCATTCAGTACAACAATATTATCAATATGGCAAGGTTTAAGCTGAAAGCGAGAATGATTTGATACCTGGCATGAAGAGCTAACACCTTCTTGCCTCTCTTTGCTAACTATGTGTACTTCTTCGTGCAGTTATCAGATTTACAGCAATTGAAATAACAGGCAGAGTGATATTTTATTGGGTTAAAAAAAGACTAAAAATGGATGCAAATAAATTGCAAAAACCTGCAGAAATGTGTTATCATTCAATTCATGTTGTTTCCCCACAACTAAATACCATCCTAGTTCATAGATTTCTGTTTAATTTGGCCTCTGGCATGACAGAAAGGAATTTTTCCCCATTTACACAACTCTATGAATCAAATGTTGACAACAGTAAGCTGCTCTTCAATCTGACTTAAAGGTATGCATCACAGAAAAACAGCCAAGTGCTGTGCTTGCTCTATCAGGCCTCACACACATGCCAGCTATAATATGGCCTGTAGCATACAAATCCCTCTTAAAAGTTAACTTAGGAAGAAAAAAAATGCTTAACAAGTCCTTCCCCCAACAACATGATATAATGCTGAGCCAAATTATCTCAACAGAAACACAGCTTTGACATTTATTTCTGAATAAACTGCAACAATGGAAAAAAATCACCCAGGATAATTCCCCCTAACAGGACCCTATATCCAAACTAGTTACATTACTACAGACTGATTCAACAAAGCCGTCTTAAAATACTGTGACTGTCAAATAAATAGGGACTTGTAGACACTAAGGTAAAGAAAAAAAAATGCTGAGAATAGATTTTTTGTCCATTGTTTAAGTAGGAGGGAGTGATCACTGATTTAAATGCTCACCTTTTAAAGTAGAAGTCAAGAGATTTCACATGTGCCATGATGAAATCCCAGAATATAATAAAGGAATGCAAGATACATTTCTATCTTTAAAATAAATCCTGTTTAAAATAAATCTAACTGAGGCAAATAAAGAGGCACAGAGAACAGCAAACTCTTTCTAGTTGGTTCCCCACAAATAACAGCCATATAAAGCCATATTCCTTGGTCTGTGCTTTTCAGGGATCAGAGTTCTCCACAGCATAACATAGTGAAAACAGTGAACCAGAGGAGCCAGACCCTGAAAACCTTCACAATGAAGAACCTAAACCTTACACAATGGGGCTGCAAAAGGTTTTACCCTCCATACCTTTATTTTGGTGATTACTCCACACCAGTGCTGTTAAGGACACATCTGTTATAGTTAGGTGGTAAAGGTGGTTAGATGGAATGTCTTAGTTTCTTCCAGTTCAAAGGTTACCACAGAGATTACTCATACTGGGAATCTAGCAAGTCTTAAGAGAAAGGCATTCGTGCCTGTCTTTAAGAAAAGAACCAGACGTCAAAGTAACCACTATGCTCCACTAATAGACAAGTACAAGGTGATTTGATAGTCATTTCAATAGTATTGTACTTGGGGCATTTTGCTACCTGTTGCATACAGGACCACAAGTTCAAATGCCAAGAAAGATCCCCTTTCAAAAAAGTACTGTATTTTTCCTGTATTAACTGAAAAGAGATTGCAGATTGTATAAGAAATACTGAAAGGAATACACCTATCTAAAGAATAAAGCACCCTTGTGCCAACAGATTTACAAGATTAAGTTGTCTTAAAGAATAAACTAATACATGTAAAGGTCACCAAAATATCTATATTAATACTGACATGGAACACTAACCAGATACTGACTTCTGTTAAGGTGAACCTCAAGAGGTATTCACCTAAGAGGTAAACAGTGAGAGAGATAAATCCAAGGTCAATATTTACCGCCAAGAACAATCACCAGTAATTATGCCTGATGGCCAGTGAAACAGAGTCAATTTTTATGCACTAATATATGCATTCTTACTTCATGAAAAAGCTTATTGAAGTCTTCCTTTTGGCTCTGAATCTCTAATACGTAACTTTTGTAATGAAAGGAGCAGTTTCAGAAAAGCCTGATGATCACTGATAAGCTACTATGGGATGCAGTCAATTGTATAGGTGAGCATTACTGACCTCTGTGGTCAACAGCACTGATTCATCACATGACTGTCTTCATTCACTGAGATAGCGCAGATTTTTCTATAGCACAAAGGATGGGCAGACCCCTAACTCGGTGGGCATAATTGGGTGTTTCATTCCAGTTTCTGCTCCAGAAGAATCCTCCCAGGTTTTTTCTCCGTATGTAAAACCAATAAATGCATGCCTTTTAAAAGATTTTTTTGTTAAATGTTACCTGCAGCTCACAGGAATAAAGGCGGCTGCAGATTTGTTCTATACTTTACATTATATACATTGAGAGGCTCTTGGTGTCTACAATGAAACTGAAAAAAATCCTAGGAATCAAAGAAAAGCTGCTGAGTGATTACTAGCTCTACTTTCATTCCATTGTAAAACAGCAAAGCAAACTGACCGAGCTGTATTCCAGTTTTATGCTATAGCAAAACTCCATGGAAAGCAAAACATTCACTGATGCCTTATGCTGCTTTTGGATTTGTGTTTTAATTTTTTTTTTCAAATTAGCTGGAAAGCCAAATTAAATATATTATTTGGTCCGGTCTTGCAAATCCTCGCTCATTTATCAGGACTTCAGAATATGTTTATCCTCATTCATTCATCGGGACTTAATATGTTTAAGAACTTTCCTGAGTAGAGATGAATTTAAGCACGTGCTCAGGCACTTGCTGAAATGGACCCTATTAGTGATGTATTTTAAGATGTAATTTATGTTTATGAGTAATTGCCCAGCTACAAGAAATAGCCCAATTTCTGGTACAGGAATGAGGAGAAAAGCTTAGAGCTTTAGCTTTTGATCCTGCAAAAAAACTATAATATATGGTTGCATAGAGCTTCTTCCCCTTTAGTGCTCAGCTCCCAGAGGATAAGTGCAGATTCAGACCTTCATGAATATTTTGAGAAGTCTTCGTTAGAGATATACTTCCCATTTTACTGGGGTCTTACAGAGTTGGTGTATGTAGCTTGAGAACAGGCTATGACTGTGTTTCCAGGAACCAAAATAAATGAACAAATGAATGAAGAAATAAAAGTGCAATGTGACCTTTGGAGTCATACCCATGTCTTCCCTGAAGTAGAAAAGCAAATAAATTTAACAGGAGTGCTGACAACAGTAGACCCTCTTCCTCAAAACAGTATACAAGATCTAAGCAGAAAGGAAGCAGGCAACAGGGTGTATTTGCAGGATGTGATTAGAGCCGACAGAGCCTAATTTATTAAGATGGGAGATGGCGTTCCATTTGTTGACTTTTTAGGTCAAATGTTAAAACCTTCCGCAAATAAGGTAGAAGATATGCTACAACTGAACCTACTGGTTTGGGGGGAAGGTGGGCTCCTATTGCTGGGAAAAACCTCATGAGAAAAAAAAAACTATAATCCTCATTTTACCTTTTCCTCTGGCTCTTCATTTGCAAACTACAGCAATCTTAAAAACCTTCAGACATCAGTAGGGTTGGAGTATGTAATACTAAGGATGTCTAACTGAACCTATACAAGTGTATATATTCAGGGAAGGGGTAGTTTCTGCATCACCTCTGGGATTTGTCTCTGCGCTGAAACTGTTAAATAAAGGACAAAGTAGTTAAAAAAAGTCAAGATTTGTTCATCTATGGATCCAACAACTGTAAGGGGAGGTTACAGAGTCCTACTTACAGTATTGAATTTGCAGGGAGGAAGAACAATTAGAACTGCTAAAGGCCTGTTAACACTGTTACCTTTAACTTAATCTTTAATCTACTTCTATGCCCCCAGGTTGTCACCAGACCTATTAATCACCTTTTTCTCTCATACGCTGCCACAAGCACATTAATACTATTTGTCTTAACGGCTTCACACATGTCACTGGTTTTCTGTGATTTGAATGAGGGACTTCTGCCTCAATGTCCTGTTCACTTGGATGGAACAGAGCAGTCGTGTGGTTTATTTTTACATTACTTTTCTGGGCTCTATGCTCATTGGCCTCGAGGGATCACAACACTGTTGATTTCTGGGGAGAGGGCTGTGCAATAATCAGTGGCATAGTCTGGTTCCCAGCACTATAATCACTTATAAAATCTCACTGACATGAACAGTTTCTGCAGGTCAGTGTTATCACCCCTCTTAGCAACTCCAAGATGTTCAGTATGGCTGCGCTCTTAAACAGAATTTAGTTCCACCACCCCACCCCACAAAGAGATGGCAATTTGAAGCCTTATAAAAGATGGGATCAAACTATATGAGCCTTTTGGCATGCATAGTTAGTACTATATATAAGTGCTTGTGAGTAAGGGGTCGGGGGGGCTGGAGGAGGGGGGAGAGGAGCATGGGGGGGACCCCCAACGGCACCGCCCACTCCCCCAACCCCTGCCGTGGCTGGCCCCTTCCCCCACCAGCCCCCCCAAGGCCCTGACCCCTGCCCTGGCCAGCCCCATCCCCCCAAAACACCCCCCATCCCTGCCCCATCACCCCATACTTTTAAAAAACCCAAAAAAACCCTGGCACTTACCGGCAGCTCCAACTCTTGTCAGGCTGCCTGGGGCCCCTTCTGCACAGTGCGGGGCAGGGTGACAGCCCCAGCTTGAGGCCTCTTGCCCCCGCCCCCCCGCTGTCCTGTGCTGCCCGGGGGGGCTCTGTCAGGAAGCCCTGGATCCCCCCACCCCTGCTTCTAAGGTAAGCAGAGGCCTTTCTTTTCCATTTTTTTCTGTTCTTTTTCTGGGTTTTTTTTTAAAGTGACGTTGCCTGGGGTTGTGGGGGTAGCCTTGGGTGCCTGGGGGTGCAAGTTGGGGGGTGGGGCACCCATTGGGGGGTCTGGGGAAGCAGGGGATGGGGCTCGATCAGGCAGCCATTGGGGGGCTGCAGCAGCTGGTGGGGGACAGGGCCAGGTGGGGCAGCAACCGGGGGGGCTTGGGTGGGGCATATAGGCCTTGCAGGGAGGTGGTAGCCCCTGTGGGGGCCATTTGGCCCCCTGTTGTGCGGCCGAATCTCCGGTTGGAGGCCTGAACCCCCTGCTGGGGAGCTGAATTCCTTGTGTGGGGGACCAAACCCTTTGTGTGGAGGATGAACCCCCCGTTGGGGGGCTGTAGCCCTTGTGTGGGGGAGAACCCTCTGTTGGGGGGCCAAACCCCTTGTGTGGGCAACATCACCCTGTGGGAGGGCAGCAAAATATGTATTCATGAATTCCTGGAACCTGTATTTAGAGTTCACTTTATTCTTATGATAAGAGACATGCTTTAACACTGTGGACAGATCAATAAAACATTGTCCAGCTGATCGCTGTCTCTGTCTCTCTCTCTCTTTTTATAGTGGTCTTTTGTTTTACTTGTGGAGGAACATGGATTTGGGGGTATTTTAGAGAGTGACTTTGAGATTTTTTTTTATC
>JAGPOW010002202.1:2152345-2172714 GCA_030014935.1 Caiman crocodilus
CTGAAGGAAAGGGTTGCCAGTGCGTATACACATACTGTGGTCACAATTAAAAATGTGAACGGTTGCCAACCTGTTAGTGAACATCAGGGTTCAGTGGCATCACAGTCACTCTCCTTAAATTTCTGCACCAAATGGAAAAAAAAAGTCGCAAGATCAGCTGTTCTCAAAAACACAGCTTTTCTTAAGAGATATTGGATGGATCTGAACTCGAATAGTTTTCCATAACCTGGCTTGGGACCAAAACCCAAAAGACAGGCTCATAATTATATTTGATCAAAACTGAAAGGCGTTCCTATAGTCAAATTCAGCTCATCCCTGCAAGCGCCTGGTGGTATATATGTGAGTAAATTCAATGCACTGTAGCATGAGGATATCATGAATGGATGATATGTTTGCACATGTAAAATTTTACCCGCACACTCATCTATAGAAGGCAGGAAGAACAAATACTTGTGAACAGTTTCTATCAACATGATATTGGGTTAGGTAAATGACTTAGTGGAATGCGGTCAGCAGAGTTGCACCACTTGCAACTCTAATGGGCGTAAACTGCACAATTTATCCCTGGCTTTGTTACTTCTATTTTTTTTTACCACGTCTCACTATTACATTATGCCCATATGTCATGGTCTTGCAGCAAAACTGCTTTAGGTTGATTTTTTAAATATCTTTTTACAAACTATATCTTTTTTTTAATGCCCCTTTATTGCAAAGCTGGAACCTCTTGTAATTATAGAGCTAAAGCAGAGTGAGAAAAAAATAATAAATTAATTTTACAAAGATCCCCAAATCACCCAAAATAGCTTTTCAATAATTACATCTTGCTTTTACAGTCCAATATCTTGATCTAAGGGAAATTAGGAACATGTGGAAAGTAAACCCAAAAAATCTCATGTGGATACAAGATTAAGTTGGTCCTGATGAAGTCACAGAAGGTAAAAAAATGCTGAAGATCACATTGACTTGCCCACATTACACATACACAATATTTTATGACATTTTATTGCAAGTATGAAATGTGATCAAATTTAAAATTGTTGCTGGAGCCTGAGCAGACTAGTCATTATTTTGTGAATTCAGTGGTTTTTACAATAGCCATCCAAAGAACAAAATTTAATTCTTTTCTGTCACTTGGTCTAAGGGATTCAAACTGGTTGGTTAATTTTCTAGTTAATTTTCTACAGCTGCTTTATCACTTTTCCATGGAGCACCATGTATGCACTTGAATCAATACAGATGCATCCTCCCACTCATAGAGTTCTACTAAGGTCTGCTGAGCTTCATACAGGTGTGCTCCAAGTGCAGGACTGGACCTGCATTTTGTTCTTTTATCCTACCAGTCATTACCAGGGATCTGGGTTTTCCATTCACCATGGAAAATGCAGATGTTCTCCTTTAACAGAGAAAACTGCAGATTTTCCCCTTCAGCGGAGAAAAATGGGGATACCTGCAGGCTGGCAGAGTTGCAGCCTGCAAAGGGGCTGCTTTGAGCTGGGGGGAGCAGGACACAAGGGGCGCCATGTGAGTGTGTGCACATGCACACGGCCAGCAGTAGAGCCAGGCAGTGGTGGAGAGCAGCTTCCACAGCTGCCTGAAGGTAACTTGTGGGGAGAGGAGGAAAAGTGAGGCCCCATGGTGACCAAGAGAATTGGGGCAGGGCAGGTGGCTGGGATACGGAGCACTGCCTAGCCAGGGTAGTATGTGGGGAGTGAGACCAGAGCAGGAATGCGTGGTTGCAGGATGGCTGGACAGCAGGATAGAGGCATGGAGGGCAGCAGGGGATGAGCATCCAAGGGCAGCAGGGGATGAGCCCTGTGCACGCTCTCTGGGATGTGGGGACATGCTCCCCCACATTTGTGCGCAGGACAGGGGTAGATGTGGGCTGTCCACTGTGAACTCAGGGCTCCCCAACCTGCTGCCCTCTCCCCAGGGGGCACAGCAGGGTGGAAAGGCTCAGAGCTGCTGCCACTGTCTGGCACCTCACACCAGCTGCACTGCCATGGCAAGGCAACCCCTGCTCTCCCAGCACCCGCAAGGGGCACAACTCTGCACCGCTGCCCCTGCTGCTGCAGGGGACTGATACAGGGGCAGGAGCTGACTGCTACCAGGAGCAGCAAATCTGCTGCCGAATCCCCGCACATGTAGACATGTGCCCAGGGTGGGTTTACTCCAGAGTTATTTACTCTGGAGTAAACCCACCCTGCAGCATTGGCATATGTAGATGCGCCCTTTGGGTATGTCTACATGTGTAGTTATGCATGCCTAAACTTAATGCACCTTTGTTTAAGGCACACTAAGGTGATTTAGGCACATGTCTACATGAGACACACTAATGCGCATTAAAGTGCATTAAATTTAGGCTTGCATTGCTAAGTTGCATTAGCCCACATGTAGTCGCGCTAATGCACATTAACACAGTGTGCATCCACTTACGCACATGGCATTAATATGCATTAAGCATCTACATGGGGACTAATGCAACTTAGCTAATTGCGCCTAAATTTGGTACTTCCTTTAAGCAGTTGAAAAATTAAATTTTATTAAATTTCGGTGGGATTAAATTTAGGTATTAAATTTAGGTGGGATTAGCCTACAATCACCATTTTTAAGGCATATCAGGGGTGCACATGTGTGGACATATGTCCTTAATATGCCTTAAAATTGGCGATTTTGGGCTAATCCCATATAAAAGTGCCATGTGTAGACAAGCCCTTTCAATATCATAGTTAGCCAAAGATGAGACAGTTCTAAGCCTGGTCCTTGTAGTCCATAGTGTTCTGTTGCACTGAATTCCCAACGCGTTGCTGAATGCTCACTGGTTCAGGCCTTAAGCAATGAATAACAACTAAAGGTTGTATAATCTTGCCCGAAGGGCCTCAAATTTCTCCACATTCCAGGCATTTTCTTACATGCAAAAAGAAGTCACCTGTGCCACATGTTTTTCTCAATAATTTGTATTCCAGGAGGCAGGAGGAGGAGACAAGGAGATTAAAAACACTATTTGTGCTATTAAACATGTTAATGAAGTCTTCCCAACCCTACCAGCCATTCGCTTTGTAACTGTTTTAATTTACATTCTTTATATAGTAGCAACTGTGCATAAAACAATCTCATACCCCAGGGATGAATGTAACAGACACTGATTCTGAACTCAGTTAAGACTGGTATGAATCACGAGTTAAGCCAACAAAGTTAAACCATTATAACACTGATGCAAATAAGAGTTCCTATGCCTGCTTTCACGAGCATATCACAGATACAAAGGATGACACGGCAGATCTAAATTTTATTTCAGAGTGAGGCTGGATTATACAGAGTTCATTTTGGAAAGGTGTTACAAAAAGTTTTATATATGGCAATTCTGCTGTGCACTACTGACCACCTTATAACTATTGTTAACTGCCTAAGTTCATCATGATATTAATTTTCCTGTACTTTCCTTTTGCACTTATTCTTGTGACTGGAATATTTCTAATCAACACAATGTTGTGTCGACAAAAAGAAGAAAACTAGGCTATGCATATACTCTAATTATTTTTGATGGAAGTGTATTTTAATGTTTTGATATTCTTTAGCAGCCTAGAGGTAATGGACTATACTCTATAATGTTAGAGCATAACAAGTTTAACTCACGGTTAGACAAGATAAAATAGATGTAGTTCATATTCTGGAGGCCACCCAGTGGCCAGGTATATGAAAGAGAGCTATAGTCATTTGGTCAACTATAAAGTCTGAGAGCTTATTGATTGTGAACAAAAGAAAAGACTGGATGAAGATTTCTACATCCCATTACATCAGCTTGAAGGTTTCCATGACATTTCAGGTTATAATTTGGCAACTGCAGTTATGCCATAAGCAGTGTATAAGTGTAATTCCCTATACACTGTGAGATACCGTGCTTCAGACACACATACACTGCTGTGCTGCTCTGCTAGGCATATGGAAAGCTGGAACTGCACTTTGCATCAGTGCCTAGGTGAGCCAAGATTATATTGTACTTTTAATATAGAGCAGATTTAACAAATAATGTAAAGTGGATGTAATACAGTTATATAGGCATATATTGGGCCTGATTTCAACTCCATTGATATCTACCCAGTTTGAGATCAGAATCAAGCCCACTGATAATCTTTCACTCTCAAAATCCATACTGAATTACAAGAGGAATCATAGGCCTTTCCAGTCAATTATAGCACATCACATTAAATATACTTTCCTCGTGCTGGCTTACTCATCCCATGACATTACACAGAACTTTAACCTGTAAATGAAAATTTGTTTTTATTCATTAACATATGGACTCTTACTTTTACATAACTTTCTATTTTAAGTAATTGGTGCATCACTGGCAATCAGGATGTTAGCTGTAGGGGCGGGTGCCGATTATATTTTCTGTTATGTACTTCCTCTGTATAACCTTGAACACAGTGACCCCAGGTGGCAGGTACCATGATGGTCATTGATCTTGAGTAAAACCATCACACTCTCTTAAAATGCTGAAAACTCTCAATTCTCCAACTGACTGGTTCTCATCCTGTGCCTTGTGATCATCCTTCCCGCATTGTGAAATTGGACATAAATTTCAATTTCAACTAAATGGAAGACAGTTCTCAGGGAAAAAGTAGTCAGTATAATAAAAAGGTTGAGGCTATGAGACATCTGTCCCTGCTAAGTCAATTATCTTCTGTCATGAGTGGGAATTGCACAGAAATAAAGATAGCCAGAGCTCATCATGTTTCGACCATGGAAAGTGTATCATTTTTCAACAGAATCACTACTAAAAAAGTTTGTGATAAAAGTTTATAATGAGGTATACCAATGACAGAGGGAGCATGGGTAAAACTCCCAAAAGCAGCAAAATGACTGACAAAGCTATAATCCAGTTTCATGGGACTCTAGGGGGATGTCTACACTGAAACTTGCAGTGTCATGCAGAGATACTGGATCTACATTTAAGAAAGCTAGCTTACACACCAAATACGAGATGCACCACAGAACTCAGTGCAGGCTAATTTAGCCTGGCTTTGCCAGCTAAAGCAACCTTTGAATAAGAAAGACTAGCAGTATATGCCAAACTACCTTATAGTTATATCACTGATCAGTGCTAAGAGTGTTCTGTTCTGTAAAATCCTATCTGGCCACTGCCAGAGGGTGTCACTACGACACTAGTCAAAAGTGGCAAAATAAATAAAAGTGGTAAATAAGAAGTGTTCTCTGGAAGCAATAAGCTTTAAATAAACGTTGGCTGAATTGTTCATCATTGGAACTGCAGGCATTAAGAATATGGTTGTGACATTTAAGAACAATATAGTTTTGTCTTTTCTTTTTCTCACTGTATCTCTTCTGTTCTAACCCAATTTATAAAGCTATTGGAAAGAAAAAAAAGCAGCTGTACCTATTAGAGCTGTTTGCAGAATCTCCATTGTTCCCACACAATTAAACCTTGTTTTCCCTGAAAGCATCATTTAAATATGAAACTACTCTTCTAAATATAAATCTTTCACACTCATAATAACTGTATTCAGCAGGCAATTGTTTTAATAGGAAGTAGCTGCACAGAAATCTAAACTTTGTGACACAATGCTGTACAGCCCAGGTATTAAGAACAAGCTATATTAAACAAATCAAAATGAAATCCAAATTTCAAGTGCTGGATCTGGCTAAAATCCAAACCATAACAGGAAGGGGAGAGCAGCAAAGCAAAAGCAAAGAGAGCAGTAAATGAAAGCCCTGAGACATCAGCACATGGATCTTGTATCTTTAATTCTGCAAAGGTTTGGTACAACAGAATTTAAAATGCAAAGCACAAGGAGGATGCTAACATACACCTGACAGTTTAAATTAATCGTCTTTTTAAACCCAACTTTAATTATCACCTAAATATGCTAATAAGCAGTATAACCATGAGTCTACTCTGATATTGCTTAGCATGCTCAAGACAATGTTGACTAAATCATGGTAACAGCTATAAAAAACAGATTTGTTTTATCCTTGGCTGATTGTCCCAGGCTTTGACTGGGGAGGTAGCACTGGTGGGAGATACACAAGACACATCTTGAATAGCAATGAACTCCAATTAGCCCTGATTGTGAGGAACAGGGGAGGATGGAATAAAATCTCTATACTTAACACAGGTACTTCACAGGTTCTTAAAGTGGAACAAAGGGTTTGTAATATGGGATGCCAGAATAAAAGGCTTTGTCCCAGGAGAAATTCAGCCTTAAGAGATTCAATTCAGTCTTGGGTATAAGAATTCAGACCTGAAACACAGGATCTCTAACTGCTTCCCTGAAAGAATACAAAAAAACAGAATCTTGGTTCCAAAATGATACCTTTTATTAGACCAACGGGAAATGGCAAGAAAATTGTACTTTTCTGCAAACTTTCAGGATCAAAGTCCCTTTGTCAGGCTCTGGGAAAAGTGCAGATGGTACAAGATGGTAAAAAGTCCCCACAGGTAGGAAATAAACTTCATTCTTGTGCATGACAAAGAATGTCATTGTCAGCCTCACAGGAAAGAAAGTCCATAGAGGAGGAGGGATTATATTCCAGATGCTATAACATATTGCTTAGTCAGCTGAACAGTTTTATTCAACCTACATTTTTAGCCCAGCACCCTTGTATTAAAGAGAACAGCCTATCCCTCGTTGTTTCATAGAGAACAGTTCTGACTGTGAAAACCTGATCCAGCAAGGTGAGTGAACTTTCTGAGAGCAATTCAAAAAAATCAAGCCTAGTCCACAAACAATTTAAGAGTCATGTAGCAATAATGAAAAGGTTTAAAAATATTAAGCAATACTGCTACGGAACAGCAAGTGAACCTGGGGCCCCAACAATAAATCATGCCCTGATTCCACTTTTTAAAATATTGCTTCTAGTAAAAGAAAAAGTCTATGTGCTGAACATAAAGTTGGAACAAAAAGCTTGAGCAAAGCAAACAATTATCAAAGGAACAAAAGTTCACTGTGCTGATGAAATTGTCATCAAGTTGTCAAGTGGGGAAACAGAAAAGAAATAATGATGAGCACTTCAAACACAAGGATAAAGAGCTTTTGCCAGTAAAAAAAAGGCACTCAATGCCTGAAAGTTTGTTCAACATCTTTCCCAGATGTTCCAATAAGAAGAAATTGCTAAAAACTCTGCCTTTAGTTAAAAAAGAAGAAAATAAATCTGGAAAATATAAGCAGAATGTAGTTTAATACGGTTTCCCTCTTACCGGGTGCATCTACAAATGCACTTTAATGCCTATTTTAATGCTCATTAAAGCATCGCAAAAAACCTGTGCCCTTTGGCTAATGTGCATTAAAACAGGCTAACGCGCCTTTTTCTACTACTTCGCAATAGAGGGCGCCTACACATGAGTGAGGAGGCCGCTCCGACATGCTGGAATTCCAGTGCGTTGGAGCAGACTGATTAGCCGAGCTTGCTGTAGTGTGGCAATTGCCGTGCTCCAGCAGCCGCCTACGTCTCATGTATCAGTGTCCCCGCATTTAAAAATAGTGGTGGGGATGCTTGACTTAAAGCTCATCAAATGCGCTTGAGTGCAAGCACGCCCACTACCATTTCTAAGTGTGGGGAAACTTGTACACAAGACTTGAATTAGAGCGGCTCTTGGGACTGCTCTAATTGAAGTGCCGCCCCCCAGAGCATGTGTAAAAGTGGCCCGAGGCACTATTTAATGCGCACCCACTCTAGCTTTCTGATGTCTGCAAAACCAAAACATTAGACATAAAGAACAAGGCAGTGGGAACTTGGAGTGGAAGATGGCCCTTCGAGCAAGGGCTGGCAATCTACAGCCCATGGGCCGAATCTGGTCTGTAGAGACACTGGATCCAGCCTGCAGACTTGGCGCTTTAGTGGTGTTTGGCAGAAGGGGGCTTCACCAGCAGCTGCTCTCCTATGCTGCTACAGGGAGAAAAACCAGATGTGGTTGCTTTCCCCATGCTACTGTCAAAAGCAGCTGTGCTGGCCAGGTTCTAGTGCCTTTGACCCAAAGTGGGTCACGCCAGCCCACAGCCGAAAAAGACTGCTCACCGCTGCCTTAGAGAGTTACGTTGGTCTTGTATTTAAAGCGCTGTACTGGAATATCCAAGTAGGCCTCATAATAATAAAAATATAATCCATTGAAGGCATTGTAGACTACCCAAGTGGTATGGAGTAGCATTAAACAAGAATCAGGCCTCTGGATCTACACCCTCATGTGCCACAGACTCCCACGTTCTCCTCCACTTCTGCATTTGTAAAACCATTATGATTATATCTGCTTTCCGTGTAGGCAGTGGTTCTCAGCCCCTTCAGATATGAGGCACTGCTTGAAAAATGTTAAATGTCTATTTGAGCACATAGTTAAATTGAGCGGTTAAATTTGAGCACATAGTTTAAGAAGCCCTCCAAGATTGAATCGTAAACATTCAAAAAGCCTAAGTCAGGCCCACCAAGAAACATGACATTGCCATTATCTCTACACGCGTTTTCAACTGTTACTTAACCTGAGTAGAAACTTACTTCTTTTATAAAGGAAAAAAATTCTTGGGCAATCACCTACCATCAGAAGCTGGGGATTTAAGAAAAACACAAAATATCAGAAGACAAATAATAACTTTGAAGAAATTGGCAACAGTAGACACCCAATATTGATTTCAAGTGATGGAAAAACAGCTACATCCTCGTTATATTTTTACAAGTGTTAATAACACAATTATTAAATTCACTGTTTTTCCAGTTTGAATGTGTTCAGCTTTATCTCCCAACCTTTGGACCCCTTCTGCCTTTGTCTATTAGATAAGAGAGACCTTAGCTATCTGACCTGCTCCTTGAGCAGGTACTTCTAGACCATGATAAAGTCACCCCTTAACCTACTGGAATGAGCTGAATGTATTTAACCCCACACTGGCAGGATTATTACATTTAAAACACTTTATTTTCTATTTTATGCGCCACACAGGAATTCAAGTAATCGATACCCAATGCAAAGTTCAGCTGCCAAAAGCATGTTTTAATAGTGTTTGAAAATGAGACACTGGATAAATATAAAAACTCAAATTAGTCTCAAGTACAGAGACATTTTAAAGGACTACCTCTCTTAGATTTTTTTTTTATGGGGAAAGCAAGCAAAACAGTTTGAAAACTAAACTTTGCATTCTCTCTTTCATTTAAAGAAAGGAAATAAAAAATAGTCTGATGGCGCCAAAGGGTTAAAGTATTCTGTTTCAGGCAGACTGAATATCTGAATTTAGCAGCTGACAGTGCATGGTGTGTCACTCTTCCAGCTGTTCCAGTTGATTCAAAGAGCATCTTTGTTTCCTGAAATCTTAGCAACTGTTACTTTTTTCCAAGGACAATGCTAGACCAGCTGTTACCTCACAAGATGCAATGTATTCAGGTCAAGCTCTTTAGTAATAATCAACTCATGAAACAATAACTAAATCACTGTTTGGGTTTTCAGGGGTTTTTCCATTAAAACAGTCCTCACAGCAGAAAAAAACCCACCAGCCTTCAGAAAAGCAGACTTAGGCTTGCCTCCCATGGGATGTTGCCTACTAATTTTCCAAGTTTAAGGGGAAAGGAGTCTAGAAGCACTGGTTGTACCTTAAAGAGGCACTACTAAGGGCATGCTAGCTCAGCATGAAGGAAGAGTAGGAAAGCCAGCAGGAAAGCAACTTAGCTTTCAAGAGTGACCTCTTGAACAGTTTGAAACTTAAAAAAGATTCTTAGAAAAATTAGAAATGTTGACAGATTACTAAGGATGATTTTTTGTTACGATTTCTTAGTTAGTCTGATAAAAGGTATCATCTCTGAATCAAGAGTTTTAGAGTTTTGCAAAGTATAGCACTGGCATGTAGGGGTAAAATCAGGAAGGCCAGGCAAAAACTGAGATACAGCTAGCAAGGGACATAAAAGGCAGTGGTGACACGTAGGGGGTGCACGGGGATGCACGTGCACCCCTTGAGAGCGCTGGTGCACCCCCTGACAGGCTGTGCTCCCACTTAGGTGACGGATGGGGGGGCAGGTGCGCCCCCATAAGTGCTGCCTGGGGAATGGGTGCGCTTGGATGAAGCGTCACAGCCGCTTCCCGGTCAGCACGACCCCCCCACCACCACAGCTGCCAAAATTGATCAGAGGGGAGCCCCCTCCCAGCTGCGGACTGGTAACTGGGGGGGCACATGCCCCCCCAACTAAGGTGGCACCAGTCACCCATGATAAAAGTATATTATTATTATTATGAAAGTATAGTAAAAGTATATTATTATTATTTTGAAATTATATTAAAAGTAAGGGGAAGACCGAGGAAAGCTTAGGTCCCATTCTGAACAGAAGGAGAGCTCTAATAATGGATGATGTGGGAAAGCCAAACTGTTTAAGGTCTTTTTTACTTGAGTTTTCACCAGAAAAGTTCAACTGCCAGATAACAAGCAGAGTTAGCGGCATGAGGAACAACTAAATCAGCTGGGAATAAGAAAAGAACAGGTAAAAGATTACTTAGAGAAGCTGGATGCTTTCAGATCAGCAGGCCAGATGAGATGCATCCTCGAGGGCTCAAGGAATATACAATCTTTGAGACTTCATAGAGATCAGGCAAAGTCCCAGATGACCTCATCCTTCCTCTGAGACGGCTTAGGCATGGGTGTCCCTGCCTTGAGTACGGGGTTAAACTAGATGACTTCCTGTGCCGTGTCCAGACATGCAGGCATGTGTGGTTTGAGGCACCACAAACCTCTTCATGGTGTCACAAACTGCACGTGTGGAATGTTAACAAATTTGCACTGGAGAGGCAAAATCTGCTACCGGGATTTCCCAGTACTGAAAAAAGTACCAGGGAAAAAATGCCGTGCAGAGCACAGGAAAATAATACGTGTTGGAACAAATGGAGCTTTGGTCCTCCAATGAGACACTCTGGCTGCTGGCCAGAGGGTCTCTACTGCTCCATTTGTGCCCCTGCTGCTGCAGCACATGGGAAGCCAGGAGGAGCTGTGCAAAGGCAGTTTGCCCGAAGTGGGAGAATATGTCCCACAACAAAGCACATGTGCGGGGAGCACAACTGCAAGCGCACACCCCTGCACATCTGGACGTGGCCCTGAGGTCCTTTCCAGCCCTGGTTTGTTATGCTTCTATGGTTGCTAAACTGGATCTTCCATTCCTAAAGTAACTTTCCAGTCATTAGTATTACGGTTCTTTTTCTCCCTGCATTATTAAGTCAGGAAGAAAATCTTTTTTTTTTTTCAACAAGGCTGCACTGCAAAGCAGACAGCTTTCAGTAATGAAAATGTATATGCCTAAATGTCAAAATCTAAGACTGGGATTTTCACAAGAACTTAAGGGAGTTACATGTCCAAATCCCACAATATTTCAGTCAATTCAAATGCTTAATTCTCTTAAATCCTTTGAAAAGCCCGGGCTAAATGTACAGCTATGCACCTCAAACACACGGATGATCTTCCCATCCTGGCACAGGTAAAAGTCACTCTGGAACAAATCTGGCTTAGAAAAGCCTGAAGAATCAGTCCCCAAAACAAGAATTATTACAGTGAGAGTTTCTGTTGACAATTTACATATGCCCCATCTTAAGGCAAAAAGACAATGCTTTAAGGAGCTTTAGTTGAAATAAACCATTGTTCTTTGATACACAGAGACAAAATGCCATTCCCAACAAACCTTCAGACACTTTGATGCAAAAGATGAAGACAAAATACTGGCAGACGGAAGACTGGGTAGTCCTTTATTCAACCTTTGCATTTCATTTTATACCCCTAAATATCAAGTAATAAGTTTATGGTATTATTGCCAGTTAATTGCAAGTCATGTACAAAGGCACAGTAACATACACTGCAGCAGTAGAGATATTTCACAACAGGAAGGTAGTGGCTGTTTATTTTAACGTAAAATACATATTCAAAGACAATCATCCTTGACTGCAAGAGACTGCCAAAAGAGAAGATTTATTTAAATAAAATATCGTTGTACAGCAGCTGCAATGTGCTAAGCTTAGGCTAAGGATTTCATCCTATGAATGCATGAATGTTATGTCCCAGCCCACTTTCTCTAATCAATTATATGGCTACCAGGTAAAGTACTGCGCTGCTTAAACTGCTAATACAAAAATCTTACATGAGCATGTGGTAGACTACTTCTACTAAATCACTAAGGTAAAAATTGATACATAATTTAAATTTAAAACTCTGACATGGCACCAGCTGTAGTTGAAAGGAAGTTTCCAAGTCTGCTATAGTGGCTACATCTACACAAGATCCTGACTGCGCAGTTGTTACTGGTGTATACGAGTATTAAAGACCGTTTGGTAACCTGAGTTACTGCACAGGAGCGTTGCAGTAAGCGCACAGGAGCGTTGCAGACTGAGGAGTAGCTCATTGCTACTACGCTGCAGCATCGCATCACACTTTGGGCCATATGATGCTACTGCACAGTAGGAACAAGCTACAGTGCAGTCAGCGTCTCATGTAGATGCAGACAGTGTTCAGTTAAACAAAAGTTTTAAGAAAACTGAAAACTGAGAAACCTGTCTTTAGCAAATGAAAGCATGAATATATCATAAGTCAGAAGTATAACCTATCCTACGAGACCAAAAAACTGCTATCACAAAAAGACTTTCCTTGTACACATTCTGTGTGGACTTAAGATTGGTGTACAGTGCACTGAAATTAAAATGGACACAATCTCTTGAAAGCTTCTAAGAGAGGGACTTTGGATAACAACCCTAGAGATTGCTGCCTCTGTGCAGGACACTCATTCAAGTTTGATTAAAGACAATACTTTGCAGGTTACCAAGATGGATGAGATTCAAAATAAATTCAGTCTTTAATCCTTGAGCGGGGAATTGGATAATTTATTTTCCAAGTGGCTGGGAATTCCACTCGATTTCATTTCCATTTTGGTTGCCAGAAAGTTGCTGTTTCCAAATTCCACAGCTTTTCTTAGAATAAGATATAGTGTTCACTGGCAGGCTCCAATTCAGCAAGATGCTTATGCACATGCTTTAATGTAAGCATGTGACTAGTTCATTTGACAAGTCAGTGGAACTATTCAAGGGCTTAAATTTAAGCACAAACTTAAGCATGTACTTAACTAGCAAGCTGAAACAGAATTTATAAAGCAAAAAGAGAAACTGGACTGTCTGAGAGTTAGTGTTGGTATTTTATTTGAACAATCACTTGGCATTACTCCAAAGAAAGAAAAACGCTGTTTAGTTTACAAGAGGTCAGTTTGAGTATTTTCTTCACCTTTCTTGGCAGGTGGAATTCAAAGGATAGGCTTGCAGTCATGTAAAGAAGCAAACAGCCTTTCCTTATCTAAAAAAAAAAGAATGAATCACGAAAAATGAAATTCCTCCCCAAAGTCAGAATGGTTCAACGCTGTACACTTTACACTAGAACGTGTTACATTTGACCATGAGTGTAAGTGCCATGTCTTTAATTTCAGGTTATCTTTGCATGTCGCTGTTCCTCTGCTAAAAGAAGAAAAGGTATATGATTTCAGTGTCCTTATGGAAAATCCCGCAGTGAACTGCCTTCTTGTATTAAACAGGGTTGTAGCCAGTGCAGTAACATAGGCAAGCTTTACTGTACAGTAGACAAAGGCTCCGTGTCAGTTTTCAAAGTTTAAAAAATGGAATCACGGGAGCTAAAATAGTTGCAATAAGGTGTAAGAGCTAGGATATTCTAGATTAATTTGAGATCCATTACTAAAACTGCAGTCACACCAAACGTGTGAGTTCAAGTAATACCTCTCCAAATATAAAATTTGGGGATGCATGTTTTTATTTTTTCCACTTCTCCCCAGCCAGTGGATTGTCTCCCAATGCACTCAGAAAATGCATTACCACATGCCATTATAGGATGCAACCTGCTCGCCTCATGTAATGGGTTCTGCTCTTCAGCCTGCAGCAAAGAGGAGCAGGTCTACAGGGCTGCCCTCCCATCATGGATCCTCATTGACACACCGTTCATCCCAAACAAGCAGGTAGGAAAACAAACCCTGCCAGTCTGTGGGAAGCAGTGTCATCTAGTATCTAAAGCCCTAGTTTAAGAGTCACTAGACCTGGTCTTGTGACTGATTCTGCCACTGATCTATTATTGGGCACTTCACTTCTCTGAGCTTCTAACCCTTTGGCGGGCTTGTTTTATAGTGTACACTCTTTGAAACAAGGACTGTAGCCCACTATTGTGTCCACACAGTGTCTAGCACAAATGCTCTGGGCAGTACAGTAGCACAAATAACAGTAACAAACCTTTCTGGTCTCTGTGCAGGCTAGCAAGCAAGGGGAAGTTTATATCATTTCTGCCTATTGAGCACATGTAGAAAGCCAGGCAGAATCTGCAACGAGTTTGCTTTTAACAAAGGAGTCAAGTTGCAAATGCAATGAGCCTGCAGGATGCATAATGAATACGTCAGAGCCGGGGTGTCCTGTTGCTTGAGTATCTTGCTTCTGAATGGTGCCTGTCTTAGGTTTCTTCCACATAGATGAGGCATTACAGCTGGGCTGGGGCCAGTATTTTAATAAAACATGATATTATGGCAGTAAATAATGACCTTGAAATCCATTAATCACCAGAGGTTCAACAAATATTTTTATGTGGCAGCAGTAGGACAACTAAGAACAAGTAGTTACGACAAAATCCATTTCTCAAGATGGATCGTGTCCATTCCAGGTTGTATACTCAAACCCAAGCTCCTGAGCATACATGCCTAGCACTGCAAAGCCTGCCTAGAAGCACCTGCGCAGCAGCTCGCAGCCACAAAACAGTCTCAGTATTCATAGATTGTAGAGTCGGAAGGGACCACAAGGGATCATCGGTCCGACCCCCTGCTCCTGGCAGGAAAGAGGATGGGACTGTATGGATGGGACTGTCACCACATTTTCCAGTTGGATTGCTGGAGGCATGACAGAGGGTCTTACTTGAGCCACTCTAGGTTTGGGGTATGTAGGAAATTTGTGCATCCCTCCCAATCCCCTGTGCAGAATGGTTCTCCACCATTATGAGGAAGCATGAAACCATATACTGTCAGAGCAGAGATAGAGGTTTATTTACTGTTTGCTAGTGGTTATTTTTTGTGACTATCAGAGAGTTTGATGCTTTATTTAAAGCCCTGGGTGCAATTTCTTGACTCTCCCCTCTTTTGAAAGTACTCACACACCAATGCTCTGTATAAGCGAACCAACTTATTAATGAATGAAGTACTAAACAGAATTATTCTGGAAAGCACTGCAGGCATTCCAGCTGCTTGTGCACAAAGAGCAACAATGCAAATGTGTGCCATTAACTGAAGTGGAAGCTGTCCAGACTCACTGGTAGTGAAATGGGATATCATCTGTGCGTAGCAGGTCAGCTGGCAAAAGCTTGCAGCAGCCTGCACCCTCCTGGCTATAGAAGTCTGCAGGTGGGCAAGGACTACAGCCCAGTTACAGGTAGCAAAATCTGATTACAGGCTGCCTAGGAAACTGGACCAGCTGAGGCAAATAATTAGCTGATTTCCAGGCAGCTAAAAGGGCTCCCAAGGAAGGGAACCGGGGAGCAGGGGTCCTGTGATGAACAAAGATGGGACTGCAAAAGCTAGTGAGATAGACGGAGAAAGGATTGCTTGGCAGTGGCTGTAACACTGGTCCAGAAACTCTCAGAGGCTGCCAAGAGACTCAGAGCTGCAAAACTGGGAGCAGCGGGACCACCTCCAGGGAACTAAGATTGAGATAACCTGGGAAGCCTGCAGTGTAGGGATCACAGCAGGGAGCAGAAGGCACCTTCCGAGGAGCTACAGAGGACTCTGGACTGCGAGTATGCAGTATTTGGACTTTGCTAAGTTGAGTATTGACTTGTGGTGAAGAGGTTTCCTTTGAGGCAGTGGGCCCAGAAAATAAAGCACTTTGTATAGTTAAAAGACCTGTCTGAGCTAATTAACCCCAAACCTGCTACAGAGCGTATCTGATATCTGCCCCAGAATGTACAGATTACAGAGACATACTAGAATAGAGCAAACGGGGAACACTTAGACCTTCTGGTAAATGAAGATCTAGGTCAGAGCCCACCCAGCCACTGAAATGTCCAGTAGCTGCATTGGCTGCAAAATATGTTAGCAAAGAGTGGGGGGCTGCAGGCACTGGTGACTATGCTACAGCTGGTGTTGCATGATACACTCCTGTCTGCTTGGAGTCCTGCTCTGTTATCCTCTAGTTGTGCTTGAGGTCCTGTAACTGTACTTCCCTTCCTCTTGGCTTTTCCCCCCTCTTTCTCCTATTTGGGCAGTCTAGGTTTCCTTCTGTCAGCCTCTTCCCTTTTGCCACACTGATTCCAGGTCCTCTCTCCAGAGTTCTAGATAGCTACCTTCAGTCCGGTTGAAAATCCTGTTGAAAAAAAGAAAGAACCAATCATTTTTTGTGTCCATGAAGCAAAAGGAAAGAATCCTTTCCCCCTCTGGAATAGTCTGCACCATGGCATTTCTACAGATTGATACTTTTCTCACCTTGTGCAAGTCCATCTTTACACAATGCACTCTTATAGCTTGAGTTAGCCATGTTAGAAACTAAGGTCATCAGACCAGAGACCTGTTACCAGACTTGGTTTTAATATTATTTACTTACAGGGCAGTCATTATAAACGCAACCTATCCAGGATTATCACTGACTGTCATGAGTCTCTTCAGTAGAAACATTCTCACGCATCTATGCCTGAGAAGATTCACGCAAGCATTAACAGAATGTGGAATTAGCATGCAGCAGCTTTCTAAGAACAGGGCTGCTCCTCAAATGAATGAGTAGGAAGCCAAGTATTTCCACCCTCAAAGGATTTCTTCACTTAATTCAAACATTTTATAGTCTAGGATATATGGCACAGTGCTAGTACTGGTGTAATACTGTGTCTGTCTACTAGTGACAGAGCAACAAAGACTGACAGATATGCTAAAATATGCACCTATGCTCGTGAAATCTGCAATTTCAGCTTTGACTCTTTTTTTTCTTTAATGAGTTCAAACTTTGGGCAACATGGGTTATGGGGAAGGGAGAGTGAGGAAAAACAGAATGCCTCTTGTCCACAACTGAGACTAAAGCTATCTCATTTCCTATTGCATGGACTGAATCTTATTGGTTACAACCCAGAAACTTCTCCCACTTAGGCTGCAACTTTCCCAACAACAGTAACAAAGATGGTTGGTGCCACTCACCTGGATATGGGTCCAACTCTCCCAGCTCTGCCTTTTGACGCTGGTTCCTTGGTCCATTGCTGAAGAAATCTCAAGATATCTCCTTGCTCATCCAGTCAAATAGTCTACTCCCGGCCCTGTCCTAGCAGTATGGCTTTTTTCTGGTGTGCATTCTTCGAACTCTTACCCCTTTGTTTAGAGATCTTTTCTGATGCTGTTCAAGTTCCCTGTGGCCTCAGTCTAAAATTTAGACCATTCCTGGGTATTTAAGGTGGTGGAAAACTTCGACAAGACAAAAAGACCTAGTCAAATTTGTCAAGAGAGCAAATGAACAGGGTGTTGCCCGTATCTGTAGTTACCATTTATGATTTGTAACAGAAATCCGTGCCCTGGACAGCTGTCTGCTTGATTCTATCTCCATCAGCTTCTTTGGGATACTTATGCTAGAAGCCAACCAGAAACCTGGTTTTCCCCTCTGGCCAGCTAAGTTTAGCTGGGACAGCATCTGCAGAGGCTGTTTGAGCTGAAACAGCAGAAAATAGAATAAAGGCATAAATGCCAACCAGACGTATATAAGCCAGAAGGTAGCTTTCAGTGTAAAGGAGGGGAAAGGGAAGTGAGTGGACAGAAGAGCAGTAACACACAAGTCTCAGAATTGTAGGACAGCAGTGGAGGACTTTCCAAACAAGCTCATCTGCACAAGCTAAACAACATCCTCACTGCAGAGTGGGCAGATTGGAGCCCATGCTAGAACGAGACCCAAGTTTCACTATAACCCCCAGTTGTGACAGTGAGACCAGATCCAAAGTCTGAGGCTTTTTGAGCAAAGGCTAAAACAGCAGGGTCAGTCTATAGTGCAAACATACCCCTCGTCTCCGTGTGTCAGTAGCAACTCACTAATCTTATCATTTGCACACACAAAAATACAGTTGTCTCTTTTTCTCCCCTTAGCTCTCGAAGAGGTAAGATAAATCCACTCATTAAAATTGGCAGAAAGGTCAACTCTAGTGTGTTTGCTAATCTGTTACTGCCATAAATGGAATTCAGTTTTAATTATTTATTAAAAACCTGTATAAACAACGTGCATTCTGTTAATTTTTTTTGTCAATTCAAAGAAAATTCAATAATGGCTCTATGGGACCTTTATGCAAATGAGAGACTTTCTATTCAAGATGTACATAATAAACCAGATCCTTGGCTAAGGGTGAGGTACATGAAGCATAAGTTGTGTGTATGGCTTAAAGCCATCTGTTCCTTGGAGCTTGCTGTAGCTTCTAATCATGGCTAGCACTCCTGTGCCAAGGGAGAACCAGGGAGAAATTCAAGCTTCAATTAAATAGATGGGCATTTTGCCACTGACTTCAATAGGGTCATGATTTCACCCTCGGATGTGAACCTGCTGTCATCCAAGTCATTGGAAACTGGCCCAGTGGTACAGGATTGAGCTCTTAGTCCCCTTCCAGGTAAGGCTTTCTGTTCAGCACTTTCTGATAAACAAAAACATTTGTCAATACCTCTGAGAAATCAGCCCTTGGGCCTGTTCTACGTCATGCCTTATTTGGGAGGGCAGGCTACTACAGACCATTCAAAATAATGCCCTGAGCATAAATTTGAACAGTACTATCTTAGATCCCAGTGCAGCATACAGCTGAGCACATGGCTAACTTGAAGCATGTGTAATAAACATAGCATGTTGGAAAACATCCTATATGTATCATAACTCATGGCTTGATACTGTACACAGAGGGTATGTCTACATATGTGATTAATGCACAAGAATAAACACCAGAGATTATTGCTCTGGAGTTTTTTAGTCCCAGGCATACCATTTGAATGTGCATCTGGGAGCAATAAACTTCACAGCATATTACTCCAGAGTTTATTCATGTGCAGCACTTGGAGCCCAGTCAGAGCAGCCTGCCAACCTAGAGCTGCTTAGATAGGGCTCCACATGCTGTGGAGGAGCTTGCTAAGGAATAAGAGTGCCTTATTGTGGGGCTAGCCAAAAGGCAGCCCCTGTGCTGAAGTGCCCTCATTCCTCAGCCAGCTGAACTGCAGCACGTGGAACCAAGTTGAACCAGCCTAGGGCTGACAGGCTGATCCCCAGGTCCTCTGCCAGCCTGGGCTGCTCCAATCATGCTCCACGTGCTGCAGAGGGGCTGGCTGGGGCACGAGGATACTTCAGTGTAGGGGCTGCCTACTGGCTAGCCTGGCACTGAAGCACCCCTATGCCCCAGCCACACCTGTCATTGTCTACACATCCACTGCGGTACACGAAACAATGCCACCACAAAGTAGTACTTGCGTTTAACTGGACTACCCTGCAGCAGCATTTATTAGTCTACTATAACCTAATAGAGCCACACATATAGACAGTGACATTTTACTGTAGAGCCAATTAGATGGCTCCACAGCAAGTGTCTCATGCAGACATGCCACGAGGCCTCTACAGCTGCTGGGCAATGGATGCTCCTAGATCTCCTAGCCCCAGAGCAGGTTAAAACAAAAGTTACTCCGAGTTGATTCAGACAAGAAAGATGAATACAAGAGGCCATGCCTCTTTTTTTTTTCCCCTTTTTTGACAGAGGACGGATGACAACCAAAGTGAAACAATGGATGCAGACAGAAGTGCAGCTCCCAGTTGTAACTTGGAACATTTTCAGCAAAGCTTTCTGATTTACAAGGTTATCCCACCCTAAACAGAAGTTTACTGTTAGTTCCCGGCAAGGCTCTCTGTTTTCAGAATAGGAGGGAGGAAAGACAATGAAGGGAGCTCACTCTTGGGGCTCCCCAGCCGGGGCTGAAGTGTGGGGTGGGTAAACTGGAGTCCCCCAATTCGGGAGGGAGGGGTCCAATATACGCGACCCACCCTCTATTGGAGGCTGAAAAATCCCCAGACTGAACTTCCTCTGCTCCCTTCCCCCATCCCTCCTGAAAACAGCAACAGGCTGGGAGCTCTGCAGACACAAGTTACAGAAGATGCTATATTTTGTTTAAACATCTTAATCTGATACGTCATGCAATGAAAGGTCACATTTTCATCCGATTGGTCATTTTTAAGCTGTCTGCAGCTGTGCATTTGTTTGGTCATGGCTATAAACTGCTTTGTGGCCCAATCAAGCAAAAATTGTCACTTATCCAGTGCTCCCAGACTGGGAGGAGCTGCTACAGGAAAAAAAACACTACAGCAGAGTACGTGAAGTACTCCCCTTTTCCCCACT
>JAGPOW010002202.1:2179724-2228147 GCA_030014935.1 Caiman crocodilus
ACTGTAAAATGGAGTGCTGGAGGCTTTTCTTCAGTACAGTTCCAAGACCGAACACTCAATGAAATTCTGCCCTGTGGAAGTCTTGTTTAATTAATTTGACCTGGCCTATCTGACTAGGTTACTACTTCAGCCCTACATAATCTGAGGTACCTTCACTGGAAATCTCCTCAGTTGAAGTGATGCATATAGCAGAGTTGATAGGACAATATATATTTGCCTTTCTGTGAAAACTCTGCAGGACAAGGATCTCTTCATTTTATGAGTCTGTATATTGATATGCACAACTATGGCACTCTGAAATAGTGGCAAGAAGAGAGCTTAAGAGCATGACAGGGCAAAAGCCTCACACCGTTAATGGCAATGTGCTTGGGATTTTCCAATGAAGTTTAGGTTCATTTAAACTGCTTTGCTGGAAAGAGCCTATTAAGTTAAATTATGGGTTTCCCCAGGTTGAATGGCTTTTTGTTCCATAGTGAAGTTTTAGAGAGTCCAAGTATTTTACAGAACAATAAAATATAGCCTGCAAATTTCCAAAGGAGAGGTACCTTTGATTTTTTTTTTAAAGGACCTGATTCTGATCCAAGTTACTCCAGAGCAGATTGAACTCCGTGCTGTAGTGGAGTTGTTGTTTTAAGCCAGAAGTTGTCTAACTCTTGTCTACATTATGGTTTCTACACCTGTTACTGCTGTATATCAGAGGTAACAAACTCACTGTGTGTCCCAGACAGGGTGGATTCAAACTGTGTGGCTCCTAGAGGACCAGACCCAGCCCGAGACATGAGAAAGCTGTGGCAGCAGTAGCAGTTTCAGCTCAAACCCAGAACACAGCAGCAGCAGCAGCTCCAGCTTGAACCTGGAGTATGCAGTAGCAGTACCAGCCTTTTCCATATGCCCTGTATTGGAGACAGAGCTGCTATTGCTACATGTCCCATGCTGTGTGCCACAGTGGCAGCTCCGGCTCCAGCACTGCACACATGGAAGGGGCTAGATGCCATGGAGGTAAGGATGCTTCACTGTGGACAGGCAAAGCTGCTGGAGGGTGACTGGAAATGTGTCAGCCCTCTCTCACCCTCCTAACACTGACTGCTATGTCCACTGAGGCCTGAAGACCCCAGATTCCCTAGAAGGGTACTCTCCCCAGCTCCGCTAATAATCCAATGGGCCAAAAAAGCAGCTCTGTCAGCTAAATCCAACCCCTGGGCCATACATTTGACGGCATATACCTGTTGTATATTACAGATAACTCCCAAAACGGACTCTCTAGCAGAGGGTTGCGACATCCAAGGAGACCTCCTCCACTATAACCAGCTTCCTCACTTACCTTTGATTTTTTACCAAACCTTGTTTCATTGGTATCCTTCTTGTTCTTCTCATGTTTACTCTTGGCCACTGCTTGACAATTCCTCAGAGGAAGTGGCTATACAAAATGACCCAACCGGTTCAAATAACATTTTCAGAATAAAATGCAAACAAGTGACATCATGAATTGTTTAGAATCAAATAGATCACAATATGTTACCTTTCTAACATAAGAAACAGCATCTTCCTCTGTGTACACCTCAGCGCTGACACCACCCCTTCTACGGCGAGCTTTTACCACTGGGTTTGGAGGAGGTGGAGAAATTTCATCATCATGAGAATCAGACTGGGAATTGGATTTCTGACGAGCCAGTATTTGTTTGCATTCTTCCTGTAAATAGAAAAGGCGACAGTGATGCATTCCCCCATAACTATGCACCTATTATCAAGAATAAAACTTGATTTGCTCCTCTCTGGTGACTTCCAGCAATCTATCCCTTTCTATACCTGCATGAAGGTATTTTTATTGTGCGTTTGTGGGTGCAGTGGTGAAAGCAAATTTCAAGTATGAAACAATGAATAGCAGGGAGGATCAACAGCAGACAGACACAACCTGTTAAATATGCAATAAAGTTGTATGAAACCCGACTCAGCTCTCTCTTACATACTTCTTCAGCAACACATCTTGGACAACAAGAGATAATAGATTAACTATCATTTCCCCTAATTAATCTAGAGAATCTATGAACTGCCAAATGTAAGATACTCATGGGGTAGCAGGGAGAGGAAAGGACCTTGGCTCACACGTGTCACTTAAAGTGTTTTGAAAAGCCACGCATCCATCACGTTAGCTACACATCTGCAAGAAGTTTTGCTGGTGTTTACCACCATCCGAGTGCAACAAAGTTGCCAGTTGACCTTTCTCAAGAGTTTGCAAATCCCAGAAGCTCTACCCGAGGTCAAACCTACTCGCTTTGGGCTTACAAGAGCATAAGCAACCCCCTTACCTGTATTTCCATCCATGCAAATGAGTTCTAAATTGGGTCTTGCAGGAAAGTGAGAAATGATCACTGGCTTAGCATCAGCAGGTCAACAGCGAGGCTGAGCTCTAAATCCCAGGATACAGAATGAGAATAAGAGGAGGAATCCTTGAGGAGGGAGTAAGGGGGAAAGGAAAAATAGTATAGAAAAGCTACAAGTAGGACAGTCACGAGAGTTGCATGGCTTTTATCAGAGTGTTATCAAGATGTACTGAACTGTTTAGATTCCCTAGAACTGAACTCGACAGAGCTACTTATAAGTCTTCACAGTAGGACCCAGAGACCCAATAAAGTCAGTGTCTCCCACCACAGCAGAGATCAATAACAAACTCCAGCCCCTGCCCTGGCGATTCTGATCTAATTTAAGACACGACTTAGCAAGTGTATGTAATGAGCGGAGGAGGGAGGAGGAGGGTATCAATGCTAGACATGTGGTTAATTACCATCCTAGCCAGTTGGTTTTATTGACACAGGAAATGAGTTATGGTTAGCTCATTAGTTATGACACCAAAAAGTGAGCTACATTTTTTAAAAAATCTGTCCTGTTTTACTGGCACATGCCCAAAGTTTTAAAGCTTGTAAGAAAAACAGATGATTAATACATATATTTGCCCTTGATGTTTTCGACTGACTGACAAATCCAGCTGTGTCACTTGTCACTTCTGGCCTTTTTCTGTTCACTTTCTCCACTCTCACGGACAGCAGTGCCTTTCTACAACCAAAAAAACCTTTCCCTCTGTACACCCCCTTTATCCCATCCCATCTTCCCCACAACCCATGTTGCCAGTGGCTGAGCTAAGTAATAAATTAGTACGTCTCATGCGGCATAAGTCAAAGTGACATGTCCTACCTTTTTTGTTAAATGTAATCTTTAGGATCCTGTGGCTTAGAAAACCAATCTGGAGACCAATGGAGAAATACAATGTATAGTCTGACTAAAGGCTTGTTTCTGCCAGCTGCTAAGCTACCCTGTGAAATGCCAAGCTCCTTCTGTTATTACTGTCTCTTTATTTATGTATTTATTACTTGGGAATTACCAGAATACCTGCTGCAAACTAGAACCCAATTGTGCTCAGTGCTGTACAAACACAAAATAAAACTGACCTTGCAGGAGTGTTCAGCTCATTGTGAAATAAAGAGCTCCAGGCTACTAAAACTTTTCACTTCCAATTCAAAATATTAAGAACACGAAACATCAAGTATATCTAGCCTGGTTTTCTCTGCACTCTTGGAAGTATGAACCCTACAAAAATAGTCTCACCAATTTCCTCCCCACAAAGCAAACTGCAGGTAACTGGCTGTACCGAGCCCCCTGGGTATAAGCATGCACTGACATCAATGCCCAAAACATGCACATTGATAATTGTAATTAATACCAGCTTACTGACATCAGACAGATAACCACCTGCAGAATTTCAAGTATCAGTAATCCACCCCAGATTTTTAACTCCAGAATTTCTCCCACAGTATAGTACACAGTCTGTTCACATAGAACTACTCTTTTATTCAGCCACACTCAATGCAATTCCTTCAGATGCTTGCCTGCAAAAAGCTAAAAATCCATACGCATTTTAAAATAATGTTTTCATTAATCAAAATAAGTATAATAAAAAATATGCTACTAAAGCTACAAATATATAATTGCATCATACTATTTTGCACATATAACTCTTGATACAAAGAATAAATAGCTACAGAAAATAGTTTGTAACATACTGATAGTGTGCACATACTTCACTTTTTAAATAAATACTGTATCACAAGCTTTTGCAGAGAATTAATAATACCTCCTCTGCTCCAATTCAGTTTTATAAAAGGTGAGAAGCTCAAGGAGTAAAATAATATCACAATTCACACACCGCTCAAACCCAAACCCCTTTTAAAATAAAAATACATTAAAGAATGATAAAAGTGAGTTACCATATGGTTCATTTTATAAAGAAGTCTCTTTGCTACAAACTCTCTTTATACAAACAGCCGACAGTTGACTGGGTTTTCCATATGCTGCTATTTGTACTCTAGATATGATTTCCATTACTGAACTCAGGAGTGCCTTTTGAAAACAAAAGCATACACTGTGTCCTGGGCTGTGCTCTCAAAAAGCCATCTTCCATATATCCTAAGGTAAAAACTGCACAGAGGAAATATTTTGGAGGAAGAATAGACTCTCTTAAGATTAGTTCGTCAAACATCATCAGCTCTAGCTGGATGCGAATGCTTGTGCAGAACTCACTTTCCAGTAAACACCTCACTATTCTTTTGTTGTCATGACAACAAGCGATCTCGCTCTCCGCTGGAATGGCATCGGTAATTCACGACCGCACAGAAATCATATTTCCTGATCGTGCCCAGTTGACAAGGACACGCTATTGAGAAAACAGGCACATGGATGAGCCCGTTGCAAAATATGTCGTAATATTTGATCGGATCCCGTCCCAAGTATATTCTTTTCTCTTTTTATGATCCTAACTGTCCTGGACTGAGGGCGGCTACTCTTGATTTACATTACCACGAAAGACGACTCGGGCATAAAAGCTCTACATTCATTACTGTAGCAACGTCACATCTATACACCCAAAAGTTACAAACCTACGTCAGTCTCTTACAATAATGCAGGCTACTGTATACCGAAAGAATCTGATCCTGCTGCTAACAAGTCAGTCTGGGACTAATCAATGACCATTACAATCGAGGTTGTCCTAAGAAGTCTACCCACTCATTTCAGGGGGAGTGGGACTGTGAACTTGGAGCACTCTAGATGACTCCAATGGATGGGGAACAAGGGCCAAAATATAGAAAACAAGAACAAAAAAGGTCATGTTTGCCTGGAATTTAAAAAAAAAAACCCAGATACAAAGATGTCTGCATGTGACTTTGGTTACAAGACTTGCACTTGGAAAGTTTGGAGTGTTATGCACAGGAATTTAGCATGCTGACCTCAAAGCACTGGGTCACTTCATTCCTTAATTAGTGTTCTCATAAAGTTGGAGCCTTAAACATTGCAATCAATATGGTCACCGTGCCGAACGAGTTTCTAAGTTAGCCCCTTCCTCTTGTTCAAGAGTGTGCTTCCTGACCCATACACTCTCTCTTCTCTGAGCTGGCGCACTTCCAAAGAGAAATTCATTTGCAGCAGTTCCCCCTCCTATCCCTGCTTTCCTGCCCTGTTATTGTCTGAGGAAGACAAAGAGCTGGAGCAGTTCTCAGAGCTTCAAATCACTGTACAGATTTACAGCAACACTGCAGGAAGGCATAAAAGCAAAGTCAGCCATTAGGTACCACTGAACAGCCTCCACTCTGCTCCTAACATCTTATTCATTGTGTCCTATAATCACAACCCAGGATGCACTCTCGCTGAAATACTGTCTTTTATTTACAAGCTAACTTTTCATAAAAGTCTCCCGTTGAACAACCCTAGAGACAATATTTATTCCACAGAAAAGTTATAGGGTTGTTAATGATGGAGCAGCCTTCCTTATACTGACCATGAGGAATCGCTTCTAGGAAAGAAAATAATTCAGTTTTCATTACTGTCTACTCATGGGAGGAGACTGACATGGGGATTTATAAAGATTACAAACTGCAAGGATTTATTAGATCAAACCTTGCTTGGAGGGCAGGACTGACTGATTCCCAGCTCAAAGTCAATGGGAGATGAGGAGTTCTCTCCGCTATTACTCTGACTTCACAGTTTTTCACATCTCTGCAATCTCCGCACAGGCATCCCACCGCCATCTCCATTGCAACAGGGTGAACCTGAGCTTCTTATCAGCCCTTCCAGTCCTTTCATCATCATCCTGGATGACTACACAGCCTAACTCATCATACGGGTTTCTAACCTCAGTGTAATCTTAAACTACTGCTCCACCTCCACCCGCAATGTCAAATGCTGTCCTTCCTTCTTCTATGGTATCTCTGAAGTATTTCTTTTAGTATCCATCCTTTCCAACAATGTCCTTATCCCTTTCTTAGATATTTGTTGCTTTGAGTTTTACAACTACCTCTTTCCCTGGCCATTTTCTAACTCCTAACTTCCAATCTAGGCAAAAATACTGTTACCAAAAACTCCTTTTTATCTGTGCCTCTGATGACATCATGCTCTTTTTAAATTATTGCACTTGTTTTCTTTTACCTTTTACTATCCCATTAAAATGTCTCGTCGTCTTTCAATGCCTTGCAAAAATCTCAGTCCCTTACTACCTCTGACCTATATTACATATAACTTACTGTATATATTAATCTAATACATCATATATACTTAACTATATATACCTAGGCGTAGCAGGATATGATTTTATCAGTAAACCTTGATGAACATTGATTTCACCTTGCACTCACAGATCACAAAAAAACATTTTCATTGTTAATAATCAAAATGTACAGAAAGCGAACGTAAGAAGAATGATGGCTAATAAGAACTATGCTGACTGTAGTTTAGACTGCACTTCCAGAAACCCCGGGGGACTGGGAGCAAAGGAAGAGGAAGTGACAAAGCAGACAAGGGAGCCATGGGCGAGTAGAGCCAGGGCTGCCTGATGGCAGCTCTGCTGCTTAGCTGAATGCAATCCTATAGTAGTTACGTTTGTCATGAATAAATTATCTGCCCCCCAACACCCCTAATCTTGCACAATCCCAAAGATGTAAATAGATAACAATCAAAATAAATGCTTAAAAATAAACATTGATATTATCCATCAGTTATTTAAAAAAATAAATAATGAATTCTGCCAAGCCTACATATGCTTTTTATTTGCTACATATACTTTACCATGAACTAGGAAAGCTATGTTATAACCTACCGAACATATTTCCGGTCCTTACATGTCCATGTAAACCAAACAGAGGAAAGAATAGCCATAGATAAGGGGCGGGCAGTTATTCCGGGCAGAGGGCCACTTACTGAGTTTTGGCAAGCCATCGAGGGCCACATGACAGGCAGCCGGGGCAGATTAATATTAATTTTCTAAATTTTTTAGGGACCCCGCAGGCCACATTTTAACCACCCCTGCCACAGATTCTGCTTTTTCAAATGCTAGCCAAGTAGCAGCTTTTTGTATTTACATCTGGTATCCAAGATGAAAATCACTGCAAATATATTTTGCTGTGCTCTTTAACAGCATTCAGGCTACTGGGCGAATTTTCTGAGCTTTGCTACAAATCATTGGCTGTACAATGCCAAATCCACAGCTGCTTTCTTATTCCCTGCTTTATACTGGACAGAATCTTAACACACAAGTAACTCCCACTGAACTCACTGGGCTTACTCACGGAGGAAGGAGAGCAGCAAAAATTGGCCCTTAAGAGCATCGATATAAACAACTAGTCACTCGGAGAGATTCATCACACTGAAGCCTCAAAGCCTCCAACTTGTGATGTTGCTCCTCAGCCTAGCTGTACTGTTTATCCATGTTCCATGACACCTCGGTGATCTCCACCAGCACTTTCTAAATGACAGAGGCACCAGAGAGATGAGTTTCTGATCTGGCGGCTCTGTGCAAATTGAACTGGCATCCTGCAAACTCAACTGCTAAATTTCCTTGCTTGTCTTTTTCCGACTGCAAAGTAGCAAGTGATACTGCTTAAAAGAGAAGGGCAATAAATGGGGAATTAAAAAAAGAAGAAGAATGATGTCTCAAAATGAAAAGTTAAGTCACTGGTATTATTTATTGGCAACTCATCAAGCCATAAAAGCAAAGCCTTGTTTTTCATGTGCTGTAGATAATGTCAAGTGAACAAGTAATTAAAAAAAGAAATGAGTGACTGGGCAAATGGGGAAGTTAAGGACATGTTGTGTTACTCAAACTGTGTTCAGTTTTGTCCTGCCTTCTCTCCATCAGGGGGCAGGGGTGGAGCAGGGGCTGGGGTTAACTGGTCTTGTAGATGAAGTCAAGTCTAAGGCTAAGGAGAGACAGTCAAAAAGCCAGAGCCTGAATTGATCCAATCTTTGCAGGTTAGTCTAACCTGCGCAGATTGAACCAAGAAACAAGTGAACAGACATTCACTTTTGACTCCGGAAATGCAGGCACATGCCTGTAGTGGCTCAAGCCAGCAGCCGGGGGGCACCAGAACAAGCCCTCAGCTGGAGGGAAACTAAACTGAGTGAAGGGGCATGGCCAGGCCCCCGCAGACCTAAGTATGATTGGGGAGGGGTTTAAATCCCCACCCTGGCCTGCAGAGACCTCAGCTGGGATCTGCCTAGAGGGGGAGGGAGGAAGCAGCCCTTGTCAGGGGTCCCCCATGCACTCACTGGCTGGCAGCAAGAGCTGGGGTGCGGCCAGACCCCAGCAGCCAGGGTGGAAGTGGGGGTTTAGTCTCCCCATGGCACGGTGGGTGGCACAGACACCGATAGGTTCTGTTTGTGTACCTGGAGCTGTGCACCTGGGACTGCAGCAGCCAGACACAAGTAGCCTGAGGGGAAGGAGGGAATTCAATGCCCCACTGCAGCCAGCGGTGGCACGGGGACTGACACAGTGCCCTGGGCCAAGTCCCTCCAAGGAGCAGCCAGCCAGCTGCGAGGAAAGAGCAGGGAACAGGGATGTGACCTGGCTGCAGAAGTGGGGAAGCCAGGGCTAATTACAGAGCCCGACTCACTGCTGCCTCCCGCTCTATGGCAGCACGGCCCGGGCTAGGGCAGCTTCAGGGGGTTGGGGCCAGCACCCACCACCTCCTGCCTCCAGCCCCATGTGGGGGCAATGGTTTGCAGGACAGCTGCAACTGCAGCACAGCTCCCCACCCCCACCTTCTCCCAGTGGGGGTGGCAGAGCAAACCATCAAAGCACGTGGAGGTGAAGCACTTGTCACCCACCGACTGCTCGTGGTGGCATCAGGTACCTGAGGTGGGCTGCTATGGGCCAACAGCATGGGCAGCAACAGGGGAAGACAATGGACTGCCGCAGCCCAGCCCAGTCTGGCCCATCCCCACAGCCCAGGGGTGTAAGCAGCAACTGGCCCGTGGCAGCCCTCTCCTGCTAGCAGCAGAACAGCAAAGCATCACAACGGGCAGAGGTGAGGCACCTGTCACCCACTGCTTGCTCACAACAGCGCTGGGCATTCGGGGCAGGCTGCCACAGGCCACTCACTGCTCACTCCCCAGGCCGTGGGTCCAGGCCGGACTGGGATGCAGGACTGGGCTGGATCAGACTGGATTGTGGTGATCCATTGCCTCCCCCTGCCACTGCCCACACCCCTGACCCACAGGAGCCCACCCAAAGTGCCCAGCACCACCACAAACAAGTAGCCAGTGACAGGTGCTTCACTTTCACCTGCTACTATAGTTCACTCCACCGCCACTGGGGAAGGTAGGGGCAGAGAGCCACACTGCAGCTGCAACCCACCTGCAAACGGTGGTCCCCCACAGGGCTCAAGGAAGGAAGTGGCAGGTGCTGACACCCGCCCCCTGGGGATGCCTTAGCCCAGGCCATGCTACCGCAGCAGGAGGCAGCGGTGAGTCAGGCTCTGTAATGAACCCAAGCTCCGCTGTCCCTTGCAGCCAGGTCACATCCCCCTCCTCATGGCCAGCTGGCCACTCCTCAGAGGGACTTAGCCCAGGCTGCTATGTTGGTGCCCGTGCCACTGCTGCCTGCAATGGCAGGATTAACCCTCCCCCATCCCCACTTCCCCTCAGGCTACTGGCACATGGCCGCAGTGGCCCCAGGTATGTGGCCCCAAGTGCACAAGTGGAGCCTATAGGTGCCTGCGCTGCCCCCTCTCCTCCCTCCACTCCACTTCCACTCCGGCTACCAGGGTCTGGTCCTACCCTGCTCCTGCCGTTGGAGCAGCAAGGGGAGTGGGGGACTGGGGATGCTTGGCAAGGACTACTGCCCACTTGTCGGGCAGACCTGGCAGCACTCCAGAACAGGGTTTCCCACCCCCATGTCTTTCTCAGCCAGCCAGAGCAGCAACAGTGTTCCAGCTAGGAAGGAGAGGGATAGGGCCAACGCTGCTTGGCTGGAAAAGACAGCCCAGCAAAGAGCTGCAGAGCATGCAGGGATGCTGGAGGACTCTGATTTAACTTAAACCAAGAAGGGGTCTGGGACACAAGTTCCATAAACCAGTTTGACCTCAATCAGTTAAGTCTGAGTCTACATTCAACCCGGTTTATCTCAAACCAGTTTCAGCCATTTGGAAATTGGTTTATGTGCACTGAACTCATGTGCTGTTACAGGTTTAAACCACTTTCTGATCACTTAAACCAGTTTATGTGTGACTTCTGTCCTAAGAAAGGATTTAAAGCAGCAAGGCATGAAGTAAGGTAGACAGGAAAAATAAATGAAAAATAATAGATACTGGGTCACAGGAAAGGAGACACAATGATAGGGGGAGGATCAGAAAACAAAGAGGGTAATTCAAAAAGAGAGTTGGGCATTCTAAAGGGAATTGGGGGTTGAATCAAAAGAGACCAGAGCATGCAGAGAGAGGGAAAGAAGGGAAGAGCAGACTCATTCACAATCAGTTCTTAATCAATATTTTTATCACTATTTACCCTGAAAGATTGCAAGTTATTATGATCACAAGAGTCTGCTATAAGGCTGCAAGCTACTAAGCTCACAAGCTTTTGTGGTAAACTTTTCTTTAAAAATGCCTACTCAAACCTGCTAAAGCTGACAGAATGGATGACATGTATCTTCACGATTTTTCCTTTGAAATCAAGATTTATTTTATGATTTAAAGAAACATGATGGTCAGCAAACAGGTTTCTCAGCTTGCTATGCTGATAGCTGAGCAATGTTCCCATAGATTTGATAGGGGTAGAAGGGGGAATCACAAGTACCCAGCGTGGACTTGATAGTGTGGCTTGACAGCACCTCCTACATATCTTTTACTCTCTTCCTCTTACCTTATATTTTAGGCATCTATCCCTTCCACTTTCCTCCATCATTACTTAAAAGCAGCTGGCAGTGCCTATTTCATCTAAAAAAAAACCCCACCTAAATTCTACCCATCTTGCCTAACCTTTTCAGTATATTCCAAGGTAGATTCACTCTATATCCAAATTACATATCCATGTCCTTTGCTCTTATTTTTATGACCATGGGGTGCATCCCCACATGCAGGGGTGAGCACTTGTAGTGGTGGCAAAAACCATAACAGCAAAGATTTGTGCCACTACTTTAGCAGGGCACTTGGAGTGCCTGACATTTTGAGAGGTCACCAACAGGTGAGGGTCAGGGCTAATTGTGGAGTCAGCTGACCCAGGGAGCCACCAGGTGCAGCTAGGCCTGATGAGGGGAGTCACCTGACTGGAGGAGGGCTGGGCTTAGGCAGGATATAAACCCGGATCCTGAGAGTAGGGTTGGCAGTAACATCTTGAGATCTGGTGGAGGAACACTGCCTCCTTCATTCAGGTATAGCTCCTGAGTGCTAGCAAGGAGAATAACATCTGGAGCAGTCTGGAGGTTTGGGTAAGGGGATAAAGGAGGTCCTGGAGACCCAATGTGGGGTCTGGAGCCCTCAGAAGGGGGCAGCTGGATGCCTTTGGGCCTACTGAAGGGCCAGGTGAGATCTGAGAGAGGGGCTGAGTAGTTAAGAGACCTATTGAGGGATCTGGCTGAACCCAGTGAGTGAAGCAGAGTGTGGGGGCCTACTGAGGGATCCAGATGAGTCCAGAGAAGGAAGGAGCTAGGGAAGACCTATTGAGGGCTCCAGGTGAGCTCCAGAGTGAGTGACCAAGGGAGGGGCCCAAGAGGGCAGATAGGCAGAGAAGAGAGGGCTGACAGCCAGAGGACTGACCCTTGGAAGCTCAACTGGTCTGTGCAGGGCCAGGGCCCAGGAGGGGCCCAAGGCTGAAATTAACCACAGCAGAGACTGCTGGAGCTGAAAGCCTGAAGTTCTCAGATGGCCTGAGGCAGGGCCAGGGCCCACAAGAGGCCAAAGGCCCTTGTGTAGCCACAACTGAGAGAAAGAGGTCAAAGAGCATGCAGCAGCCCAAAATGGTGATGGCTGATGCTAGGCCATCCAAGGAGGAGGGATCAGCAAAAGGGGTCTGAGAGAGAGCTAGGGGGCAGAGATGGAGGGCCCACAGGCTGGGAGCCCAGTAAGGGATGAGTAAGATCAGGAAGGCCTGAACACACTAGTTCTAGGTAAGACCTGAAACTGCACCCTACTAGAGCTGGTTAGCATGGTGGGAATACCTGTGGCAGAGCAGCCACTATGAAATGCCACACATGAGCCACCCCAGGGGAAGGCAAGTATGAGGCACCAGAAAGGCTTAGTTCCCATTGCCTTGTGGGTTATCCTGTGGAGGGGGCAGGCTACGGGAGCATGTCCTGACGGAAAAGCACTAAGCAGGGAGACCAAGTCTATGGGGGTCCAGAGCCCCAGAGACAGGTCAGGAAAGACCAGGACCATGCAGGTCATGGGGCCCAGAAAGGGGCCAGGGAAGAATAGGACTGCAAAAGGCCAGGAAAGAGTGGGACCAGGAAGGTACATCAGCCCAAATAGGGGGCAAGGAATAGTTGGGGCCGGATGGGTCGGAGGGCCTGGAGAATGGTAGTGAAAAATCAAGGACCAGAAGGCTCCAGGATGAGACCAAGGGGCTGGTAGCCTAGGGAGTGGTTATGTGAGACCAAGGGGTCTGAGGGCCCAGAGAGGGACTAGAGAAAAGGCTGAGGGGTCTGGCAACCCAAGAGGAAGACCAAGGGGTTGGGCAGACCAGGAAGGGGCTGTGCAGAGAGACCAAGGGGTCTGAGGGTCCAGAGTGAGGCTGAGGCGCTGAGAGATCAGAAGGTCCAGAGAGAGGCTGCAGAAGCAACCGGTAGACCAGCAATGAGGGTGCCCTCTACAAGGCTTGGGGCATGGTGTACGGGTGGAACAGAGCCACACAATTTTGTCCATAAGGCCTTGGTCACAATCCTGGTAGTCACTGTAACAAGACCAGGACAGCCCCCCTCACTGTTCAGAACCATTAACATCAAGGCATGGAGGACAAGAACACGTCAGGGTGCAAGGAATGTTTTTGGTCTTCAGGGACTTATGGCCACCCTTAAAGGTGGTACCCTATGGCAGCTACTTTTTGCTGCTGTGCACACCCCTGCACATGTGCTTTCATGTGGGGCAAGCTGCCCTTTCTCTGTTTCTCCCAGCTCCTGGTGCACTGGAGAAGCCAGGGCAGAACTAAAGGAAGGGATATACTCTAGCCAGCAGCCAGAGGATCTCTCTAGAAGACTGAGCTTCCATGTTTGCCAGTGCACATTTCTGTGGCATGTGCCATGCCACTTTTTTTGTGACTTTTTCTTTGCTATTGAGATTTCTGTGCACCACATTTTAACATGCTGGGCATGCAGTCTGTACTGTTGCAAAGAGGTTTGTAGTGTATGAAGGCTGCACATGCCTGAATGTCTGGATCCAACCATGCACTTTACTTAGAGTGATTATTATGTACAGATTGAGACATCTTCAACAGCCATATCCAGACTTCCCTGAAAGCATCTGTTATCCTAAAAGACAGTGAAAGAGAGTAATTTAGGAAGTCAAGTAGTACCCTTGAGTTAAAGAGCAACAGCAGTCCTTCTTAAAAGTTTTCAGTGGCTCTCGGGATGCTTAGACCAACAAACTGATAGCAATAAGACATACTCTAATTTTTCCCCCTTGTATCTCATAGAAGAAAGGTGTGGAATCTTTTGTCTGTCTGTATCTAACAGTTTGATTGAAATGAAGAGGAAATATTGTGTAGTCAAAACCATTTATCAAAAACAAAATAAATTAAGAAGGCAACAGATAAGCCACAAATAGCTGGAGGAATCAGTGTAGTCATTGGTCAAATTCTGCACTCATTCTACAATGTTGAACTCTTGAAAATATCATCCTCCATCAGTTCATTACCTCAGCTAGAACCTGTGTGGATGCTCTCAACTGGAAATCCAGGCAGTGAATCGGCATGAAGACCAAACTGTCTGACATCTCCACTTTACCCTTCATCTAGAAATTGTTTTGTATTCTAAAGCAGTGATGCAACTACAGTGGTATTTCTAGATGGACACACACAAACACAAATAGGACAAAGAAGTTATCATTGAGACATCTATCCACAGCTGTAAAATGTCCATGTTCTATCTATTACTATGATTTATGCTGAACCTACAAATAGGGAAGTGGTTTCAATCTGTACACGAGCACCTTGAGCTAACCACTCAACCATGACCTCACCACCACTCACTAACCACCATGACCCATGGATGCTTAGAGTACTACTTCTGTCTTTTCAGTGGATATCTAGAAAGAGGGCCGTCTCCAAGACTGTTAGCTGAACAGTTATGGAGTACTTGGGACAAACCAGCTTACCAGGGAATCTGCATACTTCTGTTCCTCCCGCAAGTTTTGCTGTGCTTTCTTCAATCTCAGCTTCCACTAACAAACTTACAAATTAAAGAGTAAAGCTTCCAGTTCCTCTGAGGTGAAAATAGCTAACTCAGTCCAAATCAGAGGATTTACTGAGTCTGCCATGAGACAGAATGTAATAATAGTACCAAAAGAGGTGTGAACTTGCCCTATAAATCTTAACAGTGGTATGTTTGCATTTAAATGGTCATAAGCAGGCTATGAGCCAAGAGGAGCTGAATTCAAGAGGTTTAATTTGAGTATGAGGTCTCTTCCTGGAGAAGGAAGTAATGTCATGGTTAATGTCAAAATCAAGGGAGGTTTCTCAACTGATGCTTGCATGGGTTTAATGTTTATTAGATAGAATTCTGCATCACTTAGAAATGAGTCAGTAGTTTCACAGATAAAAGGGTTGAATTTTTTTTTCCATTCTGCAAATAACAGATACTGCCATAGCTCTCCCTAGACATAGATTCCTAACTCAAGAGTGGTGTGCCCCTTACCAAGCTAGATGATACATCCACTCGGGTTTCCACAGAGGTAAAATATTATCCAATCAGTACTCCGATAGCACTGTAAGTGCCACTGATTAGATATAGAGTGTAGCCATGTTCGTCTAAGGACACAGGCAGACAAGGTTTTTTGGGTAAATCTGACATCTTTTATTCAACCAACTAAAATAGTTGGAAAAATTCTTCTTTGCAAAGCTTTCAGGTACAAACACCCTTCATCAGGCTGAGGAAACATCTGCAGTTGGCCCATCCTCTTCCTGGGTGGAAGATCCACTTGGTTTGTGCTCTTGCTGTTCTCTGTTCCACCCAGGAAGAGCACAGACTGACTGCAAGTGCTTCCTTAGCCTGACAAAGGAAGTTTGCAAGCAAAGGTTTTTGTACCTGAAAGCTTGCAAAGAAGAATTTTTCCAACTATTTTAGTTGGTCTAATAAAAGATATCAGATTTACCTAAAGCACTTTTACTGATTAGAGACTACTTTAAAAATGCCATGGTTCTGCTGCAGAATAATAATTAAAACTGAAGACAAATGTACTTACTTGAGGTGAGCTTGGTCATGTCAGGTAGTAAACTCATCAAATCACTAAGAGCTAAGGAAATGGGCGGAGTACATTACATTTTTATTCAAACCTTGCAAGCTCTAAAATTGTACTGTAGCCTGATGAAATAATGTCCTTGGACAATAATTGATCCCGCACTTTAAGATACTTTATTCGTATGTTTAAATTAAGCATGTGCTTTTCTCCCTGATGTCACTAGAACTACTCATATACTTAAAGACAGGCATGCGTTTACCTACCTTGTTGAATCAGGGCCCTATAACATGACAGTGAGAAAAAAAAAAAGAAGGCCAGATCTAGACAAACCAAAGATAGGCAGTGAGCAACTTCTCCTGACACTGCTTGCCACTTGTCAGTTCCTCATAGGAGAAGAAGTGTCACATGGACCAATACATAACCTAAACTGTAGAGTCCAAAGACGTTCTAATCTGCTTCTGACACAAGTTGTTAAGAGTGCTATCACAAAAACACGGGTTTTCCTACCAAATTCCTACCATGCTTCAGAAATCTAAGTGTAAAGAGTTTAGAAAGACAAATATAAAAATGTCCAATTTTAAGCACTTTTTAAAAATCACCCAGCTTGTCCTATCTGTCCAGTCCATGCACCCAAGTTCTTATATCAGTGATCATCACTTGCATCTCAGGTTAGGTCTACCCTGAAATTAGAAGTATGTTTTCAGCATGCTTAGGCATTCCTGATCTAGCAGTAAAACCAAGCCAGCAGGTTTCAATGTGGACCAAAGAAGCCTGGCTAGGATCCTACCTATACACTTACCAGCTGAAGCTGATGCTGGGGTAATTTTGCTGCTCTGGGTGCCTCAACCATGTAGACAAAAACTAGCTAGGTAGCTGTGCATGTCTCAATTGCTCTTCTGTGCATGTGTCTCAATTGCTCCTCTGTGCATGTAAACATACCTCGAAATGTTATAAAATAAAAAAGGAGATAAAATAATACTTCTCTATTACATTAAGTAGATAAAATTTGATCTACTTTTTTGAGGGTGAGTTGGAGGTGGGTTGGGAGTATATGTAACAGCAGTATTAAAGCTATCTTGAGAGAATAAGTCCTATTTCGTTTTGAATGCAGGGAGCTGAATAGTCATCTTGATTTTGTCTGGCAAAGACTTCTGTATGTCTGCTCTGGCTCCTGTACAAGTTCCATCTAATGCTGTTGTCTACTGGTCCCATAATTGGCTGAAAATCTTGTTTAGTGGAATATAACTCTTGTGAGAGGTAAGAGTTGCAGAGGACAGTGGGTAAAACACTCAAGAAGCTCTGAATCTGAGTCTTTTATTATATAAGATAATATTGTAATAGCTGTGCTACAGGACAGAGTGCTTTCTAGCAATATTCTGGCCTTTTTTAATAGGATGGTGAGGCTTATTTTTCTTTTTCCTAAGAAGCTGTAAGGCATTTTCTTTATCCTTGGTCATGCCTGAAGATTTTACAGAAAATGACTGGTGTAGATTAAGACATCAAACTCTGATCAAGTACAGGAAGTATTGATTTATTATCCTCTTAGGTCAATGGGCCCAACCTTGCTAAAATGCGCTTTTTTGCCGTTGATGGGACTCTGTCCAGCAGTGTCTACAACCCAAGACAAAATATTATGCCTGATTACTTCAGTGCATGTTGTCTTGAGTTTACTCTGTACTTGAAAAGATGTATAATTAGCATAATAAATCAAATTGTATCTTTCATTTTCCTAACATAATTCAATGGAAGTCAATAGCTCATTTCTGTCTCAAGAATTACTTTGGAACCAAGGATTTATCTTTACATGTTTTCTGTGAGTTCCAGTTTTCAAAGTGTTTGAAAAAAATGCCTTGTACAGCTTCCCAAAATTGTTCCAGTAAACTTCTAAAGAGATATCCTGGCATTTAAGTCCATTGCTTTATCTAGGGAAACAAGATGTTCTTTGTCTTTAAAAAGTGATCCAAAATACTCATTTCCCGGAAAACAGAAACAAAAATTATATCAGCGGGCTGGCTCTCATAGCTCTCCATATGGAAGGGTAAAATGCTATATAATCAGTCGCGTGGGGTGCTAGCGTACAGCATGCTAACACCCATACAAGCCACACCCATATTGCTTGCTGTGCATATACCACACCCATATGATGTGCCTGCCTTGGCAAACAACTGTAACAGGCAATCGCTGGATTCAAAAATTGACAAGCAGGATGTGTAAAAAGTATAAATGTCTGGCATAACAGTGCCAGATATGATGTAGATATGAAAAAAACAGGATAGAAATGTGTCAAAGTACTTCTAGCTCTTCTTTTACATATTATAAAGCATTCTTACACAAACCAGTCAAATGCAAGATTTACCAGCCTTGCACATAAGTCCTGATTCTCTAGTGCAGGACACGGTGCCTTACACTGACTTCACTAGGGTCCCATGTGGGTACAGGAGTATACTGGGACATACCGCATTGTAGAGTTCAGGGGCATTATAGTACTAGAAGTATATAGGGCCTTAAAACACCTTCAGGTTTCTATTCCCTCTGGCAACACAGCTGAAATGGGGTGGCTGCATGGAAGGGAACAAATGTAATGCTGTCTTTACAACACAATCCTTCTGTTGGCCCTCTGAGTTCAGGGAGCAAGAAGCTGAGTATGTTTGGAAAGGCAGCTCTTCCTGGGTACTGATTCCTCCTGCCTATTCAACAAAGATGAATAAAGCCTAATCAGGCTTGTCCCACATGAGATGTACACCTCCATGACATATAAACCCATTTCCTCTCAGGGAAATCTTGGGAGACAGCTAGTTATGGGAGCTATGCTTCCACAGCAAAAGGAATCTGGAAGCTGTAAGTTTCCACAAATTTCCCAAATCTCTAGATTTTGCGGGCTGAACCCCTTGACTGTTCCCTACAGGTTAGGGCACATACTGCCTTCTATCACTAGCATGAAACTGAAGTTCGGCTCCCAGGTAGGCCTCACCCAAATGATGATCTAGCCCCTAATCCCATTTGGGTTCTAGAGCAGGGGAAAGTTTTCATTGCCTTGTATGGCAACAAGTTGTTTTCATCCTCCCCAGTATTCTGCTATGAACTCTCAGCTATCAGTCTCTCCAGAAATACAGTAGAAATAAGGGAGCCCTAACAACTGTTCCCCAGAGCACCCTTGGGGAGAACCAGGAGTAATGACCACAGATTCCTGGAAGATCATTTCAGGCTCATCATTAGGAAAAACTTAGAGGTGGTGCAATCGTCTACCCTGGAAATCCTCAAGAGGAGACTGGAAAACATCTTGCTGGAGTCACCTGACCCCACCTGTCTTTCCTGCCTGGTAGAGAGCTGGACCCTATGATCTTCCAAGGTCTCCTCCATCCTTACAATCTATGAATCTAATCCTCTGCTAGTGCACTAAAAATGAAACATCCTACTAGCCCTGGAAATAATTATAAAATACTGAAATAACATGTACTATTGTGGCATATTTAAACTAGCAATTTGCAAAATATGCTGCCATCTTCTCACTGGCCAGGTCTACATGAGCGACTGACTGTGTAGTTGTTACTATGCAGTTATTTAGTACTTGCATAACCAAGTACTAAATGACTGCACAGTAACTCGCACTATTGCGCAGTAGCATCCTTGCACATTGTTTTCTGATACTACTACACACTAGCTCATTACTACTGCAGGGTAGCATCATATCACGATTAGTGCCCCCAAATGCTACCGTGCAGTAGCCAACAAGCTGTTGCATAGTAGCTCATTGCTACTGCACGGTAGTGTCTCGTGTAGATGTGCCCCCTGGCCAGGAGACCTGAAGGCAGGTTTCATCACTTGCAGATGGAGCTTGGCGTTCAGAAGTTTAGATGATGGTGTTTTGGGACGTGGTGTCTTATTTGTGATCTGTGTACACAACTCATAGATTTTAGGGTCTCTATTAGACAATGGAGTCTGAACCCCCGCCATGGGCAGGAAAGAGTGCCGGGTTCAGATGACCCCAGCCAGGTGTTTGTCACAATCATAATACATAATCTTTGTCCTTGTTATACAACTTAGCTTGTCCTTAAAGACATCTTTACAGTGATAAGATGCCCCATCATTATATATAAGGTTTAGTTTGGGGTTTTTTTAATAGACATTCAAGTTTGGGGTACAGTGTCTTATGCAGAAAGTACAGTATATCTACAGACACAGAAAAGACTTACAATCACTTATCTATACAATGCATATATAGCAAACATTACATCAGCAGTATATACAGTAATTGATTACTACCTTTCTTGCTCTATTCTTTTTAAACCCCAAATTAGACTTTTATAATTAAAAAAAAAAAAAATCACTTGAAACCAAGTTGCAACTTCATGAAAATTACACCTTTATCCTACCAAGATCTGCACATTTACTTTTAGCATGCAGGTGGTCTAGTTAGGATCTCATTTTTAAATTTAAACAAGTGCAAAAGTCTTTTTGGGATTGAAGATTTCTGTGGTTAATGACTTAGGGTACATCCCCACGAGCGCGCATGTGCAATCTGCTGTGCCTCAAAGCTGTGTGATGTGTCACAAACAGATGCAGCACACATGTACCCCTACACCTATAACAGGGTGCACCCCTGCAACATGATGGGGTTTTTTGACACTGAGATCCTGGCGTCAAAAAAACTGCTGCTAAAAAAAGCATCACAGCACACAGCAACAGCGCACACCTCCAGAAACCAGAGCCTGGCTGGCCAGAGCCATGCTTTCGCTGCTGATCAGGCTCTGACCCAGGAAGCCAGATAAGACTGCTGGGGCCAGCCAAGGTGCTGGCCCCAGCCTCCCCTACCCCACCGCGGTCCCTCTGCCATGCACCAGCATACACGGGTAGAGGCATGCCTAGGGACAAAGAGCAAATGGCACAAATACGTATCGCTGTTATTTTGTCCCCACACGAAATGTACGCCCCTGCACGCGCAAACTTGTGGAGGCGTGCCCTTAGAGTCCAATTCTCCTTCCTATATCCATGTTTGGAAGGCCTGTCACCAAAGAGGAAGTTCTACAAGCTCTTCTTCCTTTCTTCCATCTTCTTCCAAGGCCGCAGGCCTCAGTGAGGTCCCAGATGAACAGCCAGGCTGTTTTTCCCTCCACACTGTGAACACTGCTGTGCAGTGCAGCGGTGTCCCTATGAGCACCGCTTCTGTAGGAAGAGCTTGCACGGTCCAGTACAGGCAGGGATCAGTGAAGTCAAGTGGCAGATTGGTTCCTGCCAATCTTCCAGTATCTACACAGAACTTGGGAGCTGTCACAGTTAGATGCATAATAGCGACGGGGCAAAGACAACCCTCTTATACTGGAATGAGAAATTGCTCCCCAGTATAGGGTCAGCTCATGGAGAGAGTCATGGGCCATAACACTACCAATGTTTGTAACCCTATGAATCACTTCCAGGAGAAAGCATAATAGTCTGTGCAGCACACTAAGAATTTGGAAACCTTATCACAGGAAAAGCATGCTGTGTAATTGCCTATATTACACTGCCTATAAACAAAGGGGGTTTTTTTAGAGCTTTTTAAAATGGTAACTAACTCGAAACACAGCACGCCAGGAAAAAGGGTACCCAAAGAACTGAGACTTTCAGACCATCGTTTGCATTCATGCACTTGGAAAGTGAACATGAGGAGCCCAATCACTAACCTTTTCTAATTTTTCAAAGTGTTCTCGCAGGAACTTCATGGGCCGGTCGGGCTTTGCAATGCAAAGGTTTACGATACACTCTTTCAGGATCTGCTGGATGTTATGTTTCTGAACGTAGAGCTCGCATCCCTTCAGGCTCTCGTCTTCTTCCCCGGTGCAGGAGGAAGCAGCAGCAGCAGCCATCTTCAGGCTTGTAAACAGAAAACAAACCTAGGTGAGAAAATGGTGCAAGAAACGATCTCGAGGAGCCTTCCCCAGGTTTTGTCAAAGACATCATCCGACAGCGCATGGAAACGGGGCACGCATCTCCTCTCTCCCCATCCGGCCCATTTTAATAGCCTGGCACTTTTCAGCACGAAATCAGGCTGTCCGATGCCATCAGGAACTACTAAAGGAGCCTTTTGAGGATCAGATGCTGAAAACAAACCAGGTGAGCGATCCGAGGGGCTTCAGGGATGCTCGGCACACGAGCTGCCCCGCTCCGAGCCCCTCGACGCCGGTCGGAGGGCCCATCCCGCGCCCACCCCTTTGGGGTACAGACACAGGACGATGGGGGGACCCGCGTTATCGCCTCCGGGAGGGCAGGCGGGATGGCCCGGGCCGGGGGGGCCGTGGGATGGCCCAGAGGCCACACAACAGGCTGCCTCTGGGGGGGCCGACGGCGACGAGGGAGCGAGGCTGCGGAGGGGGCGATGCTGTGTCCCCGGGGAGGCGCGGCCTGTCCCTGAGGGATGCAGCTGGGCGCGGAGCATCTCCCGGGGCGGGACCGGGCCCGCACGTACCTGTCCGCGGGGCCGCGAGGCTGGTTGCCGGGGTCCGCCGCTGCCCTACTCCGGCCACCGCCGCAGGAAGTGCCGGCGCTGTCAGTCACGCGCAGGCCCCGCCCCGGCCGCCCGGCCCCGCCCCGGCCGCCCTGGCGCCACGGGGGTCCGGCGCGCGCAGCAGCCGGCCTGGGTGGGCAGAGGCTCGCGGCGCAGCCCCTTCTGCCCGCGGGGAGCCCTGGGCATCTTCAGCGGGAGCAAAATGGGCTCGCTACCCCAGGGCTTGTCCTCTGCCCGGGACGGGCAGGGCTGGGGTGCGTGTGCGGCACCGGCGGGTCTCAAGCAGGTGCCGCGGGATTCGGAGATGTCGCGGGTGGGACGGGAACCGCCTGCCTGAGGCCGTCTGCCCGCGAACCAAGGGTTTCCCTTTCGTGGTTTTTTTAAACCTTCGCCAGCAACGCAGCGTGGCTGGGAAGAGCGTACCCCACGAACTGAGACTTACTTTGGAAAGTGAAAAAAAGAAGGCGAATCGCTGACCTTTTCTAATTTTTCAGTCTTCCCGGAGAAAAAGTGCATGGGCCGGTCGGGTTTTGCAAGGCCAAGGTTTACGATACAAACCCACGAGGTCCTCGAGTCCGGTTCCCTGCTCTGGGCGGGAAAGCGCTGGGGTTACGTGACCGCCAGGCCCGTTAGGGCCGGGACGTTTTTAGCAGCTCACGGGGACAGGATGCTTTTCATGTTGTGGATACCTTTTGAAATCTCGGGGCTTGTGGCGCGAATCTAGAGAAGCTAAGTAGCTCCAACCAGGTGCTTCTCGAGATTCGTGAGACAAGCCCCGAGATTTCAAAAGGAATCCCCGGTGTTAAAACATCCTGACCCATCTTTGCGACAGAAATCTTGCTCTGTTATTTTTCCATAGTCCAGACATGAGGAAGAAGGAAAGCTGGCGTTTTCCAACGGGTGCCTCGCGTCTCACGAGGTTGAGGACCACTCGGCAACACCGTTCGACATAGGTTCTTATCTTTTCCTCCCGTCCGACCTAACCACCTGCTCAAAGTGCATTGACACCACTAATATTTAGTAAGGTTGCTATGTTAGTCATGATGAATGAAGGAATATTTGAAAATTTGGTGTAACATCTTTTTATTGGATGAACTACATATTGGGAGAGGTGTTAAACCAGCTTTTCTGGCACAAAATACCATTCCTTGGGTCAGACTGAACAAATCCTGCTTCTCCCATGGCTAATATCAATGATATGGTACCATATGAATTTAAATATTAGATTCATAGACGTTAGGGCTGGAAAGGGCCTCACAAGATCATCAGTTCCAACCCCTTGCCCAAAGGGCAGGAAGTCAGCAGGGGTCAGAAGATGACCCTGACTATAAGGTGAGCCCCAAATAATTAGATTCTACATAGGGATATGGAAAACATAAATTTTATATACATTTCCAGACATTTAATCTAATTATTGGAGGTTTGCCTTGAATGCGTCCTCCTTTCACTTCTTTAACAGGGAAAATAAAGCTGGGGGGTCAAGTAGCTCTTTGCCATCTGTCTTTGCAATGTTGTCCCCCTTCACCTTCCTTCTTTCTATCAGAGCCTGCTCTCCTGAGCACATGGAAGTGAGGAACAAAACTGGGTTTGAAATAAATGTAGCTGTGGTCATTTGCATGTAGTGCACAGTCTTAGGTCATCCAGAATTGATGCGCTTTTAATTCTTTTTAAACTGCTGCAAGTTCTAGCACAGGTACTCCATAAATACACATGTAAGTAATGTCACCTGCTTATATACAACACAATTGGGGTGGGGAAATATAAATAAAGAAATATATATAGCTATATACAGAATCCTACATAAGCATTTCTATACACACCTTAAAAAGCATTTAAAACCCATGTACTTATTACAATGGCTGCACTCACACCCATGTTCCTATATACCTGTCTGCAGTCTTTTCTTTAACACAATCTCTTAGTTCTCACACCACTGTTGGGATTTGCCATTAGCCTAAAGACTCATGATTTACAATACAGTTCCATGGGCTGGACCCCAGAAAAGTCAACAGCATTTCAAGCTATGGTGATCCCACAGCTCTGCACTGTTCAGTATGTGTGCACTCCAGACGCCCATGTGCTAATTAGTCCCCACTCATGACTTCAACAGGGTTTTCTTGTCATGAGCTCTGGGCTCCTCCAAGAATTTCTATGCAGATGAAGCACAAGGCAAACTGGTCTGGCTCCACCTCATGGAGGGCCGGGCCACACTAACCATATGTGAAAGGCTGAGAGAGGGTGACAGGGATTTGGGGTGAACTGTTTGGGACCCAGTTTGGTGATGTTTGCCAGATATTTAAGACTGGTGAAGAAACCATTTAAGGTTGGTGAAGGAATCATTGAAAATGGGAAAAAAGGTGCAGTCAGGTTCAGCTGTGGGAGCATAGAGGAAGTCAAAATGTATACAATGCAGTGGTTCACTATGACCTGGAAAAAAGTCACTAGTGAGGGGATCTGCACTCAGTGATTCTGCCATGTATCCTATTTGCCTGGCAAGAGAGAAACTACCATGAGATGGCTTATTTTTGCTTAAGGAAAACCTCATGTTATCTAAGTCCAAGAAGGCAGTTTTACTTAAGCCCTCCCAGGCATAATTAATCTTCTGGCATGGTTTAGTACCCACTGAGGTGCTGGGGCTTAGTGCCCATTTTATGGAAATGGCAGGTTCCTTCCTAGCTGGCTCCTGCAGCCACATGGCTGAGGGCAGGCAAAACTTAGGGACATCTGAATCCCAAGCCTCCAGGCTTGGGCCCGCACGTAGGATGCCTGCCAAAAGACGTTGGAAATATGTGAAGCCTCTAGTGAGGGTGGAGGAGGTTTGCCAGTTGTAGGGCCACTTATGGTTCTGGACTAACTCATGGATTTGGACTGGATTTGGCTGATTTAGCTTTGAACACGACAAACTTCTTTAAAACAATAATTAAAAAAAGGTTTTATTTTTGCTTAGTTGGTTTTTCTTACCTTAGAGAGAAGATCCCCTTCTTTATAACCTTGAATGACTTGGAATAGATGGAGGATGGAGACCCGTCCTTTACAGGCACCCCTGCAAGAGTCTACAGATGCCTCCAAATTCAGAGCATCTGAAGCCCAGACTGAAGAGTCTGGGAGACAGAGTCCTTGCCAGCGGTAAAAAAAAGTGTGGTAAGTTCCCAAAAGCACCTTGGTTTTTATAGTAAGATCAAGCATTACTGGCACCACGGGAATGGTGTCAGGGCTGGATCTGGCCTTCCTGGTGCCGGCCCAGTATTGCAGTACCTCCAGCCCCAGTGCTGGGAAGGGAACACCTGCCTGTTTGTTTTTTTAGGGACAAAGAAAGGTTCCCATCAGTATGTTTGCCCTGTATGGGCCATGTGTTTTATAGTCATGTTCAGTGTTGGCTGCAGGCAAGCAACTTCAGGGTTACTTTCCATGACTGAGCACATGTTGCTTTCAGACAATGTGTAATGCCGTTTTCAGGGCTTTTTTTCCCCCATGCCGATTGGTGCCAGTAGGGAGGACACCTGGTAGTTGAGTATTTCCTTCACTTGCTTCCCAGGGGGAGAATTGTGTACTCACCATTTTGGTAGGGCTTGGGTTTTTAGAATGCACATGTTGCTTCGTGTTTGCCACGGAGCGCAGATCCAGAAAGTGTGCTAACACATAGCAGCATGCCACTGCAAGGGGTAAAGGGATTTTAGTTTCTACAGGAGTTTGTTCCACAGTCTCAGGCCAGCCCCTGGGAAACCTGTCTTCTTACTCTGAGATTCCCCATAGCGCAGATCTGGTGAACTCCAGGGAATGTAACCTGTTCTCTCCAGTTCTTATGGGAGTGTAGGGAGAAATGCAATTAATTAGGAATTTTAAAAAAAATGGGGGTTAGCCACAACCCACTAACAGTGGTTTATCTAGGCTAGATGCCAGCAAGTAATGTTAACCACATGCTAATTAAATATATGAGCTAATTTGTATTCTAATGCACTTCATTCTTCCAGAGTGTGGAACATACTCTCACTAGTCATGGGATAAAAGATATCTCAAGGATCAGTCCTAAGACAAGTATAGTGTGGGTAGTATGAGGTAGACTATCAAGATCTTTGGGGTCCTAACCAAGCACTGCTGTAAAACAAATTCAGTATTGGCAATTGCACAGTAATTTGAAAAGGAAAATATGAACTCCCCGTACAAATGGATGGCACTGTGGACACAACAGTCCGATAACTGTCCAAAGCATCATAAATCAAATATAGGCTGCATAAAGAACAAGCTATAAACCGATAGTAAAAATAACAAAATGCTGTTATGGGAAATGATGCCACATTCTCACTGTGATTGTTATAGATTGGGGTGGCCATTCTATCCAGCCTGTGGGGCCCCTAAAAAATTTAGAAAATTAATATTTATCTGCCCTGGGCTGCCTGTCATGCAGCCCTCAATGGCTTGCCAAAGCTCAGTAAGTGGCCCTCAGCCCAAAATAATTGCCCGCCCCTGTTATAGAGTCATAGATTCATAGATGTTTGGGTCAGAAGGGACCTCAACAGATTGAGTCTGACCCCCTGCCTAAGCAGGAAAGAGTGCTGGAGTTAGACAATCCCAGCCAAATGCCTATCCAGCCTTCTCTTAAAGAACCCCAAGGTAGGGGAGAGCACCACCTCCCTTGGAAGCCCATTCCAAACTGGCCACCCTTACTGTGAAGTTTTTCCTGGTATCTAGCATAAATCTGCTTTCTGCCAGTTTGTGACCATTGTTCCTTGTTATCCCAAGAGGCGTCCTGGTGAACAGAGCATTTCCAATCCCCACTGCATCCCCCTAATGAATTTGTAGACGGCCACAAGAACGCCTCTCAAAGTGATGATTATGTTCAGTTCTAAGCACCCCATTGCAGGAAAACCAAAAGGGTGAATCAGAGAGGTGATAAAATAATGAATGAAATTAAAAGATTTCCATATAATAAGAAATGAAAGAGATTGGGACTGTTTAAAGGAAGGACAGTAAGGTGGTATATGATTGATAGAGGTATATAAAAAATGGAAAAATAAGACCCGTTTCCTATTAAGAATGGATTCTCTTTTCCAGTGCAAAGCCTCAGGAGTAAAAAGAGGCCATACACTTGCTTGAACTCAATGTAAATAAGGCTCATTAACTACAAGAACAGTGTGTGCTAAGCTTTTCATACTTTGTTAAGGCCTGGCTCTTTGTTTCTTAAAGGCCTAATGCCCCTAATACCAGCTTTGATATCGATAGGACATAGTACAGCACTGCTTTAGAAGCCTTGCAACTGAGGGCTCCCCGTCAATTATGCAGTTAAATGAAGTATGGAAATAAACAGTGGGGCTGAGAGCTCCCATGCACTGAAGCAATGTGTGTCCTACACTGGAATGTCCATAACCAGAGTTTGTTACAAATCAGGACTGGCATTGCTTATGAGATTCTCATGTGAGAGAGTGATAAAAACCTTACTGAAGTCAAGATTTTGCCTCCCCCAAGCCTTTCTATCCAGCACTGCATTCCTCCAGGCTCCAAGCAGGTTGCTATTCTGACACTGTGGCAGGGGAAAATGAGAGAGAGAGATTAAGTGCTTCGCCCAAGGTCATGCAGAAGGTCAGCAACCAGCAAACAGGGCAGGAGGGAATCCTTAGCTGTGAATTGCTGTACCACGTTACAGAAAAAGCCTTCAACCTCTACTTAGGTCACCTTGATAAATCCAATTGCAGAACTGGGTCCAACAGATAGCAGACCACTTTACATTCTGCATCATCTGGATCAATGTCACTGCCGATCAGTGTCTCTACAGAAATCCAAAAGTTCATCTGGGTTTTTTTCCGCAGCCACTGTAGCCTTTCAGGAGATGGGATTGTCCCAGAAACAGCAAGCAGAAACAATGAAATGCAGTTACTTTGGGATCAGTATCAATATCAGTGGTAAGTAGTAGAGGAGAGCTTTCATTTTTTAATTCCTCTGGATGCTTACCTTTAGGGGACTGCTGCCTCAGAATTCAATCAAGCTACAGAATCACATGTGTGTCATTGTGTTTAGTTCTGTCAGATTAGTAGCAAAATATGGCACAAAGCACTTCATTTATTGACTTCACATAGGAGACAGGACGGCAAGGCCATCATCCATGGTTTCTCAGTGTTTTAGTGTCCCTGACAACTCCCTGAACTAGGATTTTTGTTCCAAATGTGGAAAACCGGTCCCAGATCAGCACCCAGCAGCAGCCTCACAACAGCCTGTGTTTGCAAACCAGGCTAGTGGCATGTCCAGGGAACCAACCAGCTGCCTTCAGCTTCAGTGCTGCAATCAGTAGCCCAGAAACCAAGTAGCTCCTGCCTATTTCAGGGCTGTCAATGGAAGCCCGGGGCTGCGTCCTGCTGTTTTCTCCCTAGAAGGCTGAGCCCCAAGTTCGTGGCAGCTCCAGGGCAGTCCCCAGAGCTGCACTGACTCCTACCAGGGCACATTGCAACCCTGTGTCAGAGCCAGGCATTAAATACGACAGCCTGACTCCTTGCTTTAACCATGAGTCTGACCTGCCTCCATAGCTCCTGTCCTCTACAGGGAGTGAGGCATCCAGCATTGCCAGGTCTTAAATTTGCTGAAAAACTATTTTACATTGATAAAATATGCAAATAAGCCTGCAAATAAGTTTTCTTATTTACTTTATACTGCTCACTGCAACTCGGCAGTGAGCAAGTGAGAACTGGGTCATCAAAGTTGAAGCATTTTTATAGTTTGAGGCAAGTAAGAAAGTGCTGGCAACAAACCCAAAATACTATGACCACTAAGGTGGTTTTCCCAGGGGCAGGGGATGGCCACTTTTCTGGCATAGGGTAATGTATAGTTAACCTCCCAGTTTCATTTCCAGTTGGAAGTGGGTTTTATGCTCACTTTATGGAAATGGGAAACTCCTCCCCAGCTTGCAGCCATGTGGCTGAGGGCAACCAAAACTTGAAGGCATCCAAACTCCAAGCCTCCAGGCTTAGGCCTACACATTGGATGAACTGGAAACATCTGAAGCCCTGTATGAGTGGAGGGTGTATGGCCACTTATGGTTCTTGAATGACTCCTGGATTTGGAATTGATTTGGCCGATTTGGCTTGGAACACAAAACATTTTCCTTAAAAAAAAAAAAAAAAAAAAGCAGTCAAGACTTCCTGAGAGTGACTTCGGTTACTGCATCATATTAGCTACCTCCAATGTTATCATGCATTTTAAAAACTTTTTGAAAGAGAATTTTTTTTTGTTGCAACTGTCTAGTTGATTGATCTACAGCAAAAACTGTTACCCAACACTCACAGGGACAAGCAAATATGCCAGTTACCTGAGAGGCGTCTTTGCCTGTTTGGGCAAAGATGCCCCTCCCGCCACACCTGGTGCATCAGTGTACCGGGGAATAGGCACCGTGCCACCCTTCCCCTGGTGTCACCATGCCAGGGGACAGGGAGAGGGGCCCCGGGCTGTGACCTAAAGTGGGACTTGGCAAAACTGGAAGTCCCACTTCTGGTTTTGCTTTTGCTGCATCGACCAGTGTGCTGGTTAATAGAGCATACTGGTTAATGAAGTGCCGGATAACACGGCTTTTACTGTAATAAAGATATCACCTCTAGCACACTGACTACTCATGCATTTTGAACACGGTTATGTGGGTTCTGTAAGTGCAAATTTGCTCTTATGTGATGAGCCTTTTTGTACCAAACATTTGCTATATGCAAGGTAAGTTCACTGTTAATTGATCAGTGGTGTAGAAGGCCGTGGTCACCTGCTTTGGGCACTGCATTGTGGGAGGAGACCCACACTAATATATAATCACCTCTGCGGATCCGTGTTCATCGCTCATTGTTTGTGAAACGTGTTTCTGTAGTTGCCGTCCCCATTTTGAAGGTGCCCTGTGCTTGTGTGCACTGTCTGCTGTTGGCAAGTACTAAAATTGTCTTGTAGAAGTGGTAGAAACGGGGCTGGAGGTCAGTACAGTCGAGGTCTTGGAACGTATCCTTATTTGTTACATTGTAAGGTAACCTTTATGCAAATTCAAGTTATACACCATTTTCCAGAAATGTATGTCAAGCATAAAATGGACAGAAATCTGTACTATTATTGACCATCCATTTTGCAAGGGATAAAATAAAAAAAAAATCATCCTCCTATTTTATACTTACTGTATACTTAATACAAAGCATACTCCAAAGCACCATAGATACCCCATTCACACACAGAAACATAAACTTGCAAGCATAAACATAAACAGTATCATGATTTTTAAATTTTTTTTCTTAATATAGAAACAACTTAAAACCCATCAAACTCATAACAAACCTTCAAAGGAACATCAATACCTCATCTCAGGCTCCCCCTGCAAAAAAACAAAACAAAAAACCTACACACACAAAGGAAACCACCAAAGTACACACATAAACAAGCTTCAATTGAACACAAGTCTCCCATCTCGGGTTTACGATGCAATCCACATACCATCCTGTATCACTCTACAACTTCGACCCCATTTCCCATGACATATTTGCACCCCAATCAAACACAATTGTGATTTTTTTTTTTTAATTAAACATGGAAACAACTTAACCATAAAACTCATCACAAACCTTCCAAGTCACATCAACAGCCCATCTTGGGCTTGCAAAAAACCCCACACCATAAAGCACACCCCAATACACAATTAACCAAACTTCAGTGAACACAAGTCTCCCGTCGGGGGTTCGCAATGCAATAAACACCTCACCCCATATCACTTTCCATGTTCCATCCCATTTACTATCACATACTTGCACATCGATCAAACAGCATCGTGATTTTATTTATTTTTTAATATCAAACAGCATCACAATTTTGTATTAAGTATAAAATATCAAATAATCTATACACATACGCGCTCTCAAATTATCAGATTAAATCAACACAACCATCGCCTACCCCATCACATAACTTACACAATGATATGCTTTGTGCTTATATATCTCTCTTCACAGCAGATTTCTTCCAAACTCACATTCTCATCATTTCATTTACATCTTCCATTAATTTTTTTCCAAACACATCTTTCCTTCCACTAAAGGAAACCAAATGCCTCTGTATACTATATTGCCACCCTCTTATTTAATTGCACACCAATTTCTTTTCCATATTTACAAGCCATGCCTTTCTAACTTATTAGACCAGCTTCATTGGCAGCCCTGCCTGTCCGTGTCCGTGCCCACGCTGCCAATAAAGCTGGTTGCATGTTGACGCTCCCGTAAAGCAGGGCGCTCCGCCGTAAAAAGCGGCGGCGTCCTTAGCAACGGGCCTCCTTCGCGACGGCAGCATGGCGGAGGGCGAGCCGCGCGGGGCCGCCGAGGTGTCAGCGGCGCTGGGCCGGCACCTGAGCCGCCTGCAGGAGCCGGGCAGGGAGGTGCGGCTGCGGGCGCTGAAGGCCATCGCGGCCGAGCTGAAGGAGCGGCCGCTGCTGCCGGAGGTGTTCGCGGGGCAGCTGCTGCGGCCGCTGGCGCGGGTCGTGGCCGCGGACCCGGCGGAGCGCTGCCGGGAGCTGGCGCTGCAGCTCGCCCAGCAGGGTCTGAGCCAGGGCGCGGACGCTGTGGCGGCACTGCCCGAGCTGCTGCCGGCCGTGGCGCAGCGCCTGTGCCCGGCGGGCGGGCAGGGCCGGGAGCCGTGCGAGGAGCTGCGCCTGGCGCTGGTGCAGGTCGTGGGGCTGCTGCTGGAGCGCGGCCGCGGCCCCGGCCTGGCCCCGTACCTGCCCGATCTGGTGCGCGTGCTGCAGGCCGCCCTGCTCGACCCCTACCCCGAGGTGAAGCGCGAGGCCTGCCGCTGCGCTGCCGCCTGCGCCTGCGCCCTGCCAGGTGCGGCTGAGCTGGGAGGAAGGGAGGGAGGCACGGGGCAGGGCTGCATGGGATGCGGAGAAGTCCCCTCTGGATCCTGCTTCACGTGGGGGTGAGCACCTTTCTGCAAGTCACTTGACATCTGTTCATCATGGAGGGCAGCGGGGCAGTTGTCCTCTGTTGATACAAAACTGGACGCCTTTGCGACCGTGGCACCTTCTTCAAGAGAAAAAAAAACAGGATGCAAGACCGTTTTAGGCTGGACATGAGGAAAATGTCAAAGTGGTAGCGTCCCTAGCAATGGGCTTCCTCTCTCCAAGAGAAAAAATGCTGATGTAAAGGCATTGGGTTTTGTATCCATAGAAGACGGAGGACTGTCCTCTATGGTGGCCACCCAAGCATCGAGACACCTCGAAGAGAAAAACAGGACATAAAGGCATCGGGCTCATATCAACAGAGGGCGAAGCAGCAGAAAGTTGGACTATCCTCTGTGATGGCCACCCTGCTTGGGGGTGCTTTGCCTCCAGACTATGACCTCTGGCATAGATTTTTTTTTCACGGGTTGGAAAGATCGGCCTGCCTTGTGCCTGTCTCCCCACATGTCCGGATAAGCCCAGGCTGCTCCCTGGTCCCCCACCCTGTGTCTGGATAGGGGCTCTTGCATCTATCCCCCGGCACATCTGGATTCAAGTCACGTGGCCCCCACCACCCACGTGTCCACATTGGGGCTGCTCTTCCCCAACCCACCTTGCCTGCATATCTGGTTTGGGATTAGGCAGCTCTCCATCCTCTTTGGGCGGATGGATTGAGTTCAGGCTGCATACACTCTTCCAACTGCCACCAAATGGGGCCTCACCTGCTGGCCCCGTATACTGGATTGGACCCAGCAGCCAATAATGATGGTATTGTCTATCTGGCCCACTAAGCAAAAGGGTCGGGCACTACTGATATAATTGATTGCTTCTAAACTCTTCATTTCTTAGGTGTTAACAATCTCCTCTCTTTTTTCTTAATGGACTTTAATGCTTCCCCTAATCAAGCTAGTTTTTTTTCTGCAGTGGTGCTGTCTGTGAGCTGCTCTCACAGGCCTTTTTTTAACTCCAGACAAAAACATTGACTCAGGTGTGGAAATGCTACTTCCGCTGATAGATTTCATAGACATTAGGGTTGGAAGGGACCTCATAAGGTCATTGGGCCCTCCCCAAAAGGCAGGAAGTCAGCTAAGGTCAAGGGATCTCAGCAAGATAAGCATCCAAATGTTTCTTAAGTGTCCAGAGTAGGTGCTTGCACCACCTCTGGGAGGAGTCTGTTCCATGTCTTCTGATGTCATGCAGTAAAAAATTTTTTCCTTATGTCCAGCCTAAAATGGTCTTGCAGGAGTTTGTGACCATGCTTTGGTGAACAGGTATTCTTCCAGATCCTGATGCCCAGCTTTTATGTACTTATAGGCTGCTACCAAGTAACCCCTGAGCCTGCTCTTCTTCAGGCTGAAAAGTCCCATAGCTTGCAGCCTCTTTCTTAATAAAGCCTATTTTCTTGCTCTGATCATGCATGTGGCTCTCCTCTGGACCATTGATTCTCAGTGAAGCACTGTCAAGATGCTCAGGAAGAGTAGCTTTAGTTTTATGAATTGGCAAGATGTCCATTTAATTCTAACTACTACGGGGCTAGTGAGACAACATCTTTTGATTATTTTTGCCTAGTGTGTTGTGTTTATATACCTAATAGGAGATAGCAAACAAAGGCACATTCCAATAAAGGGATTTTTTGTTTTGTTTTTTTCCCCTTTTGATTTTAAACAATAATATAGCTCTAGGCCTCTCACTCATTAGTACTCTAGTTTCTTTTTAACTGGAGAAAAATGCTGGGTGTGGGGATGCATACGGAATGACGCATAATCCTTTTCCAGTCCTAGATCTGCCCATGGAAGAAGATGCCTAGTTTGGAGGATTATGGAGGTGCTAAGGTGGCTAATAGGCCCAAGAGGAGGGTAGCTGACATGCTGCCCTTCTGTCTGAATTCATGGTCTTAATGAAAGTGTCTATGCAGCATAGACATAGTGGAATAAATACAGTAGCTATACAGTAAGGGGGAAAATATGCAAGTCTGTGCACATGAGCAAAGGTCAATGGAGCTTCCTCTCTCTCTCTTCTCTCTGCAGAACACTTTCACATGCAGTCAGAGTCGCTGATAAAACCCTTGATGCAAACCATTTCACACCAGCACTTCAGAGTTCGTGTGGCTGTAATTCAGGCCACAGGAGCAGTGATACAGTTTGGCAATGGGAAGTCTGTGGATGATGTGCTCTCTCACCTAACCCAAAGACTCTTTGATGAAATCCCACAGGTAATGTTCTTTCCTCTTGGGCAGATTTTCCCATTTGTTTTTATAATTCTTCCCTACGCGTCACAAAGCTGTGACAACACAACACACCACATGTGTTACCCTTTTAGGTTCGGCATGAAGTTACCAGTGTCATTGGAGAATGGCTATTGCACTTGCGAGATAGATATTCTTACTTTCACAAGCTGATTCCTGTGTTACTCGGCAGCTTTACCGATGAGATGCCTGAGAACAGGTCAGTGGAACATAACATGCATTTTTCCATGCATATTTTATATCCATGAAGGGCAAAATGTGGCCCCTGATTGCCCCTGTCATGTCATGGAGCCAAGCCCTGCTTGTGGCTGCTGACCCAGCCCCAGCTCTGGCCCTGGCCCTGACCCCGGTCCCAGTCCTAGCCAGTGTGCACAGCTTCCCAGTGTGGCTGATCCCAGGTCAGCTGCCAGGGTACTGTTTGGCTCTCCCTGCCTCCAGTAGCTCGTCCTCCTGCCCCTGCTGCACTGCTTTGGGCAGCAGGTAGGGTGGAGAAACAACAGTGACCATGGGGGCTCATGCCAGCCACCACACAACCACCCCAATATCTTTTGAAAGATTTTGTTGCAGCCCTGGACAGCTCACCAAAACTTCATTAAGTGGCCCACCAGCCAAAATAATTTCCCACCCCTGTGCTATATGAAAGTAGTTCTGCTCTTTCAAGTAACTTGTAGGTGTTCAGGAAAAAATCCTCATCTTTTATTTAGTAACCAACTTATCTTTACTCATAGATTTTATCTAACTAAAGAAAAAGTTGAATGTTGCATTCAACTATATGCTGTTATTAAAAGATTAGAATACAAGATGCATTATTTTTGTCAAAATATTTTTCCCCTGGCTTGTTATGATTTTATATAGAATTTAATGTTAATTAACAAGCCAGGGGAAAATATTTTGTTTGATATTTTATAGAATTTAATATTAATTAAATTAAAATAAATTATTCTTGCTTTCTAGTTTGTATAAGTGTAATTATCAATGGCTATTCAAAGACACTTTTCATGTAATTAGAGGCAGGTGTTTTCCTCTCCAGCAGCCCGTTTTTACAATTCGTTCATTGTGGGTGTATTTTAGACATAGTGGCTAAACCACTCTGATTTTACACTGTAGGAAACTGGCTCTGAGTTACTGGAAGAGGGTAGGCTCACAGTGGGAGAAGGAAAATGAAGAAGACCTTAAGGATAAACTTGACTTCAGTGTTGCACCATCTCATTATCCTGAAGGAGGTGAGTATTGTAGGAAACATAGAATTAAAATGAAACAGCTGGCTCAGGATTTTTTTATAATGATATAAGTGTATGTAAAAGGTAGTGGGAGAGAAAAGGAAGAGAAAGAACTGAAAAAGAAACACTTGAAGGCAGACAATTGTTTGTGTGTGAGGTCTCAGGACCAATCAATATGTATTTGTTTGTTCCAGGTAGGATTTTCAGAAGCATTCAGTGTTGGACCTTTAGTGACCAAAATGAATACTTTTGAAAATCTCATTTAAATTTATCTGTACACTATGCATTATGTGACTTGAAGATCTAGAGACTGTACAGGAAGGTTTCACAAGCTTACTATGGAATCTCTCTTCTTTTTCCCTGTTATTGTTATCAAAGTGTAATTTTAATCTGAATTAAAATGAAAACAAAAAATGTTATGTGCATTTGGCTAGTATTCCTAGTTTATGCAGATTTTAGTAAAGAACTTGAAATGCTTACCTCTTTGTGTAGTGATACAGTTCTCATGATTAGAAACAAATCAGATCTATTCACATTCTTTCTTTTACTGTAACAGTACATTAAGTGTTCCTACCATTGTAATGCCTATCTGTATAACCAGATTTCTGTTTAGTAGCCAGTATATCTACTAAAAATTAAACAAATAACTCCAGAGAAGGTATGAGAACAGATAGCAATTGGATACAGTATTCAGCTTTCCAAGTTACTCAGAGCATTGACTTCTTCCAGCATTGATTCAATTTCTCTACTGTTGTCCTAGGCCAGGGGTGCTCAACCTCTGGACCATGAAGCTGTACCATCCAGCCTGTAGAGCTCCTCTTGGCTTCAAAAATTTGATGGCTGGGGAGCAGAGACAGCTTTAATTTCTGCTTCCATGCTGTCAAGTTCCTGTATACCTGTGGGGATTCTTGTGGGCCAAATAATGTGGTCCTACACGCTAGGTCACACGTGGGGCTGGGTGTGGATGTCACTTCCATTCAGCCAACCTGTAGGGTCAAAGATTTGAGCACCACTGTCCTAAGCTACAATACTAAAATGAATCCCTGGATCAAAATCTGTGTCTGTTTCATTTATTTAATATACTTTCTTGAATTTTATTACATGGGCCAGATTTGAGGTCAAGGGGAAGTAGTTTTCTAGTTTGGGAATTGGTGTACAGGCAGCCCTCAACTTAAGACTTTTTGAGTTGTGACAAACGTCGCTTATGACATTTATAAATTGACTCCCCATTTCGAAATTCCAATGTGGGTTTCATTTTTACCACGTTCGATATAGCATGCAGCTGGTAAGTGGCAGAAGGGGGGGAGTGGGGGCAGGGGCAGATCAATTTCTTCTGTGGTGAGGAAGGGGCTGGGACTAGGAATGGGGCTGGGACCAGGGCTGGGGGAAGCACTGCCCAGCCAGGACCGGGTGGTGTAGCGGTGGCTCCTGATGCTGTGCACGCTTGTCTGACAGCTCAACCGGCTGTTCCCGCCGCTGTTCCTGCCATTGGTCGGGGTGGCATGTGCCCCTGGATCTGCGCAGGGTGAGGCGTGCAGCTCTGGGACTGCATTCTGGGTGGAGTGCAGGGGCTACAGCAAATTTTTAGGTGGCTGCAGCTCCCTCATAACCCCTGCTATGCTGCCCACCCCGCCCTGATCTGAGGGCACACTGCCCCCCCCACCCTTCCCGCTTCCCATGACCTCCTGCTGCTTGCCTAGCCAGGACAGGATGGGCATGGGGCAGAGCTGCTGCACTGCCTCTGGACATACGGTGCGCAGCAGCAGAAACTGCCCCCCACCCTCTCCATGCCCCCAGACAAGCCGCGGATTCAAGGGTATTGAGGGGGCATGTGTCCCCAGATGGGGGCAGGGCGGGGGCTATGGAAAGGCTGCAGCCACCTGAAAATTCTCTGTAGCTCTTGCTGCCCACCTGGAGCGCAACCCGCTGCAGCCCTGACCCCGCACACCCCGCCCTGTGCGGATTCAGAGGCACACCCCCCCCCCCCCCCGTGCCCTCCCGGGCCAGTAGTGGGAGCTGCTGGTTGAGCCGCCAAGCGAGCAGCACACAATGGTGGAAGCTGTCATGTCCCCCTCCCTGTGCCTGCCCAGCCAGCCCCAATCCCAGCCCTGCCCCAGTCTCTCCCTCACTGTGGGGGGGGCATTGATCTCCCCCCCACCCTGACATTTTCTCTTCCCCTTCTCTGCACATAGTATTGACTGTTGTAAAGGAACTAGTCTCCCAGTTGTAGCACTGTTCCTATGGTAAAATTGGTTCCAAGTTACGATGTTTTGACTTAAGATGTGGTTTTCAGGAGCCAGTTGCATCATTAAGTCCGATGACTGCCTGTAATATATTTCAATTAAAGTTGACCTAATAATTAGAGATGCATCTAGGCTTGCCCTGCAGCTTGTAGCTAATCCACCCAGGGTAAAGAACTGAAAAAGTATACAAGAAGAGAGGAAAAAATTCACAAAACGCCCAACTTGCTGTATTTGAGCATTTCTAGTTTTCGGAGTCTCCAGGAAAGACTGTTCATTTTAACTGAATGCTATTTAAATTAGCTTCTAGGAAAAAGAATGGGTGGGTCTTGCTCATGGAGAAACTGTCCTTCTCTCCCCCTGGTAACATACCCTTATTATTTATTTATTCATTTGCCTTAAATTCTTTAAAAAAGAATGCAAAGAAGCGCTAATGCAACCTGCATAATTCCTGTTCCTTTTCTGCATTTCTGTCCCATTCTGTCTCCTGACTTCTTGCTCTCCTTTGCTGCTGTTCAGCTGTAATTGGCTACCTTCATCAGTGTCTTAATCCTACAATCTTTTTTCCTATTCCCTATATTTACTTTAATGAGAAGTTAAGACCTCTCCCTTCCCTGAGGTGGATTTTGGAGCAGGAGGAGTCTTAGTTGTTGAAAATATTTCAGTTATTTTATTCTGCTTGTACTTTCTATTTGGTCTCTGTGGTGAAAGCATTCATACAATCTCAAAACACAGAGGTAGGATCTAGAAATGGAAATGAGAATATAAAAGTCCATTTTATTATCAAATTTAAAACAAACAATGCCCAAACTTATATGGAGCCACACACTTGCAAATTGTGGTTGAGAATTACTTATCCTTTCAGAAAATGTGGGACTACGGTCATAACATAAGGCTAAGCTCACTCTTGGCACATGCAAGAGCCAGACCGTACAATGGCTGGGGCTGCTGGCTTAAATTAATTCATAAACTGAGGTAGTTCCATTAGTTTCTAAAATAACAATGTAATTCTAAAAACCAGTTTCACTTCCCATTATTATTTCCTTCTACTAAAGTAATAATTTATTGCGTTTAAAATGAATAAATATAAAATCCATTCACTTGTTGCAGTTCACTGGATTTTTATGTACTGCTGCTCCAATTCTAGTGAGGGGTGTCCAGTTTTAGAAGGGCCAACTTAAAAAAAAGGAAGGTTAAATCAAGAGTGCCACACAGCTAATTGCCCAGAGTATCAGCCTGTGGCAGAGGTCTTGAATCTGGTCCGGAGCCCAGTGGTATTGTAGTAGCTTTGATGTAAGTGATATCAGTGGAGTCTCAGAATAGTGATTTTTGACTGAAGGAGACAGAAATGAGAATACGCATAAATAGTTTGGTAGAATATCCGTACTTCATTTCTGGAAACATAGGCCAGACCAATAGAGTTAACAAGTGGGCCTTGTTGTATGTCGTCAAAAGTGTTTGTTGAGCCATCATGGAATATTATTGAGCCTTCATTGTTGGGTAGAGGAAATAAAAGGACATATGCTTTTAAAAACAATCATTTGTTGACCAGTAGGTCAGACCAGTAAGTCTCTCCTCCTAAAATAATTTTGGCTATAAATACAGAAGTCACATTTTACTTCAGGCAAACAAGGTTCCTTAGGTGAATTTGATATCTTTTATTAGATCAACCCAGATGGTTGGAGAATAGTTATTAAGCAAGCTTTCAGGTTCAAAAACCCTTCGTCAGGCTAAGGAAGTTTCAGCAGTTGGTGTGTGCTCTTCCTGGATTCTCCAACTATGCGGTTTGGTCTAATAAAAGATATCAAATTCACCCAAGGAACCTTGTCTGCCTATGTCCTTAGACCAACACAGCTACAACCTAAATCCCTACAACATTTTACTTCAGACATTCAGTTTTTGCTTCAGGAACTTTAGTATCTGAATTACTGGATTGTAAATTTAGAGGGTAAAGTCTGTCCACAGAATAGGTAGCAGGCTACAGGCTTTCTAACCCCATGTGGTCTGTAGAGAACATCAGGACGTTTCTACGTTCTCTAGGATTACATGAGTTGATTGCTTGCAACATCAGGAGACTGGACTTTGTGACCCAGAATGTCTCTTCCAGACCCATATTCCTGTATGATTAGATGTGCCTCCACATCCTTGCATCTCCGAGATGAAATTCAGATTCTTTGGGTAGCAGACTTTCCTGTAACCTTGAAAGTCATATTCATCAGGCTGGGTCAAAGCCTGCTCTGTTACTACAAATAGATGTAGGTGGTGAATATAGTAGGACTAGATGTTGACACCCTTAACTCGTGTCATTCTGAAGGTAGTCCTATTGACTTTTCTGGGACTTTACATATGTACATGTTGTGCCAGGGAAGCTATTGTAATTTTGCCCATAATAAATGAAGAAGATGGTGTTGAATTTATTGCTATAAGCCCATCACGTTCATGTGTTGGTTTGTATCCAATTATTTAAACCATTTTTTTCCCACTAATGCCAAGTGCATTGTAGAGAAAAGTGAATAAAAAAACTCCACATTGAAGAATGCATGAAATAATGATTTTGCAATCTCACCACTCGGCAGTGAGCTACACATTAGCTCTTTAGAAAAGCAGAGTTCATTGCCACACATTGTGCTGCACTACTTCCTATTTGGGAGGTGATGCCCACGAAGCAAAGTTGTTCTCTCTCAGTACAGTGCTTCCTAAAAGTGCTTCCTAGCACTGCACTGGGGTGATATAGGCATGCTCTTTGGATCTTTCCTGAACAGTGAGCTCGAGACTCAGCTTAGATGACTGTCAGACATTTTATGGAAGAAGGGCTTTGCTTTCAAAATTATTTCCAAGTAGATACTGCGACAGACTCCACCCAGAGTATGTGGAGTAAAGGGAAGCACTCAGAGTTGATATAGTATAGTGTAGCAGAGCGCTATAACACTGTATTGTTTTCAGAGAGCTCTTAAAGCTTGGTTCCTGTCTTAGGTTCATAAAGTGAATGTTTAAAAACATGCATATGGGTGTTGGCAAGACAGAGGATTAAAATAGGTCACTTCTTTATTTCTGTCCTTATATTTAACTGAACAAAAAGCTCTTGTGGTGGGAAAGAACAAGTTCATGCTTGACTGGTCCCCACCTGACAATCACATCACAGAATCCCCAGCAGCAAAATCCTTTCTGTGACAGTGGGTTCCGGAGTCCTTTCTCCTTTGAAATGATATTTTTGTTAAAATTGTTTTACTTGGTAATGCTCGAATGAAAAGGGAAGCACTTCATAATGGTGACTGATTTGACAGAACTGTTTAGCTTTGAAGACAGTTAAGTTGATCTGTTATTCTTTTTACTTTTTCCCCCTCCTGCGATATAAGTTCTAATATTTGCTTAGGGGCATGTAACTGGTAAAGAATGCTTTTGCTTCCATGGGATGGAAGAGCCATTTGTCATGAGTTAATCTTATTAATAGATGTTCAACCTCATGAATTTTATATAATTGCCTATCCTTCATTGTTTGCCTTTGCCAAGACAGAGATAATTGTTTTATGTTTTGGTTTGGTTTGGTTTTTTGTGGGGAGGAGGGGTTTAAATAAATGTTCTCTGCAATGAAGATCAGGGGAGATATTTAGCTGTCTTCAAGAGTGCTGTGGCTGGTATTCTGAACATAAAAGACCACTTTAAAGCAGCCCTGGGAATTGTAAAGTAGTGCTATAGTTTATCTGTATTCAAAGGGAACAGAAGGATAGGAAGCGGGAGTCAGCTGTATATTCACTAATCTTAAAAACAGAACTGGAGAACAACATGAACTGCTTCCCACCTGCTACACTAACTTTTCAACCTGGTAGTACATTACTGTGGTATCATAGCCTTTATAATTTATTCGTTCATTTGCATTACAGTAGTGGCTGGGGCCCTAACTGAGCTCTGAGCCCCATTGTGATAGGAACTTCCTCACTTTGCATTTATAAAGCGTCTTTCTCCAAAAGATTATAATGTTAAGAGAGAAAATGGACAAAGACTGGTTGAAAAGCTGTATTGTTGTTCCCATTCTACAAAGGGGGAGCTGAGATGCAGAGCTTAAATGATCTAAGAAGTCTCTGTTGAAGATCACCTTTCCTTACAAATCTGAAAGAGGGATCTACCACAAGCATGAAAGATGTTGTATGTAGTTCTGAAAGGTTGCTTCTCTTTTCTAGTAAAAACGAATGCTTTCTCTGTCAGTCTTGTCCTTGAGTTTCCATTCTGAGGCTACATTGTGCATTGCAACACCATATGTCATCAGCAGCACCCCATTATCCTCCATTACAAGTATTCTGCTACCCTCCTTCCATATACTCAGCAGTCAGAAAGGAAACCATAGTCACGACAGCACATCCTCTCTACTGGGGAAAAAGAAGACACACTGGTACCTCTTGTCTCTTTTTCTGAAGAGTCTGCATGCAGGTCTTCTCTTGCATATTTCTTTTAACAACAGTTGCATTTTGCATGGTTTTTTTTTTTTTAACTTCAAAAGCATTAAAAGCACAGTGGTTCATCTCGTTAGTCTCAGGAAGATGCCCATGCAGGAGTCCCCTTTACACTACTCCATTCCTTTGATACCCTAACAGCTTTCTGTTGAAGAATGTGTGGATTTCCTAAGAAATGTTTTTTTTTAGAATAGAAACAAGTGAGGTGATAATCACAGGTGTTCTGCTCAGTGTAAACCCTCCACTACCACCAAATTTGCACCGAGGAGCACACCTCTGATTATCACCTCACAAATCTCAAAGGGCTTTCATTCAACAAGGACAGTCGTCCGGAGAGAAAGATAGAAAGATCACACTTTTGAAAGAGCCAGCCAGCTAGTACCTGAAGAACTGCTGCAGTACAAAAAGAAAACCACCGTAAATCACACGCTACTAGTTATGACAGTCCTCCCTGGAACCTTTATGGAAAATCCTCAAACAATTGCAACCTATACTAGAAGAAGACCCAGTTCTTAAAGACATCTTCCAGGAACTATGCATCCTAGTCTTTAAACAAGCACTGAACCTCGCCAACCTCATCACCAGAAGCAAACTTCCTATGGCCCAAAATGCACCAAATGGATCCAGGCCATGCCATGACAAGAAATGTAAAACCTGCCAACATATTTCTGTCACCCCCACAAAATAACTGCACCCCACAACAGAATCATCAACATTCCTGGATCTTACACCTGCACCTCCAGAAATGCCCTGATGGAAAATATGTAGGAGAAACCAAGCTACAACTGCATACCAGAAAGATTTTCAGTGTGCATGGAATTGGAGATGAGAATACCCAATTACCTATGGGGGCACATTTCTCGCAAGACAGCTGCTCTCTCTCCAATCTCTCAGCTCTAATCCTCAAAGGGAATTTACAAAACATCTTTCACGGACCAGCCTACAAACTTCACTTCATCAACCTAAAGGATACAAAAAATCATGGACTAAAAAATCATGTGCCATAAATTGTTGCATTTATGGCACATTATAACCTGCCAAACATCTGATGCCCCAGGTAACTTTTCTACTATTTACTAGCTATATTTATCACTAGATCTGCATTCCCCTTCTCCCTCCTCCCCCCCCCCCCACTTATTTCCCACCCAGTGACTGCATCAATTTGTGTTTTTACTGACTGCCATTCTCACATACTGGCCTCTGGCTTCTATTCTATTCCATCCAGGAAGAACACAGAACAACTGTAGGTGCTTCCTCAGCCTGAAGAAGGGTGTTCGTACCCAAAAGTTTGCAAAGAATTTTTGCAACTATTTTAGTTGGTTGGATTTACCCCAAGAACCTTGTCCGCCCATGTTCTTAGACTAACTCAACTACAGTCTATAACTTTATTCTAGGAAGCACTTTTGGAGACCTCACAGAGGAACCACGCCAGACTCTTGAGTCAAATCAGATTTGCCCAGATCATAAGAAATGAAATCTTTATCATGTTACATTAGAGGTCCTACACCAGTTTCAGTATCTTTCCAAGTGCTGTCTGTGCTAGAACAAAGATGTTTTGTCATGCAGGTATGAGGATAAATGAAGATCTGTGTTCACACACAGGTACTAAGAACAGATCACTGTTCAATGCTGAGATTATCTTAGAAGCATAGGACCAGAAAGGATTCCCCAAGGCCACCAAGTCCAATCCCTTCCATTTGCTGACAACAATTTAACCAAGGAGTCCCCAAAGTCACAAAACCAAAAACACCAGGAATGCTCCACATGTGCCATTGATAAAAGCAGGAGAGAGAAGGGTACTGTCAATCACTTACTAGAAAAATTGGTTAATCTGCTTTCAGAGGATCCTTAATGCTGTCTCTTGGACTTTCCCTGGTTTCCTCTTCTGTAGCGTATTCACCTAGACAATGTTCAGAAGAGATGCTGGTGGTGGCCTCTTCTATAAAAAAAACATATCTCCAAATATACATGTTTATCTCATAGTTAGGGGTCTAAAATCTTTGGGGGACTAACCAACTTTTGTGGGTTGATCACAGCCTAACGTTTTCTTTCCATGGTCATTATGCAGTGGCCCTGCCCCTGATTTGGAGAGGCTCCTGGGGGAAGGAGGGACAAGAGGGTAGCTGCCATCTTGTCTCCTGCCTTTCATGCTGCTCTATTAGCTGACACCATCTCCTGGCAGCAAGGACTATTGGCTCCCACTGCGGAGCCAGCATTTTATTTTTATTAAGTTTTTTTTTTTGTTTTTTGTTTTTTTTTAGGATAATCCTGGATTTTGCAGTTTCCACAAAACCGAGAATTAAGTAACTCCCTACTCAGTAATAGTCCCATGAGCAAAATTGCAGTGGAAACCCCAGTGCTTAACAGTTCTGGTCCTTGTACCATGAAAATGAAAATATATTAAAGGAAGGAGCCTTAGTCCAGTATAGTATTTTATAAATCATTTACATTTTTTTAATAATTACATGCATCATATTGTTATGTTTACTTGTAATGGAATTTTTTATGGGTAGGAGAGAGAACCACTTCATAGGAGGTAACATGCTTCACAAGGCTGGGCAAGACCATAACTGTGCCCAGGTGAATTGCCTTCTCGTGGATCTTGACTGCTAATGCTCTACGATTAAGTCTTCAGTGCAGTTATCTACATATAATTGCTGAATGGTCTAAGGAAATGACCTGGTAATTTTGTATTCGGGTCCTAAGTAAATTATTTTAAGATACAACTTCCCAATACTTATTTTTACAGTCAAATTGCACTTGGTAGTAACCATTGTACAGGATGAAAAAGAGAAAAGGTTGATCATCCCCTGGGTCTTATGCATATAACGATGTCCTTCGATTTACTGTGAAGAATGAAGGTGTCTCATCACATCACATCTTCTGTATATGTCTGTATGTGAATGGCTATTGTGTACTCTTTTCTTTATACCTTATTTTTTAAAAATTGTGGTGATGTATTTTTGACACTTGCCTCTCTTTATTCCCTCTTCAAATAATTTTTTTTCACTTCCAGTATATTGAATGATTCATTATAAATCTATATTTCAACATCCAGAAATTTCTCCTCTTTTGTTGTGAGCTATTGTACACTTTGCTTAGCAGTCCTTTTCTACTTGGAGCTAATGAACCTGACACCTAGCACCCTGGTGCTTTGATCTCATGATGACAGATATTGCAGGTCAGGGGAAAAAGTGGAGGCTGCTCTAGTACTCTGTGCTTTTCTAACAATTGAATGGCTTTCCATTGAGCAATAGCAATCATTGCCTTAGGACACAGGTGTAGACAGTTATAGCAAGGGGGGGAAGTATTTGACAGCAGGTAGCTACAGGAATAACATGTCTGCATTTGAACATCTGAAACGAAGGAACTGTTGAAAAAGAATGGTGAGAATTCTTAACAAATATTCTGCCTCAGGTCAAATAGGATGCCACTTCATACTTGTCTTCTCAAGCTGATTTCTCTGTTTGACCTTTTGCTATTCATTGTCAATTTTTATAATCCCGAGTGCTCTCTTCCATAGATAAAAGAGGCAGTAATGAGTGTCTTAATGTTTTAAAGATTTTCACTTTAGGAAGATACCTCATAAGCATTTATTCTTTGAATGTTGTTTAGTTTAAGCTGCTTTTTTATTTGTAGCCATTCAGGCAGATAAGGGAAAATATCCTGAGATAATTAAAGAATTTGCTTTCTGGGAGTTTGCAGGAAAGAATGATATATCAGCAGGTAAGGAATAAGTAGGCATGTTGCCCAGCTCCTTCTCTGCAGTGGCGCCTCGGCATAAATCGTTTTTGTTTTTAACACCTGTATAGCAACATCATAAACAGTGTTGTTGTAAACATTTTGATTTATGGCAGATGACTTTTCCCTGTCTCACATGATGTAAATATATACAGATTTAATAATATAATGTCATGCTTCTTCCAAAAAGTGCAAAACAGCATGCTGCCAAAGAAGTTTACGCTTGAATGTATCGTCATAGTCCAGACTGTAGGGTTCTGGGTTAGCTGTGCGGGGACCAAATCCCTTTACTTACCTACTGTCTGATACTGAACAAGTTGCTTCTTTGGCTGTCAGGTTCCCCCTCATTCCTGTAAAATAGGGATAATGATATTTTTACACCCTCTTCTGAAAAGGGTTTGAATGAAAGATTGGTATTTTGGTGCACATTAGTGCACAAACCAACTCAGCATTTTTTTTTCTCGGGTATTTTGTTTTTTTCCATATTTTTCTCCGTAAACATGAATGAGACCCATTCCTTGTATCTCCCAGTTCTATTGGGATCACAAGGAGTCAAATATTTCTTGTCCTCACTTGTTTTTCAAGGTGTTCAAGTATTTTTTTTTTTTTTTACAATGCTGTAAATTTATCAAAAGTATGTCAGCTTCCTGTTCCAGGACCCTTTTCTCTGGCTTCTACATCTAGTGTTTTGAGTTGTTATTCTTGGCTGTTAAACCTGTCTTTCCAATTTTTAGAATTTTCTTGATTCAATTTTAGTCTTTTTCCTTCAGTGGACATGAAAGACATTTGGCTCTTTGGTTGCACTTGTCTCTAATGCTATTTTAAAGCCATATTGCTGCTCACTGTCTCAAGTTATGCTTGAGCGAGGAAACCACAAAGCTTGTATTCAGAAGTCTAGCTTGTCTTGTTTTTCTTCTTTGTTTTCTGGTTTTGTTTTATTTTGTTTTGATTTTAAAAATGGGATTTCTGCTTCTCTCTTATAATAACAGCAACAGGAAAGTGGTTATTGTTTTGATTTGCTTTTATTATTGTATACTATGAGCTTGACAGCTCTCATTTTGGGTAATTATTTTCTTAACTTGTCTGCCTGTTATAAAAGCATGTACACTCAATTGAAGTTTTCCAAGCATACATAAATAAATTTGCAAATAACTGCATTGAGCTCTGTGAAACACATATTAAAGTCAGTTTCTCATTGCAGCAGAATAGATGCTGAAATTTCCCTCTCTTTTTTCCCTAGTGGTTCGTCCAGAATTGGGATGTCGAGAGCTTGTTACCAGAAACCTCTCCAAAATTCTTCCTGGACTCTGTCATGATATGACAGACTGGGTTGAAGGCACAAGAATAAAATCATCTCAGCTTCTGTATATATTATTACTTCATGCAGAGGATCACATTACACAGCACATGGAGCTGTTACTTAGAACCTTGTACCGCGTGTGTTCAGATGAAGAAAGCAATGTGGTTAGAAATGTAAGTTTGCCTGTTTAAATATCTGTAATACTGTAGAGAGAGATCCCATGTTGAATAATCTTGAATATGTTTTATGATAGGATCCTTGGCTTCAGTTCCCTCTGAAGTCCAAGGGGGTACTCAGAATTGTGTCTTAGTTATAAAACAGGCCCCCTGCCCAAGGGGCAGGAAGTCAGCTGGGGTCATAGGATCCCAGCAAGATAAGCATCCAAATTTCTCTTGAAGGTGTTCAATGTAGGTGCTTGAACCACCTCCAATGGCAGGCTGGCTATTCCAGACCTTGGGGGCTCAGACAGTAAAGAAATTCTTCCTTAGGTCCAGGCTGACATGGTCTTACAGTAGTTTATGACTGTTCAACCTCATCATTCCTTGGGGCTCTCTGATGAACAAACGTTCCCCCAGAAACTGGTGGTCACACCTGATAAACTTATAGGTGGCCATCAGATTACCTCTGAGCCTGCGCTTTTCCAGGCTAAAGAGCCCCGTAGCTCTCAGTTCTCAGGTAGGCACCACATTGGCCTTCTTCCAGTCTTCAAGCACTACACCAGAGCACCAGGAATTCTCAGAGATCCGTGCCAGGGGCTGGGCTATGATGCTTGCCAGCTTCCTGAGTACCCTGGGGTGTAGATTGTCAGGGCCAGCTGACTTGAAGGTATCCAGCCTCTCAAGGTGTTCCTTCACGAGGTCAGCATTGATGAAGGGCAGGGGATCTCCCTCACCCTGACCTCCCTGTCACATAGTGGGCATGGGCATCTTATAGGACTGATGAAAGACTGATGCAAAGTACCCATTTAATAGGTTGGCTTTTTCCTGGGCATCAGTTGTCAAGTGTCCCATCTGGTTTAGCAGGGGTTCAATGTTTTCCTCCGGTTCCCCACATATCTGAAAAAGGACTTTTTATCGTCCTTGATACTTTAAGCTAGTTGGAGTTCAGTTGCAGCCT
>JAGPOW010002202.1:2228247-2241007 GCA_030014935.1 Caiman crocodilus
GTCCTCCATCCTTTGTAGGCCTTTCTTTTTAGCCTCAGGAGGTCTGGTGGGTCCCTGGAGAGCCAGGGGGGCTGCTGTGCCGTCTTGCTGCCTTTCCTCCGAGATGAAATAGCCTTAGCTTGTGCACTGAGGATTGCTCCCTTGAGGAGCAACCGCTCTTCCTGAACTCCCCTCCCCCTGGAGTCGTGTTCACTTCACTGACAAGCCTCCTGAGCTTGTCAAAGTCAGCTTTCCTGAAGTCAAGAACTTCAGTGTTGCTGACTGATTTGCCAACTTTACAGCAGATGGTGAAGGTGATCAGCTCGTGGTCGCTGTCACCCAGCTTCCCATCAATCACTAGGTCGCTGATTAGGTCATCCCCAGTGGCCAGTACCAGGTCAAGCAGTGCTTTACCTCTCATTGGCCTGTAGACTTCTTGAGTCAGGTAGAGGTCATCCAAGTACGATAGGAAGCTTTGCAACCACTCGGATTTTGCTGAGTGATCCTCCCACGAGATGTCTGGGTAGCTGAAGTCCCCCATGAGAACCATGGTCCTGGAGCATGCGGCCTCAGCCAGTTCCCAAGCAAACTCCTGGTCAAGCTCATGACTTTGGGTGGGAGGTATGTAGTAGACTCCCACCGTTGTGTCCCCTGTGCTGTGTTCCCCACAGATTTAACTTTAAGGGTCTCTAGTCATCCACCCTGGTCGCCAGTATCAGCTTGCAGGGATGTGTAACTTTTCTTAACATAGAGAGCTCCTGTACAGGGTATAGCCGTCTATACCCATGATCCAGTCATGGGTGGAGTCCCACCAGGTCCCTGTTATCCCTATGACATTGTAATTATTTGTGTTAAGCAGGAGGACAAGTTCCTCCTGCTTATTTCTTTTAAGGCAACTCAAAATCACGAGTTTCCCTTTCCCCAAAGAATAATTCAAAATCTCTACAAGTTTACAGAACGTTAACATTCATTCCTTTTACAGTGCGTTTCAGAGAGAACTATACAGAGATGCTGTTTGTTGTTCTGTTTTCTGAACTCAGTGGACATTTTTCCTGAGTAAAGACCCTGGGAACAAACCCAGTAGTTTTTAAATACTCTTCTGGCCAGTACTAAATATCTGTAGACATTATGTAGACGTATTTTAGTATGACTGGTGTGAAGACCAATGATGTAATTGTTCAAGTATTTTTAACCTCATATGCTAACCAAATGAAGCATTAACAGCCTCCTAAAAATCATAGGCAGCAGATTAAAATGTAAATGCCTTGGGGCAACAAATTCTATTTAAAAATATGTGCGGTTCATGCCCTTTCTAGTTAATTTCACTACGTATTCCAACCATAATATTGAGGTATGTTTATTCCACGTAATATCCATAATCATACAGCCATGACTGTGATCGTTTATTAGCACTTTTTCTGTTGCCAGCTATCACTAAAAACATGTAGATTTATTTAAACCAGTCCTTTAAAATACATGTTTTTAGTGATAGCTGGCAACAGAAAAAGTGCTAATAAACGATCAGACAGTCATGCCTGTATTTACAAGGTAATTAAACCAAATTTATCAAAGGATACATAGGCCAGATTTCTTTTATCACGTTAAGACATAAATCTCATACCTGTTAACATCTTCATATTGTCAGGGGGACTACTTGGATAGTAGCTGTTTTAAAAAAAAAAGAAAAGATTTCCAATTGTTATTACTCTGGAAAAGTGGTTCAGTGGATTTCACTTAGACTGAATGCGGATGTTATGACTCAGGCTTCTGTATGGGTTGGTACCATCACTTACACTCTACATGGACTCCGGATTCCATGTGTGATATGACTTCTTTGCACCCCCTCCTCTCTGATTCTTATTCTTGGTTCTCCCCCAAGTTCTTACTACCTGCATCCTCCTCCTAGTTCCAGATCTGGTCTTTCTCTAGTGCCTCCCAATTTTAATCTAAAGATCTAGTCTACAGCCACACTACCTCATGCTGAGATTGCTAAGCTAGTGAGCAGAGTCACAATCTCATCTCTCTGCCCTTACAGTACCAATGCCTTGCATATTAGGGGAAACCGAGCATTTGGAGGTGTTATTTTTCAGGTTCCTGACCCATTGTAGTTACTTAAAAATCCATATGTACAGAAGAATTGGCTCAAATGGTAGGAAACCTGCTGAGCATGCAAAAGATAGAAGGATAGATGCCTATGTACCTTTTTGGAGAAAGGTAGATAAAGTGGGGACATGGTTGCAGTTTTCAAATGTATGGAAGGCTGACATGGAGAAGATGGAGAACCATTGTTTTCGCAGGGAGCAGAACACAAGGCAGAGTATTTAAACTGTAGTAAGCTGATTTAGGCAAAGATTCCTGACTGTAAGAGAAGTAGAACAAGCCACCTAGGGGAAGTTTTCAAGAAGCTGGATAGGCACTGGTTGGGATGTTTTAGGACTAGTGATTCCTGCCGTGGTTCAGGGGGTTGGACTAGAAAGAACTTGGAGGTCCCTTCCACGCCAAAAGTCAGGAGGAATAGCTCAGGCGTCCTAGTCTGATTTCTTACCCTGAGTTTGCTTCCATGAATATAGTTTCACAGTTAAGGATGTTGGATAGCCATCTAGCTTTTGTTTCCTCTTATTACTATATTTGTCTCTTTTTGGTTCCTCCCAAATTTTTCCGTAAACCCTTTTTAGGAGCAGATCTCTGGATTTCATCTGATTCTGCCTTCTGCCTATATTTAACACACAGTCGGTTACATTGGATAAATTATATATATCTCCTTCATGACATGGTCTCCACAGAAAATGCACTGTGGTATCTTCTGTCCTGCTATGCTGTAACAGCACTGGTTTTTCCAAGCAGTGGGTCATTGTGGGAGTGTATCTTTTGCTCTAGAATTGTATAAAGGCCTCAACTCCCAGTTCCCCCGTGACTTTTTCCCCCTGCTATATGGAGTGGCTATCAAGCTTCATTCTCTCCTTAGAGATTTGTCGTCCTAACTTTTTGTTCAATAGCGTTTACATTTTTTCCCTTCCTCTTTGTATTTGGACTCTGCTAGATTTCCTTTTCCTTGCCAGGATCAGGACTGTGAAGATACTACCAAATGGAGGGATGGGTAGGATGCAGTTTCCCAGTATGCAAGACACAGTTCAATAATTGACAGTCTTTGAATTCTATGCACCTGACTAAAACAGCTGGCTGCTATCATGGAGCACAGTGAGCTAGATGTATCTCTGGTCTTGATGGTGTTTCCTGAGGACACATGACAGGCCACAAAAGCTGCAAGCAGGCCATACAGGGTTGCTAAACACATGAGTATCCTGTACAATGCATAGCAGTTGGCAGGCATGATGGCTCCAGGAATCAGAGACTGAAAGCAGCAGGCTCTGCTTCCATGGCAATGCGCAGTGTTGTCACCAGGCTCCCACCTACACTCTACTTCTCAGCATGCCAGAGAGTAATACCAGGCTGTTTCTCCAAAACACAGTCTGGAGAAGAGCAAGTACAACAAAAAATGGATTATTTCTTATATATATGGAAAAAGATGCGGGGGGTGGCTGGAAGCCTGTTTCAAAACTGCGGAGGGAGGAACCTGAACGAGTACATCTGAAACATCTGGTCACACTAAGCTGGTGACTGTTGCATAAAACGTTACATACTTCTTTTCAGTGCATGGCAACTTTCTCATGGACATTTCAATCTGATGCTGAGAGGAGTGTTTACATGCCTCATTATGAGCTTAGTGAACACATCAAGAATTCTTTTTCGTACATATAATGATTCCTGAGTAAGCGGAAAGGGCCTACTAGACTATTGCTGAAGCATCTGAAAAACAGCTGGAATCATAAAAAGGAGGGCCGTAATGCATTGAATGGTCTCTGTGTTTTCCAAATAATCCTCAAATTGTACTTATTCCCTTTTACAGTGTGTGAAAGCAGCAAAGTTGATTGGAACATTTGTCAGTCCAAAGGTGTCCTTGACGTTAATCCTGTCAGCTCTCAAAAAGACACCCATGTCTTCTCACCTTATGATCCTAGCTTCAGTGATTCGAGGCAGCACAAGACAAGTTCTAGAGCCTCATTTAGCTGATCTTGCCAATACACTCTCACAAACTGAAATCAGTCAGCGATCTGAAGAGGTAAGAAATGAAGAATTCAAAACAGGACATAAGCTACTCCAGAATAAAGTGACATGCCCCTTAGAAATACTGCTTAAAACAATAGTAACTTAACTGCACTGGGTAGTTCAAACTCAAATGGTTTATTTATGCTTTTGTTAATTGTTATAACTTATTGGAATATTGATGTTCTGATTAACATCAAAACTTCAAGTTTTCCCTATTAGGACTAATTTCTGCCCTTTGATCCATGCATTTAGTTGCATGGAATCTGCTTGTATTTATGCAAAGGCAGGATGTAATCTTTGTTTTGAGAATGCTTTTTGTACAGAATCCATACAACTGTAAGTACTTTGACCCTGCAGTCGGTTAAAATGACTGCCCCCGCCACTTTTCTTGGAGACCAGTAATTGGCAAGTTACGTTTCAAGTGGAGAAGGTATTCCCTTTTTATGTTTGTTTTTTTAATATTATTATTTCGTTTTTTAAAAGTAAATGATTGGGTATTTTTTCATAAGAGTTTAAGGAGCCCTTTTTGCAAAGCTTTAGGATGTATGGTGCTTAGTTTTGGTTTGTGATTCTTTTATCTTAAGAATCCAGGAAGAAAACACTTCCAAAGTCCTTAAATTGCTTGTAAGCGCCCACATAACGAGTGGTCACTACACCAGTTGTCCATGAAATCAACCTGAAAATCACTTTTACTGTAGCAGTTTGAGGTGTCTTGTATGCCTTTAAAAGAAATGATGTACAAAAGTGTATTAATTTCAAGATATTCTATTTTTTTTCTTGGTGAGATCCCTCAGCCTCTCCTCGTATGGCTTGCCAGGCTAGTCCCTAATCTATTACATACAGAAGAACTAACAGAAGCAAAGATGTGATTGTTCACTTGCTGAAGGAACCGTGTTGTTGAGACCTCTCAGCTTTCAGAACTCTACAGCGATGCGAAGAGCTAATAATTGAAACTTGGGAAATCTAGCTTTTTATCCCTTTCCTCTGTTTTAGATCTGGATGGTGTTTTGTGTGTAGAAGAAAAGTTTACCTGTCTACTGAGTTTTCCCTTAATTAAAAATCTACCCCTGCTGTTACAAGCAGGAGTTTGAAACGTTAGCTCTCTGAAAGCAATCATTTGGAGATGTGCTATTGCCTGACATCTTGTCTCCAAAACACTCTTTTGAGCCCCTCATCAGAGTCTGACCTCAATTTTAAGAAGGTTGTTCCTGTGTGTAGACTGAATCAACTATTAGAGGACGTTGTGTAATTCTCTTTTAGAGCCAAAGAAACATAATACATTTGAAGGTCTTTTCTATAGTTCTAGCTAGAATGTGCTTCAGAGAGGCATAGAAATCCATTATGCATAGGGACTTGCACCAGTGCAGGCACCACCACCTCCAGGCTCCAGAGACTGCTTCTATGGGAACAGATCTGCAAAATTGCCATGTGGTCTTTTAAAAATCAACGCTGTCTGGCCTTGCATAGACACATGCTTATTAGGACTGCGCAAAGTTTTTCCAGTTGTTTTGATTCGACACTGTTTCAACTCATTTTGAGCTCAAAACAGTGAGATCAAATCAAAATGAAGGGCTTCAGAACAGCCTTGAAATAAAATGAGGCTAGTCAAAATGTTTCAAAACATTTTGAGTTTTGAAGCCAGCAGCAAGAGCCAGAGGAGAACCAGGGCTGTGCTCCCAGCACGAGCTGGGAGCACAGCCCTGGCTCTCCCTGTCTCCTGCTGCCAGAAGCTGTTAACAATGCTGGGGAGGGGAACTGAGCCCAGGCTCAGTTCCCCTCCCCAGTGCTGCAGTCTGGCAGGCGTGGAGAGTCAGCGCAGCTGGGCTCATATTCTGGCGCACGCCCCCGATCACAGGATGTAGGGGGTGGGAGCGAGCCCAGCTGGGGTGACTCTCCACCCTCATGCTTGATTGCAGCACGAGGGTTGGGAGAGACCCCAGCTGGGATGACTCTCTGCTCCCCCCCATCTCATCTGCTCCCCCCCATCTGCATCTCCTGATCTAGCATTGGGGATGGGGAATCAACTCAGCTGGGTTGACTCCCCACCCCCAGCAAAATGTCGAAACAGCATCAAAACAGCCTTTCAGTTTTGACGGATCAGAATGGAACACCTGTTTCGAATCAGGATTAAATTCAAAACAGAATGCTGTTCCTTCGAACTATTGAAACTGAAGGTGAAATGGAACGGTGCCATTTCACACAGTGATAATGCTAATCTGTAGAGAAGTCTTTAACAGAGTTCCATAGTCTTAGTTCTTGAGACCTTATCCTGCCCTATTTATAGTGCAAGAATGCTATGCAGAAAGCACTAGCTAAAGATTGGCCCTGCCCATCAGATAAGAATACTTTTTACACAAAAATGGTATTTAAGTTTCATCTGTATCTGAGAAGTGGAGCTAACCAGTTGTAAGGCAGTGGCCTCTTCCACTGGTAACATTAAACCTAAAAAATTATGAAATTTCTGCCTACTGTTTTCTGTTGTGCTTAGTTAAAAACTTTGCGAACTGACAAGAATATTGAGTGAGGTTCAGGACCTATTAAAGTCAGAACTTCCACAGACTTCAGTTGGGCTGGGATTTCACCCATTAAGTTGCAATAACTTGGATAACCTGGCTATAATAAAACCACAATTTCAGGTTTTCTGTGCTTCTATAATATTGTGTCTCAGGGTTATGTGACATTCAGGTTCTGAACGGTACTTGGAAGTAGTGTAGCACCTACATTAAAAAGTTCCACTTCAGGAACTTGGAAGTATAGAAATTTCCCCCCAAGTGTCTTAATACATTTTTATCCACAATACAGCAATCTTTTTAGAGATGGGAAGAGGATCATATGTATTAGTTATCTATATCTGTAAAATAATTATTTATAAACAGTAAATATAATCCTCTTCCCTTCTTGGTGAGGAAAAACTATGTATCCAGTTTATCGGGGTACACAACATTTCTTATTTTTTACTATTGCTTGTTAATCTCTCTTCTCTGTCTTTTAAAGAGTTCATAGACTGAAAGAAGGGATGTCTACTGATTCCTAACGAAACATATATGTTCTGTTTCTCTCTTGTAGGTCTTATATGTAGAACAATTGCTTGGCTGTGTACAAGCATTGATTGAATGCTGCCAGGAAGACTGTAAAGACATCAGTTTGCAGCTTATGAAAGTTTTGGTGACAATAATGGCAATACCTCGTTTGGAACATCTTCATGAAAAGGTGATGTCATCTGAACATGCCACTCGCAAAATCCTGTTTGGTTGGGTTTTTTTGATACTCTTGGTAATATGATTTGTCTCAGTGATGCTTCTATCAGTCTCTCTGCTCTCATGCTTTAACATTCAAGCTTCTCAACTCGGAGCGATAAAGATTAAAGAATTTGAAGTGCTGCAGTCACTGTGGGTGGAGAGAGAATGCCATAAGCTCTGTCTGTCTGTTTATTCTTTTCCCATAAATGAAGTCTCATTTTTAAAGCATGTAGGTCCAGCTTCTCAACTGGCATAAATCATAGCTTAATTAAAAATCTGATTCATACCTGCTGATAAACTGGACCACATCACCATTGTCTTATCTTATAAATTTCTTCTATATTCATCAGATTGCTTTGTTATTGTAAGAGAGAAAAATGTGTGAAGGAATTGAGTATAGGAGTGGGAACCTTAGAATTGCTTAGTCTTAATTGCAATTCTGATTTGGACTCCATCTTTGGTCTCAAGTAAGCCATTAAATCTCCTCGTCCCTATATAGCTCTGCAGAGCTGCTGTGAAGGTTACTTAGTGCTGTGGAACCACTGTGAAGAATCGAGAGAACCATATAAAAGTGTCATTATTATTCACTAGTAAACATCCATATATCAGACAACTCTATGGTGGTGTTCTGTACCATTGTTACTTCTTGATTCCCTTACAAGACAATCCTCATATCTGCTGTGCTGTTCTTCCAGGTTCCTTTTTTAAATTAAGGCCCAAGTAGTAATTATTGGAAATAATGCACTGACTCATAGAGTGCCTTTCATCTCAGTATCTCAAATATTAGTTAAAGCTTTACAGTAGCCTTGTAAGGAAGATGTAACAAAGCCAGGAAGTATTGTACTTTTTTAAAGATCAAGTACTTATTTTAGAGAGTGAAAGTTAATGAGTCTGAATATTATATAAGATTAAAAATCTTTTAATTTTAGATGTCATAAATCAAGCATCCACAACCTAGAAATGTCACCTCATGTGCTCTTCCCTTGTGAAATTACTGTCATCTAACTTTCAAAAGACATAAAAAATAGCCTCTCTGATTTTCCCTTCTCATCTAAAACCGTCTCAAAGGTGTAAAGTCTCTAGGAACAAATTTTCCCCAACTTTGTTCATCTAAAAACCAACATTTCTCTGTATTATGCTTTAGGCAGGCCAGTCCATGGCATTTTGTTAGCTGATCCGGAGCTTCACATTCAGATAATGTTGTATTTGTGTACAGCAGCTAAAGAAAATTGGAACAGCTTGATTGACCCGTTGTTTTTTCTGTTGGGCTAAAAAAGATTTTCAAGCAATCTGACCTGATTCTTTCTGCAATACTGGTTCTGTCTAAGTCCTACTAATTTATATAAACAAATAGCGAGGGAATTGTTGTGTTTTCACCCTTGGAAAGGAAAAAGAATTGAGTAAAGGAAGATTTGCCTGTACCGGTTTGTCACGATAGCTTATCATCTTCATACCTTCCCACAAGACAATAGCTACAGACTCTTTATCTATACAGTACATGGGACTAGTCCAGAGAGCCCTTACATGAGCTACTTCTATTTTTCAGTATCAGGGATTCTGTTTTGACAAAGGGAGCAGGAATCTTTCTTTGAAGTTGTTCTCCTTCTCCTTAAGTAAATCAATTTATCTTAAAGAAATTACAAAACTCAAAAATGTAGGGGTTGGGATAAAAGGCTCCTCTAAAGGGAAAAAGAAAATCCTGAGGAGGATCTCCAATTTAAGATGCACCCCTTTAGACCAGGGAGTATCAACCAGTGTGTGCATCTTGGGTTGCCCCCAGATCTGCTACTTTCCTCACACCCTTCAAAGAACAAGCTAAACATGTAAGTTCTGGCTCAGTCTTATGCCTGCTTATCTGATCCTCCAGCCCCTTTGCAAACAGGTAAACACACTACAGCTGTTTGCGGACGTTAAAAAAAACAGCAAAAAACCCAAAGTGGGGCTTTTCTTTAGCATTTGCTTTAGAACTCAGCATGTTCTCGTGCTGAACCAGCGTACGCCCAGAAAAGGCATCGCATTAGTTGGACCTCTCGCCCAACATCTGTGCTTTAGCAGGGCTTTTTTCTCACTTCTATCTAATAGGTGATTGAATTAGCTTTAGATAAAAGCAGCAAAAAACCCCACTACCGCACCCGATCTATATAGACTGCAGAGCCCGGTTGAAGTAACACACTGCTCCTTCTGGTAAAGCTTGGTTTGGTATCTGCAAGCAGTGTATAATATATAAACTAGCTTTTGAAATTGGGTGCTGCTCAATACACAAAAGTTATGGAGGGACGGTGCCTTGAGAGTCCAGTGAGGGTTTGCCTCAAATCCAGAAAGGTTAAGAACTGCCCTAGATATTGATTAGAAAAGAATAAAGACACTTCATAGAGAACCATCCCTGTAAAGGCTGAAAACAGGCCAGTCACACCTGGTCTAAGGCAGACAATATTACGAAGTGGCCATATTTATTCATGCAGTTTTCTAGGACTGGTCCCAAATTCTTTTTTATGGACTAGATGAGCTACTAGCCCCTGCAAAGTGGCAATTTCCAAAAAGATTCTTACTTCTTAGGCAAACATTGCAGTGCTTTTACACTAGTTGACCTTTTCACCTCTCATCAGAATCAAACATTTAAATGATGTTGGTCGTTCTTTAAAATCAGGAGCAACATCTGTAGATAACATGATAATAGTTGGGCCTTTTGTCTAACCATTATCTCACCTCCTTAATTCTCTCTTCCCTCCTCTTCCTCAAACTGAATATCAGATCAATCAGCAGGACATCTTTATGCAGTATAACTCCTTGGTGGCCTACCCAAGCCTGCTTTTCAACTGGCTTCTTAAATTTGATAACTCTTCTACTACCTCTTCTATTGCTTCAAGGCATGATAATCCAGAGGCCTGTTTTTACCAGTATTTATGGCCTCTCAGTTGCTGGCTCACTCCAAAGAGGCATGCTCTTTGAAAAGTATTCAGAAAGAGGGGAAATGAAACAAAGCTTAGACAAGTGTAACAGGTTGCAAGGAGTTTTTCTTGAGCTGAAAGCCCTGTTTTGTGAAGAACTTCTGGGAGACTTCTTTATAACCTTTGTATTGAATGAGTAAATCCACAACCCAAACTACCCATGTTACTCATGCTTGCTGCTTTGGCTACAGAATGGATTATAATGTAGACAAAACCCAGTTTCAAAACCTTTCAAATCCACAGTACTAGACAAAGGAGTTTTATGAAGGTAAATCCTGGTTTTTAAATAAGACAAAATCTCTACAAGAATAGTACATGTTTTGGATGTTCCTTCATTTAAGGATTATTTTTACAGTTGACATTACTTTGGATGAAAATCCATGTTCTCATTAGCTTTTCTTGCAGCAAGTTAGATAGGGAATCTGGCAATGAGATTATATAGTTCCAGTCTTTCAAATCTGTCACTAAGACAAATAAAGCCTGCTTTTTCAGTTCCAGAGTTTCCTAACTCCCAACAATTTTGAAGTAATTTGAAGCCCTCAACACTTCTGAAAACCAGGCTAGTACTACTTAACATTCATATCAAGAATTTATTCCTGATATCCGTGCAGTTTACATATCTGCAAGTGTCCTTTCTTTAGCTTTAATCTGCTTCACGTATTTACAAGAAGAACTGCTTGTGCTTTGTGAGTTAACTAAGACTGTTAATACATTTTTCTTTCTTTGTTTGGAAACGTCACTTATGTATATCTTGGTTCATCTACTGCTTTGTATCCAAGGTGCTATGTGATCCATATAACTTCCAAAATCAAAACATTTTAATTACATTAGTTTTAAGTCTATAGAAAACAATTTACATTTAGTTTTGTAAGTGGAAGTTTGATAGTTTGATCCTGAATTAACAATTCATCTCAAAACTTCTTGAATATATACACAGATTACCCAAATGATTGTATTACTAAATCCATGTTCAGACAGTTAAGTAAGGGCACAAGTCATAGAGATTAGGGGTGTATCGATAAAGATTTTTTGGTCCGATACCAATGGCCGATTATTGACCAGCAATATTGGTTGATACTAATCCAATTGCCAATATGTAGCCTGGTGGCTTGGAAAGCAACATCTGGCCAGTTAGTCTGTTGGGGAAAGGGGCGTGGGGGTGACAGATCGAGGCCCCATGGTGAGGGCGGGAGGAGCTGGGGCAGCTGCTGCTTAGCCAAGGTAGGGCAGAGCGCAGGATGGAGTGGGGAGGAGCGGGGTGGCTCCAGCCACTGCACGTACCCCTGGGGAAGCAGATCTGTGTGCAGGGCAAGGGCGGGCTGCCACTGTACAGTCAGGACTGGGGACTGCACCAGGCTCTTCCTGGTGGCTGCGCTCAGGCAGGCAGTGATGGCCCTGGGAGTGGGGAGCTATGGTGAATTTTGGGGTAGCTATAGCCCCCCTTCCACCCCCCCATTCCTCCCTTCTTAGTGCCATTGCTGCCACCCCGCCTGGCCCCTGCCTGGCCTAAGCACAGCTGCCAGGGAGAGTCTGGTTCAGTTCCTGAGCCTGAAGCACCAGCCCACTCTTGCCCTGCGCGCAAATCCAGGGGGCACATGCCCCACCATGCCTCCACCACAGAGGTGCATGCAGCAGCTGGAGCTGCTCCCTGCCCGCCCCCCCGGACGAGCCGCCCGCTCAGTCCCCCATTCTGCCCTTGCAAGGCAGCCCCTGCCCCTCCTCCGCTCCCTCCCTCACCATGGGGTCCTCGATCTTCCCCTTCCCTCCACAGACTTACCAGCCAGCTCTCCAAGTTGCTGGGCTGTACTCCTGGCTACGCATGCACATGGCATTTATCCGAGACATTATTGGCCACGTCAGCCAAAGAATGCTGATTTCCAATAATGTCAATTTTTCTTTTATCGGTGCCAGTCTGGTACGGACTGATGCATCGGTGCACCTCCAATAGAGATAAAGGAGATCACACTGGATGACCCAGTCATGCTCCTCTGAATGTGGGAGAATCGTGCACTCTTAATATACTAATGATTCTAGTCCTGTGCTGAACAATCAAAATAAATGCTGATGTCTTTACTGTCTACCTGTCCTCCAGAAAATAGAGTAAGACCACCAACTGGAGGGGCATGACAAGTCTCTCACTGGGGTTATAGAGAGGCAGCAGCAGGGTGCCAGACTACCATGCATAGACCCTGAGATGGTGCAGAGTCTCTTGGAAGAACTGGGTGCCTTTAAGTCGGCAGGCCCGGATGAGCTCCATCTGAGGATACTGAAAGCACTGGCCAACATCATTGCACAGCCACTGGTGGGAATATTTGAATGCTCGTGGTGCATGGGCCAGGTTCTGGAGGACTGGAAAAGGGCCAGTGTGGTCCCCATTTTCAAGAAGGGGAGGAAGGAGGACCCAGGCAGCTATAGGCCAGTCAGTCTCACCTCCATCCTTGACAAAGTCTTTGAAAAAATTATCAAGGCTCACATATGCAAGAGCCC
>JAGPOW010002202.1:2245108-2260019 GCA_030014935.1 Caiman crocodilus
TGTATTCAGTAACCCTGCACTTTAAAATGGCAGCGGGGGTGCTTAAAAAAAGGCTCATCAAGTGAGCTTTAGTTAAAGTGCCCCCACTGCCATTTTGAAGTGCGCAACACTGAATACATGTGACACTGTGGGTGCTTAAATTAGAGCAGCTGTCCCTCCTTCCACCTGGAGCACATGTGAAGATGCCCAAAGACTAGCCTGCTGTGTCTGGATTGATTTCAAGGATCCAGTGGGCAGTTTGTCATTGTCTTGAGATTCAAAATTTGGCTACTTATCTCAGGCTCCAAGAGCAAACCAGTGATCAGGATTTGTTGCCCTGGACTTCGGACCATTTGTGGGGATCCCCCACCACTTAAAACTATATAATAGGAAAGTTTTCAGCTGTGCTTTCAGGCACAGTTCACTGGAAGCTTTGACAGGTTCCAGGCTTCTTAAAGCAAACCCACTTGGGAACCATTGTATTTCCAATACATTAAATGATACTTCTTCAGAACAAAGTACAGCACCAGCCTTTTCATTACAGAGTTGAAGGGGTTTTTTCATAGCCTCCCTTCAGCTATGAAGTCCCACCCCCTGATAGGTAGTATGTACTAACATAGAGTATGTCTGTACTGCACGTTGCACTCCAAGCTAGATCTGAAGGAGCTTCATAGTTCCTTGCCAGCCTGACTTCACTCCTGACACCTACGTTGAAGCTTATCTCTGCTGCATTTTGCAGTGTTTATATCCGTTATTACTTTGAATGCCAATTTATCTCTTGCTGGACTTGTATGACAAATGTTTAAACATTATTTACTAAACATTAATTAGTACAACTCTGAAACAGGATTTCAATGTTTATTTTCTAGGTCCTGTCATTGGCAAAGTCCTTCCCAATTTTATTCTCATCCTAAAGACCTGTCTTCAGCCAACCAAAGACCCACAGATGCGTTTAAAGCTTTTTACTATTTTATCCCAGGTGCTTGAGAGAGCAAATGAAACCATCAACTCTGAGGGGTAGGTACAGTTGTGTTTTCACAGCTGCCATTTAAACAATACTATATCATTCCAAAATTATGTTCATGTTGGTTAATTAACCTTCCTAACTGTGTTTGTGTTAATATGGGGGAGAGGGGAGTTTCATATCCTGAAGTAGAGGTCTCAAATACTTTTTTTTTTTTTTTTTTTTTTCAAACCCTGCTCAAAAGCAGTCTACATGGCACAGTAGTTTAAAAAAAATGCCTAGCCTGTGTTCTTTGTAGAAGTTCCACCATGATGAGTTGTACTGGTAATGATGCAATGGTGGGAGGTTTTCAAAATTGCTGGATTAAAAACACTTGGCATTTCTGTGCAAGTTAAAATAGGAAATTTAGGGGGGAAAATGGTATCTGTTTAGCTGACTGCTACATAAATCATCAGTCTTTGTACCCAGGTAAAAATTTGCAGCTGAGCAACAGAAAGATTTATCATCTACTTTGTTTTAAAAAACAATTTCTAAAACAGTATTTAAAAGGATTGAATTATATCCTCAGCAAGGAATTATTATGACTTCTTAATGGCTAATGTTGTTTTGTCATCTTGTGTATCTTTCTCTCTATCACTTACAATATGTTTAATGCCTTAATAGTGAATGTCCACATCCTGCAATGGAATCTACTAACGTGGGAACCCTGATTTTCACACAGGGTCCCAATGAAGTCTGTGAGAGTTTGCTTGATTTGCAGGTCCTTTCTAGCAGATGCAATTGTCGGATCAGGGCCAAAGTGTGTAATTAAGATGGCAGCTGATAAAGCCCTCCTTTTGTAACTGAGGGATTGCATGCCATATTTCTAACATGTGCTTACAATGTACTTTCACAATATTCAAGGGTCAGCCCTAAATAATCCTGTTGAAGTCAATGGGATTACTTGTTTGATTAAGGGCCTCTCACATGAGTGGTACATACAAGGTTAGGCCTTAAGTTTGTAAGTCTTTGTCCTACCCTAAAAGGAAGGAAAAAACGCCATTTGGAAAGGACTTTTTCTGCTCTGAGATGAGCCCGTTTGCTGTAAACTGATGCATTTTTTTTCTCTGAACTGCTTGGTCTAATTTAGAATCCAAGCTCCTTGGGAGCAAGACTGCCTTCTGGCGTGCTTTGTAGCATTTGGAGCACTTTGGATTAATAATGTATTGTAGAGTAAATGCTGAAGGCACTGAACTTGCATTCTCAACTTGAATCCCAAACCATTTGCAAAACAAAGTGATTTTAATTACTGACCTACTCACACTGACGTATGTGGGACTCATTTTTTAATGTGTATACATGTTGTATATAGAATAAATTGCATACCTTTGAAGTTGTACAATAGAAACAGAGAAATGAGACTAACCTAAACTTCCCCCCTACTCTAGTGTGTGAAGTAGTTGATACCTAAATAAAGCGAGGATAAGATTTAATGATGTACGTCTGTAAAATGGGGATAACAGTTTAACCAGTTTTGTAAAGCTTTTTGATATCTACTGGATATGAGCTAGGTATTCTTGTAATTATGTGTGTGGAACCATGTTACACTTATTTTAAAAACAAGTGATGGCAAATTCTTAACTGAGGAAATAAAAAGGGGAAAATTTCACTGCATGAAAGCGGCTCACCTTTGGCCAATACAGATACAAATATGAAATTCCATTATTTTATAAAATTTGTTCTTTTTTATTATACAAACAACAATGAAAATGCTGTACATAATGCATGGGGAGGTGGTTATCTGATATTCTCTGTTTAGAAGTAACAGTAACATGCTTGTGTCTGAATGCCTGTCTTCTACAAAAAGATGTTCACCTTCTTTTAGTCACATAATAGCATTCGTTATCTAGAAGTAATTTGCTTTTGTTTTTCTTAAACAGTTTAATAGTTCAGATTGAGAGCTTTCAATGGACCTTGTTAAGCATCTCTTTTATAGCCATCTCCTTGCTTTGTCTTACTGTGTGTCAGCATTTTACTTGATTTGCCTCACTTATACCAAATACAAGGCATTTTTTACAATGATTTTTCCCAGGGAACATGGCATTATAGACAGCACAAAGTCTGGAATCTACCTTTTTACATTTTGACAGATATTTCTTTAGCCTTTAAAGAAGGTCTTACTAAAAACACAAAAGCAAGCAGGGGTCACTTAGTACAGACCACCTTGGAACTAAAAGGAAGATTGAAAGGATAACGATCAGCATTTAGGGCTTTTCGGGAAACCTTTCATACAGGAAATGACCATTTTCTTTTTAGAAACACAATTAAGTGCCTCAGAATATTCACTTTTGAAACTTTAATTCCAAGTCTCATTTCCAAATTGTAATTTGTTTGGAGGGGCTGCATGTCTCTCGTTTATTACTTATTCATAAGTGCCACCTGCTGGCTAAGAAGCAGAAATGGGAACATAATCTCACGTGTCTCTGATTGCTATTATAGACTGAAACAGTTTAAAAAAAAAACCAAAGCCAAGCCAAGTGTGTGTATTTGTCTCATAGAATATAATTTTCCATTTTTGGGTATAGGGAATAAACACCTGGCTCACCCTCACTAGCAAAGCAGACTATTTAAATCTTCTCGTTCATATTCCAGTAAGATTATACCCAGAGGATAAACCCGTTCTCATAACGGTTTTGTATCCATCCAGCAAGGATAGGTGGCAGTAGTTACATCCCTGAGGCACAGCAATCACTACCAGTTCTTACGACCTTGACAGAGCTGTTGATGAAATCTTTCCCGTGGCTTTTTTTTAAAGCTGTTTGGAGACTAGTGTTCAGCACCAATGTACACTTTGAGTACATCCAGATACATGTTATGTCTTTGTAGGAGCCACTTAATTTCATCTACAGGGACTCTTGGAGAGGTCAGCAGCAGTTTCTTCTCTTTTTGTTGCAGGGAGGCATTCTCAGGAAGCTGGTTTCTTATTCTTATTTCTTATTCTTATTTCCTAATCTTTACCCTTTTTCTCATTTTAATATAAATATTGCTTGAGCTAGAGCTCTTGTGACTATCACCTGCTGCAAGTAGTCTAGCTTTACAGAACTCTTTAGTATTGTAGCAGCTCATTCAATAGACAAGGCAGAAGACAGTGTTAATCTTGATCATGATCAAAGGTATTACGGGTTTCCATATTTGCAGCCCAGCGCCAGCAAGACAAATGTAGTGTGTGTATGACATGCTATGTACCACCATAAACATGACCAGCATCCCTACCGTCAAGAACCAATTTGTGGTGCCAGCATCAATGCAAGAAAATCCTGCTGAGCTCACATCCTGGATGGAGGTGGCTTCTGAGCTAAAGGGAAGCTGAATTATTCCAGGTCTCATCAAAGCAATTGTTCTTTTCATGTTATATAAGAACCTCAATGGAGCAAACACTAATGGATCATTGCAGCATTCATGTGAGGTGGTCTTATGTTATCTCCCCTTTACAGGTGGATAAATCGAGACATAGAGGAAGGTAAGTGGTTTGCAAAGATAACACGGCAAGTTATTGGCAGACTGAAATAGGAGGGGAAAAAAGTCTGGAACCCCTTTTTCCTGAATTTTGGCTATGTGTGCATGAAGCCCAAATACTTAGCTGGAAATAGATAAGTAATGCAATGCTGCAATGAAATGTATGATTATATTATTTATAATTTTATGCTGTGGTCTTTTTATTCTGTCTATCCTGCTTCTAAGAATGAAAAATCCTCTTTTTTGGCCTGTCAATCTCTTCACCACTTTCTCATGAACCTTTATTTGCTTTCTTATTTCTGGCTTTAGGCAGTTTCTAAGCTACCTTGAGATCGTGATAAAAGACATGTTGGCTCCTAATCTCCACTGGCATGCTGGAAGAACAGCAGCTGCTATCCGTACCACAGCTATATCATGCCTTTGGGCTCTTATTTATAGTGAAAAGCTTTCACTGAAAGAGGTAAACTCCCCCTTCACCATCACGCGTACAAGTTTGAAAACCATCAGGAGCACAGAGTAAACTCAAACTTACCCTTTAAAAAGAATGTCCTTCAAATGTGTAATGTTTTTCACTGGTCTTTTGATGAATCTCATTGTTAAATCTATAGTAATTTAAAATACAAGGAGACAGTAAATAACTGAGATGGGCAGAGGGATGGGGGAGGAATTATATCCTTACTCAGGGCTGAATCTTGCAAGCACTAGGCATTCGACACAGTGCTCACTATTGTGAAGTGTAGTGGCGCTTTGTGTAGGCTCGAGTGTGCTATTGCATGTAGCATAAGAACCATAGATAGTAAGCCTTAAAGCTGGGACTGCTAACAAGATTGGACCTGTAACTGATCCTTCTGCAGCAGCACTGCTATTAGCAGTACATACTTTCACTGTACCATGGCCAAGGAAAATTGCAGTCTACTTTGGAGCCCAGAGGTCCATCAGGAAGAGAGCTAAAGGAAAAAGCCAGGGAGGGGGGCTAGAACTGGGTCCAAGAGCTAAATGGGAGGAAAAGCTAGGCACCTCAGGATGTTTGAAAGGTGTTGGCAAAATGGCCACTTGCGCTAATAATACTGTTGTCTTCCACAGTGTTTAGGAGGTGATCAGCTGCATTATGGGTGTCTATATACGTGCAATGAGGCTGCTCTGACGCGCTGTAATTACAGTGCCAGAGCAGACAATCACAGACATTAAGGCTGGAAGGGACCTTGGAAGATTATCAAGTCCAGCCCCTTGATTAAATGAATCTGCTAGAGTCATGATAATTACTGCTGTGGTAATTACTGCACTCTAGCATTACATGTATCAGCATCCCTGGGCTGAAAAATGGCGGCAGGGGCACTTTAACTAAAGTTCATTGAACAAGCTTTAGCTAAAGTGCCCTCACTGCCATTTTTCAGCCTGGGGGTGCTGAAACACATGACCCTCTGGGCATTTTAATTAAAGCAGCTCTTGGAGCCGCTTTGATTAAAACCCCACCCCTCTGCCCCACCAGAGCACATCTATAAACACCCTATGATACATGACATTTCAACAGAGAGCAGTCCCTTTCCGTGACAGCCACATTAGAAATACCCCAATGCCCATGCCTATGGCTATGTTCTCGTCACAGTCGCATGCATTTAAATTCAGTAAAATTCCTCCAGGTGCATAGTCATCTAAACTGAGATTTAGAAACATCACCAATAGAAAGAGGGGTAAAAGAAAGAAAGCAGAAAGTTTAATCTAAATCTGGTTGGCCTCTCTTTGGGCCACATTATGTTTTGTTTTGGATTGTTTTTCTTATGTATTTCATCTTGTGATGACAATATCCATGGTACAGGTCACAGAAAATATCGTGGGGCAACATTAGCTTGCTGATTGCAATAGTATCACTCCCTTATCCCTCTTATATTTGTTTACATTTGACAAAACTTTTTTTTATATAAACAACCGACGTTAAACACGTTATTAAAATTACCTTTTGGGGGTTATTTTTCTGATTCAGCAATGTGTTTAAGCATATGCTTAACCTCTCAGGTCACACTGACTTCAAAGAAACTACACACGTTCCTAAATTAAATCATGTGCTTAACATTTTGCTTAATCAAAACTGTGGTATTTTTCCACAATGATGTGCAATAACAAATATACACATTAAAACCACACAAATGTGAGAGTCAGCAGTGGGTATGCCATTTTATTAGAGGCCTTTAAATGCTTCCATTTAGATCATGAGTGCCATCTATTGGTGTGCCAATGTCACTTGTAGCTCCAAAATTTTGTAAGTCTTAGCAAAATGTTTAAAAAGAACAAAAAGAATCAAGTCACCCGAGAGCAAGTTAAACTCTTCCTGTTTATGCTAGATTTACCTGATGTATTTCCAAAAGTGCTCACTGACTAACTGACCCAACAGCCTATGTTTGAGGGAATTAATAACACATAACAGCTACAAATGAAGGATTCTTATATGTAACCACAGCTAAGAATTTGCTTTTTTAAAATAAACCATCAGGATTTCAAACAGACTGAGCAAATTAAGATAACCAATTAGTACTCTGATGTCTGGTGGTTTGTTTGTTTTATTGATTGCAGGTGCATCAAGTAGAAGATGCATTGATGACTCAGGTAATTGCCACGATGGATGAAGATTCTAAAATTACCCGATTAACGGCTTGCCGTATTGTCAACGTTTTTTTAAGTGTCTGTGGGAAGGAGTTTGGTCCAGATAAGCTCAATACCATTTATCCTGGTATGATTTGATTTTGTATTTGTATCCTGGTACAGTTTGTATTTTCTGTAAATACTTTTCAAATTTAAAGTAATATTTTCAAATGTCCTGGTGTTATGGGGATGTTAGCAACTCCATAGCTAAAGTTGCCTTTGCAGGATTTTAGTGTTTTTGATGGTGAAAATTAGTTGGTTGTTGCATGAAGCACATCAGTCTTGGCCCTTGGATCTTTTATGCAATTTGCACAGCCATTTTCAACGTTGCTGACGCTAGGAATGTTGAAAGCAGTAATATAAAGGAGTAGGTATTTATTTCATTATCTAGTCCAAATCCTGTGCATAGAACCAGCATGAGATCTAAGTTAAATGAAATAGATGCAAGTAGCACATAGTTCTTTACATGTCGGCGCTTTTCACCCAGAGGTAATACTGTATTTAGTTGAATCCAAGATGAGGTTTTTTCCATTCAACACGGAGGGGAGCCTTGTCCTGGATTTGAGTATAAGGTGAGGCAGCAGGTGGCTGCTACAGCTCTGGCTCTGGTCCTGACCTGGGTTCTGCCTACAGCCACTGCCACCCCCTGCTGCTTGTGTCCCCTGTCCCCTTCCACCCCCAACCTTCACAGTTGCATACATACTTAAAATGGGGTTACTGGGGGTGTGTAAAAGTCAGTGGAACTCTATAGTGTGTGCAAAGGTAAAACATGCACAGTTTTTTGCAGAATCAGTGCCTTCAGTATCATAGTTGGTCTGAGCCTTTTGGACAGTGGAGGATATCAAGCTAAATAAATAGTGCTCTTGTATGTTTGTCCACTAGATGGAACTTTACACTATATTATCCCCTTCTCCAGGCTTGCCTGCTTCTCTGCTGCATCTGTTCCCAACTAAGGCTGTAAAAATAGTACACATTTTAACTGCAGGGGCGATGGAACAAAAATGCATTATAGAAACAGTAGCTACACTGCACTGCTTGCTTCTGTTGTTCAAACTGGTGCTGACAGGATACCATGACAATACTATAAATAGGCTCAATTTCTAGAAGTAATGATCTAGATTAGCAGTCCTCAGTCTTGGCCTGTGGGCCAGGTCCAGCCCATGAAGCTATGCTGTCTGGCTTGTAGGTCTCCCTACACATCAGGGAAGCCAGCGAGCAGTGATAATGTTAAATTGTAACTTCCCCACTGTCAGATTCCCAGACCAGTGGGGAGCTCTGCAGGCAAAGTGATGTGGCCCTGTATGCTAGATCACACTGGCATGTGGCATAACACCAATGAGAAGTGTTGGGCGGCCCACAGCAAGGTCCAGCATGCAGTGTGTCAAACCACTGTGCAGTCTAACTCAACATACCACCCTCACATGGGATCAGACCTTCATACCACCCTTGTGTTTGTGGGGCCAGAGGTTGAGCATCATGGTTCTAGATTAGAAAATCATGTAGGTGTGCAAGCCACCAAAGAGATATTGGTGGTGTGCATTGTAGTAAGAATTAGTTATCACCCAACTACATACAGTTGAGTGCAATTTGTTATCTATCTACAGATTTTATATATCGCCTATGAGCATAACATATTTGGGCTGAGCAGTCTGTGTTGGGTAAGAGGAAAGATTGGTTTAAATATGTATAAAACCAAATAAGCCTCTCAAGCAGGGTGCCTGAATCATTAGTGTAATAGGCACGTAGTACAGCAGGAGCTTAACAAGTCAAGATTCTCACATTAGACGTGTAAGTAATCATTGCAGTCACTAACTAAGCATCAGAAGATGTCTTCTTCACATCCTACTCAGTTTTAGCACCATGCATATTCAGATGGTCTCCAGTGCAAAGGGTTTTAACTATATAATATTGGGTAAAAACTTAAATATGTAACAGGAATTCTCTGCTAAAATGAGACCATAATGGTTCATTCTGTGTTTTTGTAATGCATTAGTACATATTAGGAATATGTTTATAGATTTGATATTTTAGGAAATATTCAATTCAATCTAAGTCATTTCATAAATGCCTTAACTCATTTTATTCAGTGTAACTAAACTTCACATTTTAAAGCACAATCCAAAAATTCCAAAGTTTTTATGTTCGGGTTAGAAAAACGTTTGTTTGCAAGATTTCAGACCAAGATGATCCTGCCTTGAGCAAAGGGTTGGACTACATGATCTCATGAGGTCCCATTCAGCCCTATTTTATTATTATTTTGTAATGAATGCTTATTAGGTAAATGTATATTGAATGTAGTCCAGCTCACAAAAGGTAACAGAAGCAATGTTATGAACATAATATTGAATGTTATGCTTTAATAGTTATGAAATACATTTTATTTTTAAGTTATTTTAATTTAAAAGAACAAGATATTGTTTCAAGTTTTAATTTTTATGATTTTTGCCTTGCTTGTCTTATTTCACTTCGCAAACCTTTCTTTTTAGAAATCTTAAAGCGGCTAGATGACATTTCACATGATGTTCGACTGGCAGCTGCTGAGACCTTAACTAGCTGGTTTAAATGCATTGGAGATGGTGATGGGAAAAGTGTACTTAAAAGCAATATTGAGTTTCTTTACCGAGAATTACTGATTCATTTGGATGACCCTGATCAAAACATCCAACAGGCAGTCTTAGGTAAGATTTTAGATGGTCTGTAATTTTAAGACTTTTTCAAATAAGAAAACAGTCTCTTTCTATAAAAATAGTGCATATAGCTGGGAACTAGGGCTAGTGCATAAGACTTAATAATAGTTTCTCTATGGATTTCAGCTGGCACAGGACCAGGCCTTTATTTAAATAATGTAGCAAATTAGATTGAGCGATAAATTTAGCATATGTGGGCAAAGCCACCAGTGTTTTTGATCTGTCTAGAGATTAGATAAATTAAGGGGTTGTAAATCACTCCCTCAGATCTGGCAGTAGTTATGAGTCACTGCAAAATATTATCATGCGATAGCTTGTTTAAAAGCCTCTGTCAAATAATTGATAGTTTCAGTCCATGTTCAAACAGGCTAATATCAATAGTGCAAATACAAACAAAAGAAGAGTAAAACGATTATGAGAACTTACTCTCTGTCATTGATTACATCCTCTCAGGTCAAATTTCAAGCAGTTTGATAGAGTATGGGGTAGAGGAGGACAGACTATTTGATAATTATAAACCTGTGTTCTTCTTCACAGAAGTTTTAAAAGAAGGAAGTAATTTATGTCCTGATTTGCTTGTGAAAGAAATTGAAGTAGTTGTACATAAACATCGAACTCCAGTCTACTGCAATCAACTTCTACAGCACATTCAGTCAAGAAGGAAATAGGGTATCTGAGTCAATGTCAGCAGTTTCTAGAGCACCCAGCATCCAGTTTACATGAGCTGGAAATTACATGTTTTAATCTGTACAATAAAATGGGCTGAGTGAGAAAGATAATGCTCTTTTGTAAATTTAATAGTACGTTCTATAAAAGTTAAATTGACAGTTCTACACCTCAGATTGCTGTTTCAGCCACCCTTTACATATTTAAAATTAATTCAGTAATATAAAATATTTGGGATACAAGCTATCTGTAAAATTATTTGACAAGGCTGACAGTTGAGAGAACTTCCTTATTTAAATGAACTAATTTCTGTATAATTTCTTAAACCTAAACCTAGACTATTTTAATACAGTTTGCTAAGTGTTAGCCATATTATAAAGCAGATTAAGAATTATGTTTGAAAGAAAAATAGTGCTGCATTATTACAAAATATAGTTGGATCAGCAGTATTTCTATTTTTGTATTAATTAAAATATATGCAGTTTTTATTGTTATAATTAACAGAGTAGTGCCTTGGAATGCAAACAAAAATGTTGTATTCCAACACTGTGTTGAGTTAATCTGATTTTAGGTAACAGATTTTTTTTTAAGGATTTCTTTTAGCATATAGCATCTGGTATCTTTCTGAATTTACAGAATTTTGAGCTCTTTAATAAAACTTCATTTACAGTATCCCCTCTATTGCTGTCTGTGAATTATAAAAGAGCAGTGTTTATTTCCCATGGTTTGAAATTAAGATAAAGCTGAAAGATCACAGAAAACCAGGCCCATCACTTCTAAAAAGTCCCTGCTGTTGACTGAACTTTTAGTCTCTTCATCCAAATGTTTTAGCTTACATGCACCATGTTTGTATGTTTGCATTGGCTTAACAGAACAGAGGTAACCTTATTGCTGGTGTTTTTGGAATAGAGTGGAAGGAAAGACTGGGAATGAAGCAGTAGGTAGCATGCAAACTACAAAGATTAGAAAAGCTTGTGTGTAGACGCATACACTTTTCACCTACTATAAACAAGGAAAGAGTTAGCAGGGAGGTTTTCAGAGCAAGAATAAAATGCAGGAATGTCAAACTCATCTGGCCCTCTAGTTCCACAGGCCAGACGAGTGATGTGGGTACAGTTCATGGACCGGATGAACGGTATGTGGCCAGTAGGGCTGTGTGAAAGGCACTGTTCTGTTCTGACTTCGGTTTTGAGGTCTGTATGGAACCGTGTTTTGTATCAAATATAATTTCAAGTCATAACAGCCTCACTGTTTTCCTTTGTCGAAACAGTGAGGCTGTTTTGATGCTGTTTCCACCACTTCACTGGACCATGGGGCTGGGGAAAGGAACTCAGCCGAGATGGTGAGACAGGAATTCGCCATCCCCCCACTAGATTTGGCTGGGGCAGGGAAGCAACCCAGCTGGGCTGCCTTGCCATCCCCTCCCACTCTAGATTGCACCAGAGGTGGGGAGGCAGCCCACCTGAACTGATTCCCTGCCCCTGCTGGATGTTGCACCAGGGATGGGAAGTCAGCCCAGCTGGACTGACTTCCCATCCCTAGCGCCATGGTTGAAACGTTTCGACTAGCCTAGTTTTGTTTTGAGGCTATTTCGACTGCCTTTGTTTCATTTCGATTTTGCTGTTTCAACCTTGAAATGAATCAAAACAGTGTCGAAATGAAACAGCCATCAAAATTTCTTATGGCCCTAGTGGCCAGCCCCACAGGCTAGATTGGGCCCACAGACTGCTGACTCTACCATGCACCCTCCACCCCCCCCAAAACCCCTGCAAATCAGATCCAGCACACAAGGCATTCATCCCAATTGTATCTGCCCCAGAGTGGCTGTGGGGAGCAGAGGGACCCTATGTGCAGGGTGTCCCGATGGTCAGAGTGGGCACCGTGTACACTGCAAGACCATGGCTGGCCACAGTAAGCATCTTGTGCAGTGCATGTCATGGGCCCTGTTTATGGTCCTGGGCCAGCATCTACCATGTGTGGCATGTGGGTCTGCTCCAGACCCAGCAGTAGCACCAGGGGCTAAATAATGGGCCTCCACAGGCCTTATCTTTGACACCCCTGATAGTCTGTTGATTTTAGTGGGCTTTGAATTAGACCCAGAGAAAGGAGATAAGATATGGCTGAGGAAATACCCTATAAGGAAGAGTTAAGTTGAAGTGTTGTTGGACCATGCTGGTCCACTAAATATAAAAGAAGTTGGAAGAGCTGTTAGACAATCTTTCAGGCACATACTCCCCTTCTTCAGGTCTTGCAACTCTGGTTGGTTTAAGGAACATGAAGTGTTCTTGTTTTCTGTCCTCCTAGGCCAGGGGTGGCCAACCTGCAGCTCTGGAGCCTCAGGTTTCCCCCCACCCCCCAAGCTAACAGTAGTTTTTGATACTTCAAAGTAGGAATTAATTAGGTTATAAAGAAATACAACTAAAATCTAATAATAATTACATAAGGAAATATCAGAGAAACAAGTGAAAGAAAACCTTGCTAAAACAGACAAGTTGACTCATATTCTTAACTAAAACTTTCATATTTCTAAACTAAACTTTCATATTCTTGTTACATGCATAAAAACCAGGTAAATACATTTGCAGATTCATGAACTCCCCATATGAAACATCCTTCTGCATGTGAAAATATGGTAGGTCCCTTTGGCTGTAAAAAAAACAAAACAAAGAAAGTTGGTGGTTTGGGGTGGGATGACTTGCTGCAACATGAAGAACACTATCTCAGTTGCCCAAATTACTTGGCAGCCTTTCCTCCAAAATGATGCCATTCTAAACTGAAATTGCAAGCATTTTCTAGCACTTGCCCTATATATTTCCTGTTCCCTGCTCTACTCAAGTGTTTACGAAAGGGAATGTGTAAACCTGGCATCTAGATAAGAGAAGATTTTAATTCCAACTGGTTTCTGTCAGTTGGCATTCACTTCTGAAACTTATCCTTGAGATCCAACAGGTCTCTAGCTGTATCTTCCAGGAGCAAGGCTGATGATGATTAGCTGTTATTGTTCCGGATGCCACTGCCAAGTATTATTCTGGTGTGGATACCGTTGCCCAGCTCTCTTCCTATTTACATGGTGCTGTAAATGAACACTGGGCTGTACAAAGAGGAAGATGTATCAGATGAAATCCTAATTTGAAAAGCTTGGAACATGAGTTGGATGCACTGTAGAGTGGTGACTGGATTTTGTAGAAGAAGGTTAGCAAACGTTCTTCGGCGGCAGAAAGGGAAAGTATGAGATGGGTGGGATGGCATGAAAGGCAACAAAGTTAATGCAAATGGTATTCAAATCATCATGCTAATTTAATTACAAAAAGGATTTGTAACATACCCTACAGTCTTAATACATAAAAAGCTATCTTTAACTGCCTTAAATAGTTATATGAGCACATAAAATTTCTGTACCAAACCCAATCTGCAAAAGCCAAGGAAATGTTGAACTGCAGGACATTTGACTCCTGTGATACAACACAAAGTTTTATTCCTAAGACACAGCCAGGTGCAAAGTTATTTTCATAATATAGAAGGTCATTTTCCTATTATCTCAAACTGTCGTGCTCTTTTGATAGGCGTAGGCAGCCTAGCGTTGGGCACATCTGCTGTTGTCTCTTGTTACAGTGCTATTAGAAGACCTGTGGACTTGGATTGACAAATGCATTTAAAAAAAATTAAGTGGCATCCATTTCTCTAATGGGTTGTGATCTCTTGTAAATATTCACTGGCTGTACAAAGGAGAATTAGATAATGAGACACTAAAGCAGGGCAGGTAAAGTCCGGACTCCATTTCCCAGCAGCCTCCGCCCACGTTGCTGTGGCCGGTTTCCATGGAGACCTCAAGGCCTGTGGAGGCATGACAGAGCAGGGCCCGGGTTTCCATGCCATAGTAGTGCTGGCGGGATGTGTAGCAGGACAAGGAGTTGCTCCAAAGCCAGGATCTGGCGGCAGTGACAGCTTGGTCAGCTGGGGCAGAGCTGCCTGCACGCCCCGCGACAGATCGCAGCTCTGCCCCAGCTCCAGACAGCGCTGGCACTGCTGTAAGATCCCAGCTCTGGCTCGGGAGGAGCTCCCCACCCAGCGGAGCACCCTGCTAGCGCTGCTGGGGCTAATCTCCATGGAAACCCTGGCCCCACAAAGCCATGCTGCTCCTGGGGTCTCCATGGAGACTGGCTTCAGCGGCAAGATCAGGGACTGCTGGGAGATGGAGTCCAGCCACTGACCAGGTCCACCATTATACCCACCCCTGCATTATAATGAGTAAAACAACCTAAGCAGACCTTGAGACCCCAGTAGTACAGGTTCCTAGTTACTGGGAATACTCCAGCTAGTACTAACACGTCACATGCGTGTCCTGAAACGTTATTCCTACTACATCCCTTAAAATGTGGTCCTTCTAGTATCATAGTATCATAGTGTCTAGAGTCGGAAGGGACCTGGGCAGATCATCTAGTCCGACCCCCTGCCTTGGCAGGAAAGAGCACCGGGGTCAGAT
>JAGPOW010002202.1:2264321-2276572 GCA_030014935.1 Caiman crocodilus
TAGTACACCGGAGGGCAGGGAGCAGATTCAGGCTGACCTGGGCAGGTTGGATCAATGGGCAGAGAGAAATAGGATGCAATTTAATAAAGATAAATGTAACCTACTCCACCTGGGAAGGAGGAACCCCCAGCACACCTATAGGTTGGGGAGTGTCCTTCTCAGCAGCTCGGAGGCAGAGAGGGATCTTGCCAGATGAACATGAGCTGGCAGTGTGACGAGGCCATCAACAAGGCCAGTCGCACCTTGCCGTGCATTAGCAGGTGCATGGCTAATAGTTCAAGGGAGGTGATGCTCCCCCTCTATGCGGCACTGGTCAGGCAGGGGGTCGGACACGATGACCCATTGTGGTCCCTTCCGACTCTACAATCTATGAATCTATGACTCTGTGAAAGCAGCACTTACTAATGTCTCATTCTGCCTCTGCTTAAACTGGATGTTACCATCAGAGCCTTAGTGCAGTCATTTCAGCGATTAAAAACAAAAGGCCCTACTAGCAACAGGGCAGTTTTTTCAACAAACAACCGGCTCAATTCATGTCCGAATTGACCTAAATGGAGTTTATGATGAATCTGGCACGTCTCTCATAAAGTTAGCAACCTACGTCTTCATTCCTGCAGGGCTTATTGGCCTGTTTCTGTACAGCGAGCCCGTTCCGAGCCGAGGAGCTGCTTAGGATGGAAAAAAAGCAGAGCGTCTGTCGCTACTCTTCTTTAACATTTCTGTATTTATTACCCAGTCTCTCCTCAACATGTTGAGTCATTTCCCTTAAGCACATATGTAAATACCAGTTTTGGCTTAATTACAGATTTCCTCAAGATGCACGAGCGCGGCGCTTCGTTTTCCTGATTGTTTACTTCCACTTGGACAGCCTCCGAAGAACTGCTCTGATCTCCGCGGGTAAACCCTAGATTTGCCAAGATGCCCCTAAGACAGCTGTTTGGATGGTCGCTTAAATACGCGTTGGAAAAGACGAAAGACTTTGAGGCTGAGGTGCGAACACGGGTTCGGCCCTCGGTGTTCGCACTGCCCTGTATGGCAGCGGCAGGGCGTCGCGTGCCCGCTCCGCCTCGAAGCAAGGCCAGGAGCCAGCCCCATTCGCACGCAGCTGCCTTTTCAGCGCGGTGACTCATCTCTGCAAACTTAATTGGGACAATAACCCCCCCTCCGCCCCCGGGGCGCACTGGGACCCAGTATTTGCAGCCAGATGCAAGAGGTGGCCTAAGGGCTCTTGGGGTCACAACCTTAGGGTTGTTTTGCCACTTCCTGGCAAAAACTTTACCCCCCCCAAAAACAAATTGGGGGGCTCCCTAAAGCGTGTCACCCCCTCACTACCGCCAGTTGGATGTACTTAAAGGAGAGGCGAAAGGGAGGAAGAAAATGGGGAAAAGATGAGGCTTTAAGATGTTAGAGAGAAGAGAGGGAGGAGGATGAGAGCTGGGTGCTACACACAGCGTTTCAGGCCGAGATCGCTGTTCCGCGCCTTTTATGCCCATTTGACAGAGGGGTAAAATGAGGCGCGCGGCGAGGGTGGGGGGAGCGGGCAGCCAGAGGGGTGGGGCTGGCGGCGGAGGGGCGGGGCCGAGCCAGGTAACGGCGGTGCTGAGGGGGTGGAGCGGGCTGCGCCTCCATAACCGCCGCGGCGGGAGCGAGAAGTGTTTGCGGGGTCGCCGCACGGAGGAGGTGGCGGCGGCGTGTCCCGGGGGTCTCTCCCCAGCCGCTCGTCAAGCCCCTGGGGGGTGAGGAGAGGGGCAGGCCCGGCCCGGCCCGGCGGGGAGTGGAAGGGGGCTGCTGGGCTCCGCGCGCGCAAGCTAAGCGCTGCCTCCAGTCTGACGAGGCAAGAAAGGTCGAGGACACTAAATTAACCTGCTGCTCCTTGTGCTGTGTTGGGGGCCGGTAGGTGGAAACCTGCACCCGCTCTTCTTCAACCGTGGCCTTACGCTGGGTGGATGTGAGAGAGGGCGCTGAGCGGGGTGTACAGCACTAGGCAGAGACGCTGGAAAGCAAATCCTGCGGCTGCGTCCGCGGGAGTGGGGGGTGCGCGGTGTGGGAACGTGAAGACGTGCACCACGCTGCGAGGTGGCAGCGCAGCAGGGTTTGCTACTGGGATTTCCACATTAAAACAAAAAAAAGGCACAAAAAGGAGCGCAGCGTACACACAACAAGCCTGCCCAGAGGCCAGGCTGTCCGGAGCAATGCTCTGGTAGCCGTAGCCATAGCCCTGGCTGCTGCACCTGGCACAGGTGCTGGCCGCGGCCTCCAGCACTCCAGCTGAGGAGCCAGGCACAGGCGGTTTGCCCGTTATGGGACAACTTGTCCTGCAACAAGCTGCACGAGCAAGGGTGTGCACTGAGGCAATTTGTGCCACGCTCCTGCTCCTCTGGATGCAGCCTGTGAGGTCCTATCTAATTTTTTTAGGTCTGGAAAGGAACAGTGTTATGCTACTGTATGTGGTCAGCGGCTGGTGAATTGTCCCAGGACCAGGTGAAAGACCTGTCTGCTCCATTAGTTTTGATGCAAAGAGCAACCAAAATGTGACCATTTTTGGTCAGGTGGTATCCCAAGAATAGCAGTAGTGTAAGGAAAAGTAACCAGGACCTGGTCTAATAAAAGGGTTGTTTTTGTATGTCCCTGGGTTAATTATTCCAAGCCAAGAAGATTGTGAAGACAAAATTCAGTATCTTCCCATGTTTTGGGGGTGTTGGTCTAAGCGCACAGGCAGGCATGGATGGTTCTTTGGGTAAATATGATATCTTTTATTAGACCAACTCAGATAGTTGGAAAAAATTATTTGCAAGCTTTCAGGCACAAACGCCCTTCATCAGGCTGAGGAAACGTATTGTCTTAACTGTGTTTTACCTACAAACAGCTTAAGTTCATTTTAGGATTTAAAAAAAAAGTACAAAAACCCTTTCTCTTGTTTTTAAGCCATAGCTGTTAACTCCTTTGTCCTGGTCAAGCCCCAATATAAGTAACTACATCCTGCCTATATAAATCATTCCTTAAAGCCTTGGTTGGGTACAGTACATGCTCACTACACAGACTCTGCTGTTTCACCCAAATAAATTATCAAGACCCTGTATGTGATTTCTGCTTCATATCTCTATCTTTCTCTCTTTAAGGAGGTGAAGGAGCATGCTTTTTACTTTGCAATACATTGAAACAGTGCAAAGCACTGATGCTTCAGCAGAGGTCAAACCTTGTTTTTCAAACTAATGTTTCAGGAACGGGAAGCGCAGTCTTTCCAAGACTTGTTGTTTTTTAATTTCTGCAGTCACCTACAGAAGGTGAAAGTTAAAATAATTGGGCTTCAAGTGTGTTTCATACTTTGAGACTGCCAAAATAAAGGTCCAGCTGTGCCCCTGATGGGGGATGCACCCTTAAGCAAGGCCCTGTTGATGTCAGCAGAGTCCTGTGTACCTGTCGGTGGGGACTGCTGCATTTTAGGATCCAAAGTAACATGAGGCTTTGGCTGTGACTTGGATCAGTTTTCAGAAGTTAGCCTCTCCTATACAGGACCGGTGGAGCAGGGAGGGGGAAGCAGCATGTCCTTTATCCCAGTTTTTAAATGGATAACAAACAGTGTTGTGGGTGCATTAGTAGGACAGCTTGAGCACAGCCCTTGTTAGGAATGTGTACTGCCTAGCTTGATTTCTATTTTGTTTTAAGTTTTCTGCGAATGAAGCTAGCAAAAGTGAGGGAAGGGCTGGATTATAAAGAACAGCTATCATGCAAATCAAATTGAAGTATATCATTCAATAAACACACACATCCATTTTACTGCTGTGGTTTAGAGGTTTTTAATGTTTCTGTTGGGCAGAAATTAATAAAAAAACAGCTTTTAATTTCCAATGTATTCCCTGATCTTTAGGAGCAATATTATTCTCATCAAAATAAACTTTCTTTGCTGGTTTTTATTTTAGAAAAAGGGGTTGTGAAGGAACCACCTTTGCAATGACCTGTTTAAGAAGAGCTTTGCTTATTAGACTGGCAAACATTATGTTTTTCTTTCTACTTGCATCTGTACAGGAACAAATCATGAACTGACCTGCCATACCCAAATTAACACTGCTTCACTGACCTGTGATTAGGAGCTATTTTAAATTAGGCTACAACTCCTATGTGTGTGGGTGGTAGGTTAGCTCTGTTAGCAAAAGCAGAAAATTGGATCAGGCTTGTAGAGCTTATCTTCATTTTACTAAATCAAGGTAGGTTCTGAAAATTAGTCTTGCAGATTTTGCTAAGGAATGGATGCATGCATATGAGAAAATACCTTTTTATAATTTATTCTTTTATTTGATATAAAGCTCATTGAAGTGCGATACTTAAAATGCACACAATGGTGGTATGTAACTATAAATAAATTGCTGGACCAGCTCTTTAATTGTGGATGGGCTTTTCTAGCGTTAAGGAAACTAATGAGTTAAATGGCGTGGGCTGGACAAATTGGCAGGGTCCAATAAATTTGAACTATGGCTCTGACTGACAACAGGAGCTTTACTTGGTTGGATCAGATTAGGCTGATCCTTCAGGCTTTGTTGAAGCTAGGAAGCCATTTTGGGATTCTGCAGTGTGGAATAGAAAATAATATACTGTCGCAAACTTGCCTTGAATGATTTTGGCTGGGATTGCCAGGCTTTGGAACAGAAGGCTGAAACATTTAATCATGCTAAACATGTGAAACGGATGACACTGGATTTGGGATATCTAGGTTTGCCACACGTTTACTGCTGTCTTCTGTTCATCTGCAATAAAGTGATAGATCTTGGAGCTTTACCTAGGCAAGTTGCAACTAAGTGTTTTGAAACGATTTGCTTTTTTTATGGACTAACTTGCTTAACCATCTAATTCTGGGGAGCCTTGAGTGGAGCATGGAGCCTCTTTAAATGAAGAGGCCTGATCTGATTCACGTGCAGCAAGCTGTTTGACTCTTACTGCTATCTAAATCTACAGATTCCTAATCTGCAAAATGACTTGGTGCACTTTACCTATAGCATGTTCAAATGCTGTGTGCACAAGCACCGAACAGATCTGTTTATTGGCTCACAACTTGATTTGTAGCTATTTTCTGTTCAGCTCCTTGTTTCCATTTATAATAGTAGTTCATCTTGAATATATGGTATATTTGCTTATTTAAATAGTGTTTTTAGTAATTAGTCATTTTTGTAAGAGTCAAGAGTAGCATAACAGATTTTTACTCTTCTATGATGTGATTACGATATGAATTTTATTTGTTTTTAAAATGTTCTTCACATATTTATGAAAAAAAATGTACTTTGAGCTTGTATCTGTTTGCTTGAAGCCATTGCTTTTCAGCCTGTTTTATATTGGTAGTTTTGGGAGTATGTGGAAAAGAGCTTGGAGGTGTTAAAGGTACGCTCGCTCCATAGAAGTAAATTCACATCTAGTGTAATCTCTTATTTAGGGATTCCTATTCCCCATGCAGGACAATATTTGTGTTGAAACAGTTATTTTGAACAATAGTATAATTTCACATTTGAAATCTAAAGTAGAAGCAGTATCTTGCCAGGAATTATTACGTTGTTTGATATTTATAGTAGTGAAACCAGAGCCTATCACCTCCACTTGCACCCAGCTAAGGCTGCAGTTTGTAGTAGCAGCATGTTTTAGTAACTTAGCCTAATTTCGAAAGCAGAAAAACTCTAAAATAGCAGATTTCTGTTGTTAAAATGTTACCAGGCTTAAAAGAATGACTTTATTTTCTTCTTCCTAATCCCTTGTAATATCAAAAGTGAGATACTTTGGTGGTGTTTTGGTTTGGTTGTTTTTGTTTTGTTTTACCCAATCAGTTATTCATTCTTTGCAGTTTATTCATATGGTTTTGCATGGGGCTGTGTTGCTTTTACTGTCCTGCTAAATGTTTATGTGCAAAATGGTTTTACAATGAAGACTTGTTTTTTCTCAGTTTTGATTGGGTGGGGGTGGGGGAAGGAGCAGGGTCTACCAATTAGAGCAGTAGTCTGGGACTAGGGTTGTTTTCACTGCAGATTTATTTTGTGACCTTGTTGGTTTGCTTTATCCTCCTGTACATCAGTTTTCCATAAGTAAAGTTAGGATGAGAAATACTAACACATAAGGAAGGATGTTATTGAAGATAATACTACTGTACTTGAACCAGCTTGTGAGATGCTCTGATACTGTGCGGATGTGGCTATATAAGACTAGATTTAAGTTGGGGCTCGTTATAGTCCTGTCTTTGTTGTGGACCCATTAATGCATGAGGTTGCATACCTTTAGGTTTGTGCTAAAAGGCTGCTATCAGTAGATCTTGTTTTTTTGTATGAGTCTTCCATTGACATCAGTTGAGCCAAGATTTCCTTTGTGTTATTTACAGATTTGAAGCTATGGAAAACGAGTATTATACAGTTGGGAAAGAGGCTTATGGAGGGGCAGGAACATAGACTTGATCTTACTGATTTTTTTTTTTTGACATCTTTGGATTTATTGCTGGAACTTAGGGCATGGAGCAGGACCCCTTCTCCTTTGTAATGCAGGGGGGCTACACTAGTACTCAGACAGCCCTACAACAGTAATTTGATTGGTTTTCTGTGGCATGGTTGTTTTCTGTCCACCAGCAAACATGAGTTTACCTGCATGTGCAAGAGGAATAAGGATGTTGTTTTGTAGGATTGTAAGGCTAGTGACAGTGGGGAGGCATCCAGTGTGTTCTTGCGTGCACTTTGTTTGGGTAACTTACACTTCTGTCTCCAATTTCAGTGCTCTGGAGTTGCCTCACAAACACAATCTTTTTTGTTCTTAGTAAATTACTCCTGCGTACTTTAGCTGTATTTCCACGATACTATGCAAAAGTTGCATGAATGTTGCAAACAGATTCTAAAGAGGAAAGAAAGGGTAAATCCAATCAATTTTTGGCCCCATTAACTTTTAGGTTATTAAATTTAATATTCAGCGAACATTGAGAAGCCTACATGTAGCCTGCCTTACCAGTGATCACCCTGTGACTCAATCAGTATGAAGTTTTATTCAGGCAAAAAAAAGGGTTTAAATACTATATCAGACCTTCAGTTCTCTTGCCAGTTTGTGTACTTGGCAACTACATTATTATGTTAAAATGCATTTCCTTCTGCTCACATAGAGGATTGACTGAACATACAGGAAAATGCTCTCAAGCCCACAGAGTGAGAAAACAGAAATATTTGTGCCACCCAGCTCTTATTACCTACAGTAGTCATGTAACAATAATGGGTGTAAAGTATTGAAACCAAAGGGGGGGGGGGAGGGTCAAAGCTTTTTCAGAAGTATAGCTAGGCCTTTAAGCTAAGTACAGATGATCATAAAGCCCAAGGCAGAATCGGTTCAGTCTTCATGGGTTAAAGCTGCGTAGATTGGTTCGGTAAGTAAGTGAACAGCCTTTCTACTTTTGATTCCAGACATGTAGCCACATGCCTGCAGTAGCCCAAGCCAGAAGCTGGGGGGCTAGGGTCTACTTCCCTGCTCTGTTGGAGTAGATGACTTGAATCTGGAGGGTGTCTGTACAGAAGTTCAATAAACTGATTTAACCCAAAGCAGTTAAGACTGATACTGCATCCATCCAGGTTTATCTTAAACTAGTTTCTGCCATGTTGGAAGCTGCTTATATGTGCACTGGCCTTCTGTTGTGCTACAGATTTGAACCAGTTTTCAACCTTTCAGTACTGTTTTATTTGTAACTTCTGTCCCTAGCCTTAAGCTGGTGGCCTGGTTTTAATATAAAAGCACTTCTGGGTGCTGGGAGCACTGACATGGAGAACTGATTTATGTACTTTGTTGGGATCCTAACTCTGTATTTAGGAACACCTCCTTTCTTCATCTTGTGGCTCTCATACCAATGGTTTGTATTGAGAGGGACCTTATTAAGATCTATTTTTAGTCATAGGACAAATTTATTTATATTTACTGTTTTTGTAAATATTACCAATAATACATGAATGCCTAATTCCTGAATTGTCCTATTGGATTTGTATTCTGAATTTAACTCAGAAATCAAGAAATGAAGCAAGGCCTCTAAACATTAGGGCAATGTTTCTGTTAAGATATGACATTCAGGTAGCAAATTCCTTTGAGAGATCTTTGATCATACAAAAAACCCCTCAAAGATCCTTTCTTTGCATACGTGTAACTATATTTAGTGCAATTTAAGTAGCAAAAATGTAAATAAAGTAACTAGTAGTTTGAAGTATTTTATTTGTGCAATCTTTATGTGAGATCAGAAATGATGCTACTTTTGTATGTTGAACACCTAGGTGTGGGAAGAAACCTTTCCAAAGCAGGAGTTAGCTACTCAGGATTGGATGGCTACGAAAATGTCCTTTTTATAGTCTAATATTACGTGGTACAAGGTCCCTGGGTATCAGAAAGTTTAGACCAGTCAGGTCAAAATCCAACTGACTGATAAAATGCTGTTTGCAAATTGTCTGTGCAGCTGGATCCATGTTCAGTCTCACTCATAGTTTTAAGGTGTCCCTGTGGATGGCCTTGTTAAAACTGGGCATTTAAGTAATTTATTTCAATTTTGTGTTGCATTTTTTTAAAGATATTTTCCCTGAAGTAAAGATGATACTTCTCTGTAGCTAATAGCCTTTTCTTTTCTTTTCTTTTTTTTTATTTTATTTCAGTGCTTTGCTTTCTTTGAGCACCCTTGGCATGCACATTTGAGGGGAGAATCGCATCATATCTTTTATAGGTCATGAATAATTAGAAGACACAAGCACGGTTTAAACAGTATGTTTTAGCAAATGGGGAACTCTGTTGTGTGCATAGTTGTTAACTGCAAAGACTAGTGGGGCAGCTGAAGAATATTAACACTTAAGTCCCCATCTACTCAGCCAAAAACCTGGGTGTAGGTGTTACACTTAGAAACAAAGATGTATTTGGTAGCTTTGTTGGTCTGAGACAAAAATAAACTCTTGGTTCAGAGATGATACCTATTCTTAGACCAACTAAGAAATCACAAACCAAATAAATTTTTCTGCAAGCTTTCAGGGATGTATGTGCTTCCTCAGGCTCAGGGAAAATGAAAGATGGTATGAAGTCTGCATAGGTAGAATATAAACTTCATTTTTGCACAGAGGAAGCTGAAAGTAGAAGTCTCTTCCTCTGAGTCCATGAGAGTGTCTTTGTGAGTTTCTGTTTGATGCACTTAGAAACCAGTTTTTTAATCCTAGTGCTTTAAGAATTGGCACAACACTAAGTTGATTAATAGCAGAAAGGCTTGCTTTAATATCTACCAACAGGCTATAAAACTAAATGGCAGAAAAAGACTCTCGTCCCAATATAAACTGAGCTATTACAGCAATCCTAGTACACAGTTAGCTGTAGCGGTGTTTTCTTACCAATGCAGGCAGGGAAGCTGGTCCAGTCTTGCTACCTTCACCGAGCAGGATCCTTTGCTGATTAAGCTGGGTGCAGGATGGTTTTTTGATCTTTCCTGGACTGCACAACTTGCTAGCAGTTCTGCCTTGCTTTATACTGTTTAATTGTATAGCTTTAAAGTATTTTTCCTTGATGGGTGGCTGACTAAAGTCTGAAGAAGACAGGGAGGAAAAGGGTGACTGTCACATTATAATTGTTAAATTGTCTGGCTCCTGTTTTTTGGATTTGTTTAGGTGTGAAGTCTTGTGGGGTTGGTTTGTTTGTTTTTATAGCTCCTGACTAACTTGGCAATTAAATATGTTGGTCCTTGAGTGACAAAATGGGATGCTTAAAGGCATTAGTTACTGGACCTGTCTTTGGCTATTTGTTTATAAAAGGGGAATATTTGCAGTAGCTTGTATCTGTGATGGTCTGTTTACAAACCATTGGGTGAATGATTGAAACATTTGTAACACCTTAGACACTGGATGCCTGTTTTGAGAAATGTGTGGATCTGGTAACTGCACTCTTGTACTTAATGGATTGCAAACCATTAGCCAAGTTTAGTATTTTTTGTGGCAGGCTTGTTATGAGGCTTGTCTCTTTAAAAAATGAGTAGTGCTCAGTCAAGGAGTGCAGGAAGGGTCAACTGAGTAAAAAGCCTGAAAAAACAGAAGGGACCTGAACCAGGAGAAGCAGTAATAAAGGATATGACCCTCCTTTGGAAATTCTGTCTTTTAGTCTCCAGAAGCACACACAGACTATTCTGTTAGACGCTTAAAAATAGTATAGTACAGGTCTAATTAATTATAATACATGTATGTAATTAATATATATCTGGTTATGTTCTTATAAAACAGGGTTGCATTTTACCCTTGGTAGCTGCTCTGCAGATTGTATTTATTACAATGTCAGGCCTTCCCAGGCACCTTACTGAAGAGGGTTGCTATTTTGGAAATAATGCTTAAATTCGCACACGCTCAGATTTCTGTACCCACTGAGCTATCATACCAGAACTGTTTAATAGTCACTTGTCTGCAGCCTAAACTGAAAGGAGCTAGGGAAAATGCCTAATTAGTTGTGTGACTCATGTTCTCTGCTTGGGCGTGGGGGCCCCAAGTGTTTTCGCAGAGGCTTAGTTTAGCCAGTCCTGAAATACTGTGTGACCTCTTAAAGTGAGCCCAAAACAACCTCCCTACTTTAGCAAAGGGTGTTCAACAGACTTCAAAAGTAAGCAACGTCTTTGAATGCAAAATTTCTAGCTGTAAATTGGATTAGACCTTTCAGCTGGGCAGAGGAGATGATAACAGACTCTTCTTGGAAGTGCTGTGTCATTTGTGGACTATTAATTGAGATACTAAGAGTAATTTGAAAGTACTGTTTTGGGTTTTGTAAAATGGTTACATGTTTAGTAAGAGTATTAAAACGATATGTGTGGTTTTTATAGGAATGGCATAATTTAATATTTCAGTTACTTGAGAAGTAGTATGACATATTAGTGATAGCAGCTTGGGATTCCAAATAACTAAATACCTAATGAAAATAGAAGATCTAGGACTAATCAAAATGAAAGCAGTCTTCAAGCGGAAGCCAGTTAGCTTCATGCAGCAATGATAAGCGATATCTAGCAGCAACAGTAATGCTGTTGGTTGGGGTAATGTTAAATTTCTGTGTGGGAACCCAGTTCTTCGATACCAGTAAGGTTTGTTGCCCCGCTCCTGCAGTATTTTTCAGTATTCAGTAACACAGGCTGAATGAACAAAGCAAGGGCTCTTACCTTGTCTTTAAATGCTTGTCATTGCATCACTTTGTTTTCACCTCTTTGCAGTATGATTTGAAACAGTCAGCATGGACTTTTCACGTCTACACACGTATACCCCTCCCCAATGTGTGCCAGAGAACACTGGCTATACATACGCACTCAGGTGAGAATTTTCTTTACTTGTAATGAAACTTTGTGCTCTCAGCAGCGTTTTGTTAATTCTAGAGAGCTTGGCTTTTGTGGTAAGTACCTTCTACCTGTTGTTTTTAAAATAAAATGTATGGCTTGTGCTGCTGATCAAAAAGTTTACTCTTGTTTCTTATTCAGGATAAACACAGTCATTTAATCTGGAAAACAGTACATTTTGAACCAACAGGATGATGACTAAGACAGTGGCTCAGTATTTACTGGTTACTATGAAAAATTGGTGTAAGGCTCCACCTAGATACCATTGTTGTTTTATTTTTATAGCTGTCATAAATTCGGACAGATTGTTGATCACTACACAAGATGCGAAGTTTCTTTGAAATTTATCTGAATAAATATGTACACAGTTAAAATGAACATGGGGGTGAAATTCTGTAGTTAGTTAATTCACACTGGTTGCTGATTTTAGTGCATGACTTAATGTGGAATTTGACCTAGAATAAACTGCCCATAGATCTGTGTGAGTTTTACACAGCTAGCAGTAGTAACCTGAATTTTGGTGAACTGGAAATTGTTATGGGTATTAAACTAACTGCTGTGCACACTGTCATTAACTGTGCCAGCCTGCTTTTTATTTGTTACGTCACTGAAAGTATCACAGTAAAAAGTGTGATGTAAAGGTAATTGTGGCTAGCTAAATCAGCTATCTGATTTCTGTACTGGCAGAGAAATAAGGAAAAACTAAAGAATTAAAGATGGTTCAACTAAGTAGACATAGCATGTTAGTTAGGTTTGGGCTTCTGGCTGCAAGAATGTTTCTCAAGTAAACTTAAGCAGCTTTTTTCACTTATTAAAAGGAGCTCTTCTAATACAGTACCTGAGAAAATCAAGATTTGTTTTTTAATGCAAAGACATTATGATAATTCATAGAATTCTAGCACAAATTTGAGAATCTGTAAAGATAGCCCAATTT
>JAGPOW010002202.1:2289249-2304512 GCA_030014935.1 Caiman crocodilus
GGGGGTAGGGCAAGAAGATGCAAATTGATCCTATTGGGCCTGCCAGCCACCTCCAGGAGCCTGAGGGAAGAGGGCTATGCCCCTCTCCACTCTGCTCAGCTGCAGCCAGGGCCAAGCTGGCCAGGCCATGCAGCACACGGACTCCTCTGCCTCATCGCATCCATGTCCTCCCCTTACCTGCCCAGCTTCCTGTTGGCGCTGTGTAGTTCTGACACCGTGGCTGCCAGCAACTGGGCCCATACAAGATGGGCATGATGCAGCACATGGAGTAGTTGTCCTATCCTCCCACTGCCATGAGCCACTACCTCTGCGCCACACTAGGGAAGTCAGGGGTGACTGCCCAAAGCTGAGTCCCCTCTGCACCCAGCACAGACTTACCTCTGCCACCTAATGGCAGCAGCAGCTCATCGCAGCGGGCAGGATGGCTATTTGGGGTGCTTCATTACACCCTGTCCCATATGGGACCAGCAGCTGTGGTGCCAGGACTGTGCAGCTGCAGCACCAACAGGAAGCTGGGAGGGGCAGGGGGGAGTGGCTGGAGCAGAGTGGCATGGGGCACAGCCCTCCCTCCTCAGGCACTCAGCATAGAATCGTAGAAAATTAGGGTTCAGAGGGATTTCAGGAGGTCATCTGCTCAAAACAGGACCATCCCCAACTGCATCATCCCAGCCAAGGTTTTGTCTAGCTGGGTCTTAAAAACCTCCAAGGGTGGCAGTTTCCACCACCTCTCTGGGTAACCTGTTCCAGTGTCTTACTACCCTCCTAGTGAGAGAACTCTTCCTAATATTGAACCTGAACTTCCCTTGCTGCAAATTGAAACCATTGCTCCTTGTTCTGTCATCTGCCATCACTAAGGACGGTCTAGCTCCAGTCCAGCTGGCAGTAGCCAGCAGTATTTTGCCCATCCCTGTCTTAAGCCCTTTCTTACTTGAGCTGGGATTTTGAGATGTTCACTATCCCTGGTTTCATAATACTAAGAATTGCTGAATTTTGGAAAAGTTGCACTGTAAACAGTGGCAAAAACCCAGTTTTCTTTAAATTATTAATGGTATTTCTCAGATAAATAGGCGGTGGTTTGAGCTGTTTTTCTACCCTCTAAAATTGGTCTCCTAGTTGCAGCTTAGATTTGCTGGCATTGTTGAAGTGTCCTTTTTGTTTCCCTAGCCAGAACTAACCATAGATAAATGAAATACGATTAACAACATTGCTAACAGTTGTTTCACTTACCATTCATATTCCTGGTTAAGTAACTAAACTTTTATCCACCTCTTCCTTCTGTTTCCACTACTCTGTTGGTATTTCATTTGTCATTATCATGCATATGTAGGGAAAGAACTTTGTGTTACTTTTTAATGCAACTTATTTTTTAATCCACACTTTTTTAATAGGAGGCACCTTTTTCTACATGAATAAGATTCTACAATTGGTCAAATACGCTGCAGCCTCTTTTGCATCACTGTTAGTACAACTATTTCAAATGGTTCTGTTGAAGCTGGGTTATGAATTTAAAGGTACCTTTTCAGTTGTTTTTCTGTCTCCACCGAAAGCACTACCACCTCAAGGAAAAACTCAGTACTCTCTGTTCTTTTCTGGCTTTTCACTATTCATCTGTTGTGGCATGGTGTCTTTAGTAAGATGGTTGGTTTCTTTTCTCTGTTTTTGTTTATTTGTATCTTTGCATCTTGTCTTTTGGAGGTATTAATATCCAGGTTAGTGGTGATAATGGTGTGGTCATTCTGTGTCCCCCTGCCTTCCCTTTCCAGGAAACTTCATGCAGGAATGTTTAAATGGAGAAGGTATTATATACAAAACTGCACGTTAAATTTTACAGTTCTGCAAGTCAATCAGTATTTTTATGCTTACACTTTTTACCTACCTCCATTCTTGCTTTTCATGGTCCTAAAGCTCCCTTTGGTTCTTTCTACAAACCCATAGGTTAACCCTTTGTGTAGGCCATTCTGGTGTTTGGTTTTGTAGTGAATATTGCTTATTTTATAACCAAAATGTTAAACATGTCCTGCCAAGTGAGGAAGTAACAGCAGTGTTGCTCCTCCAATATATCAAGATCGGCTAAAGGGGATGTTCCACATCCTCACACTCCTTTGGTAAGGTTTTGGTGTGGTGCTTTCATCCTTCTTACAGTTTTCCAATATTGGCAAGGTTTATTCTGGTCATCTTTATGTACTCCAGAACTTCCAGTAATACAAAGTAAGTTTTGTATGATGCTTGATTTGGAAATTAAAGTGATGAGAGGGTATTTAGGATCTGTTGCTGCAGCTTTCTTTGTGCAAGGAAAGTAACAGGATTTGTATTAAATATTTTAGTGTGTATTTTTATATTTCTTCTGCTCCATTTTCTTGTAATCCAAGTTTTACCTGCTGCTTGTGAGGTCTGAACTAGTTCTTCAGTTGTCCATAATATGTATTATGAAAAACTAGATAGACCAGGGGTGGGCAATTTATTTTGGGCACAGGGCTGCTTACTTAGTTTTGACAAGCCATCAAGGGCCGCATGACAGGCAGCCAAAGGCAGATTAATATTAATTTTCTAAATGTTTTAGGGGCCCTGCGGGCCAGATCGAATGGCCTGGCAAGCTGCATCCGGCCCCCGGCCACATTTTGCCCGCCCCTGGGATAGAGCAATTGATCTGAATTTGAGATTGTTCTCCTACTCTTGAGTCTCTCAAATTAGAAATTCAGATCTGATGTTATTGCGTCAGATTCCTTGGAAAATGCTACAGGACTTTGCAGTTATAAAACAAATGTGAAAGCAACTTGTGTTGACTGGCTGCAATGTTTTACAGCCAATTTCAGTTGTTTGGGTGCCACACTAGTGTCCAACAAGTCGGACAGCTTTTGAGATGGGGCCAAATACCCAACCATCTTCTCTAAGAAGACTCAAGCTAAATTATAAAACAAACACAAACTAGCTTTTGTTAATAGAAGTAAGGTAAAATATGCAGGAAAGCTTGAGAGAGGGAGGAAAAAACCCTTGTGGTTTTTGCTCAGACCTTTGTAGGTAGTCATACAAGTACCATCTTTTAAGGTGTCTGGTAGGTGGTGTAATTTCATAAACAGTCGAGACAGGTTAATTTGCTTGCTAATCTAGCTGTTTGGAAAGTTGTAGATTCCCGAGTGTTTAAATTGCTGTGTTCTTTCTGTATTCTTTCAGCTCACTCAAACTACTGTGGAAGTATGAATGTAAAAGAGTTTCTCAGAGAAGATGGCCATCTTGGTATAAATGGGGAATCTTTGTGTAAGTGTTGCTGGGTTTTTGGTTGTAACCGTGTTGGTCCAAGGACATAGGCAGGCAAGGCTCTTTGAGTAGATGTGATATCTTTTATTAGACCAACTGAGTAGTTGGAAAAGAGTTCTTAGCAAGCTTCCGGGTTTGTTCACCCTTCTTCAGGCATAAAAAGTCTCTGCTGTTCTGAGATTCCAAAAAACAGAAGTTTCCTTGGAGTCTCAGACCGGCAGAGACTTTCTATGTCTGAAGAAGGGTAACTGCCCGAAAGCTTGCTAAGAACGCTTTTCCAACTACTCAGTTGGTCTAATAAAAGATATCGCATCTACTCAAAGAGCCTTGCTTGCCTTGTGTAAGTGTGGCATTTCATATGCTACCTTTTAGCCTGGGTTGGATGTCATTATGACTTCTAGATGCTACATAGCTACTCCTTAGCTCTATGAAAGCTGAATAATTGTTTTGTGTCCAACGTAGACATGATATACAACTGTATGTGTGTAACAAATATATTTCTGTAATGTAACAGAAGCACATTATATGTATGCCTTCTTAGTTTTACTTGTTACCTTAGTTTTTGGTTTTAGAAAGTGATATTGTGACCTAACTGGCACACATCTGTCTTGTTAGTAATTTTTATTGATTAACTTGTCACATTAATTGACTGTTACCACAACCAACAGGTGATGACTGTAAGGGGAAGAAACATCTTGAAACATACACAACAGTCCACATGCAATCCTCAAGGTCTAAAAGGGTAGCAAGGACCATTTGGCACACCTTTTCTTATGCAGGTTGACTTGCACCTTTTTTTCTTTTGCTTTTATTTTCCATCACAACCTCACAAATGTTAATCACTCATACTGCTTTGCATTTTTAGCTTAACTGTAACTATCAGCATAGAATAGACTGACTTAGGCCATACAAGGATAGTTAAGTAGCATTGTATTTGTGGTGTTTGCTATAATATTAATTGGCTTTTAGGAACTAGCTTGGCAGAGAATCTTCCGTTTACCTATCGTACAATCACACTATAAAAGGAAGGTATGGTAATTATTATACAATATGCATCTTAAATTTGTCACTGCAGTTCTGGAAAGTGTTCTGGAAAGCTGACTTTAAAACAAAAGTAGGACAGTGGGATACTAGCATACATAATATTTTATTTGAATAAACTCTTTTACCTCTTACCTTTTGAACTGTGTTTGCTGTCAGCACTGTTCAAGAAGCTGAGAGACATAGTTGTGTGATACACACTACAGTTAGCTACTCGATTTTGCTAAATACTGGGCTGTAATGTCTGTGGCATCCCTTAATCTAAACATTGGGCATCTTTACATGGGGTGAGAGGGGGGCACTTTAATTAGAGCAGCTCTAAATAAAGTGCCTGCAGTGTCTTGTGTATTCAGCATCCCACACTTCAAAATGGCAGTGGGGGGGCTTGAACTAAAGCTCATTTGACAAGATTTGAAGTGCTCTTACTGCCATGCTGAAGCCCAGGGACACTGAATACACTTGATGATGGAGTTGCTGGAGTGTGCTAACTAGCGTGCTCCATCAGACTATTGAGTCTGCTCCAACGCATTCTAGTTAGAATGTGTCGGAGCAGGCATCAGGCACGTGTATAGGTGTCCATTATGTCGGAGTGGGATGTATGGCACTCTTCTTTTATTTATGTGTATAAACTACTTCCATAACATTTCAGACACTAAAGAATAGCTTCTCTAATGCATTTTTGCAAACACTAGTTCAGGATGTCTGCATGTATGTCATATACCGGTTCGTTTGTTATATACTAGGTTACTTTGTGCTACGAGCATTGCGAACAGTGGGAACAGCAGGATGGCTTGTATCTCGGAAGGTGTTAGCACTACTGTGGCTGGCCATTGTTTCTCCAGGTTATTTTCCTAATAATCTGTGTACATTTTGTATGTTCTGTGCTTTGATTGGCATGTTAGAAATCTACAATGCGTTATGTGGCTGATAGATTTGGCTGTTTGTGCTGCCCTTTTTATGTTTGCTTTCTGTTTTGTACAGTCTAAATGTGTTCAGAACCAAGGTAAACTTGTGTTCACAGACTGAATAGATCATTTTATTAGGCTTCTTCATTTGTGGGCCACTAATGGTTAGACCACGCGTGCTCCCAGGACTTATATGGGGTGGGGGGGAATGGCCTGAGTACCTGCTTTGCCAGTTACAACTCCCTATTGGTTTGCAAAACTCGCTTAAACTCTCATAAACACAATAACCTGTGTCAGAAAAATGAATGCTTAAACGTCTCTTCAAAATGCATAGAGATTTTGAGCTGAAAAGTATCATTCATTTGCAAAGATTTACTTTCTATCCTCATGAAAGTTCTAGTTTTTAACGAACAAGCATTTCATCTTGCTGCATGGCTGTTTGCTGAATATCTGATGATATTGATATTTTAGCTGTGTTTTGTTTTAGATTAAATGAGTTGCATGAGTTCTTTCTCTTATGTCCATCTACCTCAACAGTCTGTTTGCCATACAGAGCATTTTCTACAGCATTTGCATGTGCTTCTGCTTGGTCTCTCTTAGCATGTTCTGGAGCAAGTGACTTTTAGTTAATCAAATGTCCTTTCTCTGATAGGTAAGGCAGCTTCTGGAGCTTTCTGGTGGCTTGGAACTGGATGGTATCAACTTGTTACTTTGATTTCTTTGTTCAATGTGTTTCTTCTTACAAGGTTTGTAAACTTCTTTCTTTTAATGATCATAGTTTTTAAATAGAATTTAGTATCTTGAGCCAAAACTATTTAAAAATTATTTTTCTCTAATGTAAAACAGATTCACATGTTTTACAAGATGCGTAGCATACATAAAGGAAACTGAGATTTATACTTCATGATTTGGAGTTTCATCTGTACATTAATAACTTCTGTTTTGCTAACATTGGTTGATTAACTGGCCATTCTTCTCATTGTAAATGTGAGACCAATGTACTAAATTGCAGCAAATTTCACTGCTCGCTAGGAAGTAAAAAGTTTTAAGAGGTACATCATTTGCTGATTGATCAGAACAGAATTGAGTCTAAAATATTTATAGATGAATTTGAGATTCAGATGAACTTCACAGTAATATCCTGTCTGTTACAATACAATATTAAATATGGTAGATCCGTTCTATATTTCCTGTAAAGTTAAATTCTGACGCATGTCTTTTCAGGTGCCTTCCAAAAATTTATAAGCTGTTACTGTTTCTCATCCCACTGTTGTTGCTCCTGGGTATGTGAATTGTTTGGTTTCTTTTTCAAGTTGGTTTGTGCTTATTACAAAGGTATCAAAACCGCATTTTAGATTGACTTGTTTTTTATGAAAGAGATGCAATTTACAGCACGAGACTGAATTTTTGTTTGACACAATTTTTTCCTCTGTCAATATGTTTTCCTCATGAAAAGAATATCCTTTGTTTTAAGCAGGTAATTTTACTTCCATTTGCCCTCAAAAACTACAAGACATTCAGTCATCACCATGTAGCATATGGGAAGTCTTAATAGGATGATTTGAATAGTTCTGATTGCATTGTTACAGACCAGGGCTGGCCAACCTGTGGCACGGGTGCAACAAGTGGCACAGGCAGCCTGTGTATGTAGCACGCAGCAGTTTGGGGAGAGAAGAGGCAGCAGCACAGTGACGGGGCAAGCAGCAGTTCAGATTAGGGAAGTGGATCGGTGGCGTATGGGCAGGGTGCAGGGGTATCTTTTGGAACAGCTGCCAGAAAGGTTGACCCCTATGATTATATTTGATTGATGAGAAAGTAGGGCTGGAAGGGACCTCATAAGGTCCTCTAGTCCACCCCCTGCTCAAGGCAGAATCGTCCCCAACTAGACCATCCCAGCCAAGTGTCTGCCCAATCTGCTCTTGAAAATTTTCAAGTATAAAGTTTCCACAGTTGTTCTAGGCAGTTAGGTACCTTAACCACCCACCTAGTCAAAAAGTTCCTCCTGATTTTCAGTCTAAATTTCCCCTTCTGCAGCTTGAGGCCATTGTCTTTAGTTATGTCCCCTATGGCCACAGAGAAAAGCCCATCTCCCTCCTGTCTATAATAGTCCTTCAAGTATTCAAAGAACATTATCAAATCTCTTCAGTCTTCTCTTCTTTAGATTTAAATAACCCTATTCTTTTAGCCTTTCTTCTTAAGTCTTGCTTCCCATTTCCTTTTAATCTTTTTTTGTTGTGTGCCAAACTCTGTCCAAACTGTCCATGTACTTGAAGTATGAGGCCCAAAACAGGACACAACACTCCAAGCGAGGCCTCATCAATGTTGAATAGAGTGGAAGAATAACTTTCCTTGACCTGCAAGTGACAGTCCTCCTGTTAGTACAACCCAGTAGTACACTGTTGGCTTTCTTGTTGGGGGAAAAAAAATGTTGACTATTTCCCAGACAGTGACAATAGTGACTACTTAGAATTAGGGATATTCAGTATTTACCATTTTAATATGCTATTTGTCAAACTTAATGTTTGGGCTGAAATATTCTATTCCAGATTTCTACCTGAGTCCGAATGTTTAAACAAGTTTTAAAAAACAAAAAAAGTTTTCTGAACGGGTAGTTTGGGAAGGCTGACCCCCCCCCCCAAGTTTTAATTAAAAATTGTGACTACATGTAACTTTTTTGCCTTTTCTCTTCTTTGCCTAAGGTTTATGGTACTGGGGGCTTGAAGGCTTCCTTTCGTTACTGCCTGCATTCAATTGGACAAGCATAAGTAAACCACAAAGTGTAGATGAGTCTGTATACATCCTGAAACCAAGGCCTGATTCTTTTCACTCAGTTCGGCCTCCAGAGGTAAACCATGCAAAGGGCCTCTGAACTCCAGGCTGCTGGATGTTTTTTTTTTGTTTTGTTTTCAGTAACTAATCTGTAATCAAACAGTAAGCAAAGTAAATGCATATTTTAACTTTCTAGGATCCCATTAACTTTGATTCTAGCCGCATGAAAGAGTTGGAAAAACAGATTGCCTTAATGTCTGACAGATGTCATCATCATGATGAAGAATATGGTAAAGTGATGTTGTTGCTCCAGAAGCTTCAGGATCAGGTTGCCCTGATGCATGACAAAAGTGAAATGTTAACACTAATAAAAAATGTAATGGGCCAACATCTTAAAGAAACTAAATCTGAAGAAACAGCACACTCAACGGTAAAGCTATAGTAATTTTTTTGTGACTCTTTCTGATGCTATTTGATTAGTATACTAAACCATTATTTAAATCATGTCATTTTCTTTGCGTCCTGTTCCATACTAGGAGTAATAGAGAGATTTTTATTTGTTACCTTTTTGCAAGTCTAACGCATCCCCTTGCATTCAGTTAACCCAACTGAGTTGATGGTGATAGAGACCTCTCTCACAGAAACCCTCTGGAAACTGAAGCCAACTTTCAACTCTATCTTAATGTCATTTTAAGAAATAATAGTGACTGATAGCCCAGCACAGTGATCTACTCTGCATTTTCTTGAAAGTGCTTATCTGAAGTCTAAGCATATAATGAAGGGGCAAGAAACAAGGCACTTTCCCTGCCTAGCTTGCACTATTACAGTGTACCTTCTGTAACATAAAGGGCTTTGGTAATCCATAACGAGAGATGTAGATACGAGCTGAAGGGCTAGGAAGAGGGGGAGAAATGGAACATACAGTAAGTGAGGTGCTGAGTAGGGGTGTGCAAAGTGGGCCTTATTCAATTTGGATTCAGCCCGAATCGGGGACAGTGATTTGATTCAGATCGCTGTCCTGGATTCAACTAGGCTGAATCCAAATCTGAATAGTAAGTGCCGATTTGGAGAACTGGCAGTTCAGACATAGACACAGCTTTAAAGGTTTTTAGGGTTTTTTTTTTTCTACATACCCTGAGGTAGCAGGCATGGCTTGTGATCACTGCGATGCTGGGATGGATGGAGCCTCCCACCACGTGCCTGGTGGTGAACCTAGAAATGGGCTGGAAGTATTTCTGGCCCACTTCCAAATCTGCCAGGGAGCATGCTGGGGGACCCTGGGTGTCCCCTACCCAGACCCAGGAGGGACCCGTCACCCAGCCGGGAGCGCATGGGAGGGGTGGTCCCCCAGCGTGCTCCCCTGCGGACCCAAAAGTGTACTGGAAGTGCATCTGGTCCATTTCTGGGTTTGCTGTCGAGAGCGCAGGGGGCTCCCCAATGCACTTGTGGGACTCTCCATGTGGCCCAGCATCACAGCACTCATGAGCCCCTGCTATCTAGAGGTTTGTAGAAAAAACGTTTAAAAGTGTCTCTATGTCCAAATCTCTCTAAATCGATTTGGAGGGTTCTGATTCAATTTGGAGAGATTAAAGGGCCCTCTGATTCAATTTGGAGATTTGGCCACCGAATCGGGCCAAATCTCCACTAAATCAAATCAGGGACCAAAGTTTTGCATAGCCCTAGTGCTGAGGTGGACCAAGTGCAGTCAGGTGACAGCTGGAAGAAAGTGAAAGGTTTGCTGCTTGAGGATGAAATGCCTAGACTAGACTGCCTTCTGTAAGCACATTTAGTACTTTTTCCTCACTAGTAGAGGGGAGGGGTCCTATCTGACTGTGCAAACATATTGTTAATTTTTGGTTGGTAGGGGCGGAATTTATTAATTGTTTACTAGTAACAGACAACTTCTTCCAGCCAGTTTTCTCTCTCCTGACCCCTGCTAACATTAGATGATGATTCTGGCTGGGATTTCCATGAGTGTCCTGGTGCTCCTAAATAACTCCTTGTGTAAACTCTCGTACCACTGAGTTGCTAAATCGTACAGGCTATTTGCAAAATACGTTTAAATAGATTTTATAAAAATATATCTCATCACTGCTTTCTGTAGCAATTATAGAAACATTACAGGAAACTTAGTTTGATGGGCTAATAAATCCTGTGTGACATTTCAGACTAGTTAGCTATTTTTTCTTCCAAATAAGTGCTTTTACTAAGCCGTGCAATTCAGTTGGCTGCCCAGTTTGAGTTCTGGTCCTGTCTCCACATCCAACTTGATATTATTGTTGATATTGCCTCTCAAAAATAGTAGGTGGTAAAAATCTCAAGTAGTACAGTTAACAATTATTGCCTGTTTTTTCCAGTGCTGTCTGTTTCAAAGGACTGACTTAGACTATTCATTTGAAAGCAGAACAGCATGGCACTGAAAAACAACTAGACATAGGTCAACTAAAGCGTCTTAAAAATACTTCCTCTTGGTTTTTGTGTCTCCAGAATCTAGAATGATCGTTGCATGAACGAGACCATTTGACTCTGGAGAAATAGCAATAGCTATTTGACTGATTTTTGTGCTCAGTACATAAAATACTTTTCCCCCTTCTTGACTTTTTAAGACTGACCTTCTGGCCTTATACCAAGAACACAAATTGAGCATCATGACGTTGGAAGACCATATTGGAAAACTCTCTGCAAAATATGAGGTACTGAAACCTTTTCATTTTAAATTTATGAATTGGAGTCTTAGCTTGTTTATAAATATTGAAGACAATTACAGAAAAGCTGCTTCACTACATTTCCCTGACGTTTGTTTTGCATCACTCCAACCATTAAAATTAAAACTGTGCTTTCCACAATGAGGGGCTGACAAACAAGCTTTTCTGTAAATGCAAAAAGTTAAAACTGTATCATGCTGTCAATGTAAAAAAAAAAAAAAAAAAAAAAAGTTTAAAAACTTTAAATGACTGATCATAATCTCATTAACCTGCTAGGTTTGCTGGGGAGAAGAGGGAACACTTCCTTCTACTGTGTACTTCAGCCATTCTAGAAAGTGAAATGTGACTAGGCAACCCCATTCTAAATTTTTTTTATTTGACAAAATACAGAGATAAATTATTGAACAGATTTTTGTCATTGAACTTTGTTTTCATGACAATTTATTTGCCTTCTGTTGTAAAGAAAGTGTGGTCTAATACTAGCAAATTTCCCTTTAAGTACAAGGTCTGCTTATTGGCACATTCTTGACTTGTGCCAAAATCTGTTGTTGGTTGAGATCTGTGTGCCTGATTCTTTGTTCTACTGTGCTATATTATTAAGAGTTGTGAGATTTCACTCTGACTTCTTCCATGATCAGGAAGGAGTTGCCAAGTGTAGAGCTTGGCATGAATTTAGTTGCTCCTTGACAACTGGGGAAGCAGATGACTCTGGAGGTTTCTCATGTGACATGCATTTTACTCCAAGGTCAAAAGTAATAAAGGACATTTATATGGAACTTAAATCGAGAAGCAGTAGTTACGAGGGATCATTACAGAGTGGCATCTTCCTTCCCTTGTACTCCCTGCTCTCCCCCCCCCCCCCAAAAAAAAAGATGACTCTCAAGATCCTGTTAAGTAGAGACCCATACTTTAGAATCCGTATCTTCAGAGTAGATAATGTCATAAAACTGGGCACTTGTGCACTTTAACAAAGCCCTACTGAGCTGCATTTGCCATGTGGTTAACTTCATCTAAAATCACTGTTACGCATTTTCCTCCGTGAACAGTAGTAAGCCAGGGCATATTTCTGTTTAAGCAAAAACACAAAAATTTTGAAATCTAAATGCTTTAGGCATGTCATTGTGTATGGAGCTGCCAACGCAATTCTTCTCATGAGGCAGTATTATCCTCAATTACAGTAATTCAGAGTAAACAATACACAAGTTGAAACCAAATAGTTTTTCATATCCTTTCAGGGCATCCAGAAGGATCTTGAACTAAGCAAAACAAGAGCAGTGAGGTAAGACTATTATGCATGTCTGCTATGTTGCATTTTGAATCCTGGCACTGATTGGTGATGGTAGGAGCCATTCACTGGACTGCAATGGCAACTGTTCTTTTCCAGTGCATTGTGAATATCAGTTCAGTAGCTTGTAAAGTTTTGCCCAAGTGTTCATCAGCCTAAGTGTTACCCTTTTATTATAATAGGCTTTGGCAGATGAGCTAGATATTAGTACAAGCGGTCTATATTGGAATATTCAGCAGTCCCAGTGTCCCCTCTAAGCTGCACAGCTGCTCAGGCACACCTGGCAGCATGGCATGAGCGCACCTGCAAGACTGCACAGCTTAGAGGGAATGCTGAACAGTTGTATAGCCTATTCCCAATATCTGTCTGACTTGTTTACCTTATTTCTTTAAGGAGTGTGATTGAAGAAAGTATTGTTTCACTTAAATCCTCATGCTTTTAGGAGTTTTTGATGCTTCCTCAAAACAGTCTTTGAAGGTTAGGTACTATACTTTTAGCAGCTCAGAAAACTGCACAAAGATGTTCGCATTCCAAGGGTTTCATGTTGGTCAGCTTGTATCTTCAGCTAAATCTGGTTTTCAACTACATTAATTTCTGCTCTGGAAATATGAATTAAAAAGGAAAGGTGTTTTGCCTTGTGGTGGTGGTGGGGAATATTTTTGGGGGGTGTGGGGATTGTGTGGTAGAAGTAGGTATACCTTGTTTACATTTTTAAATAATCGGCTATGGAATAGCTTTTAAATGCTATGATAGATCTTTTTTTTTTTCCTTCATATATAGTTCACATAAGCTCGTGTTTGTTGCACGTGAATTGAAAACTGAATCTGAGAGCAATTAAATCACTTAAATTTACTGTACACACAGCTAAAAGTTCTGGGGAATTCATATAAGTGGGCAGCTTTAGCTCTTATTCCCTAGAAACCTTGCAGAATCCCTCAAGCCTATGTATGTCCTATTTCATCAGCAGCTTAATTTTGCTAACATCCCATAGGTGTGTAAATTCCAAGTGCAGTCACAGTATTAGAAGATATTGATTTAAATATAATCTAAATGAGCATCTTGGTATGCAGGGAACCATGGGTCCTCAAAATCTATTCAGTTGCTTTTCCAGTGAAGTTTTTCATTTTGCTTAAGACAAAAATGTCTTATGTTGCTATATATTTTGGGGGGGGGGGGGTTAGATGCACAAATGTTTTGACCTTTTGTTCTTATTTCATGATGTTTTTATACTAGCGTGGATGATGAACGGTATCAGAACCTCTTATCCAAAGCTAAACAAATGGAACAAGAGTTGGCTAGTATGAGAGTAGAACTGTTTAACTTGCAAGGCTTGAAGACTCAGTGTGAGAAAGTAGATGCCATATATGAAAACGTAAGTTATACACTTGCATCTCAATAAAATGTAACTCTTCTGCATCTGACCACTTGTGTTGAAAACTGAGTAGTCACTAGAGCAAATAGTGAGGCACCCTAGTCATAGTTGCGAGTTGAGTAGTTGTCTAATTTTACTATACATCTTATACAAATTAAGAGAAGAAGGTTTTTGTTCTTAAATGGAACTAAAAGTGCATTGTGTATATAGTATTTATCTTTACAGTCTTAGAAACGCAGTAGAACACTATAACTGTAAATCATTACTTAAGCTGATACAGTTTAACTAATGTATAAATATAGCTCTGCTTTCTTTTGCAGCAGTACATTGCCCTACATTGAAACAGCAGGAGGGAACTGATATTGTTTTCTGTAGAAATTGGGTGTGTGCCTTAATTAAACTTTTGTTAGCACTAAGCATGTGGCCACCTGATCAAAGATGAGTCGTGTATCTGTACTTAGTTGTCTTTTGACCCTGAGGTTCAGCTCAAAGTAGCTGGTTATATAATGTTGGAGGCTTTTTTGTTTTTTAAGCAAAAAAAAAAAAAAGCCCCGTAGCTATTGACTACATATTGAATTGAAAGAGACTCTAAGTATGTGGTTAATTCACAGTTGTGAAATATCAGCCTTTTAAGTGTGCTCTTTTTTTTTTTTTTTTGTTGAACCTTGGTGTACCAACCTGGAGAACTCTTATTTTATTTTTTTCTCAGCCTGTCTTTCAGCTGTAGTTTTTGCTTTGGTCCTTTTTGTTACCCCTTTCAAGAAATCCATTGTAGCCAGCATTAACAAATAAAAATGGAAGGTATGAATGAGATGTGAAGCTGTAACTGAACATAATTTATTAGCACTTTGAGACGTTTGTGTTTCATCATTACATCAGTTTAGTGGCTAATTTTAAGCACCTTAACCTTTTTGCAACTCTTTATTATTCAGATTTTATATGGATGTGTAGATCTTGTTCTCAGAAGAGAGTTAAACAGTTTTAGGAGCAAAAAGCAAACTAAAATTTAGAGGTGCTCTGATATATCCGCTGCATATTGGATCAGCTCCGATTTTAAAAGGAAAAATAACATTATTGGCTACTGGGTTTTGTTGTTGTTGTGCGCGTTTTTTTTTGGCTGGTGTAGCCAATAATGTCACTGATTTTAAATAGAATATGCCTTCTGGCTGGGGCCCCTGAAAACCACATGCATGCGCACAGCCATGTGTGGCCAGGAAAGCAGTCTAGCAGTGTGGAGAGCAGTGCCCTGCAGGTAAGATTGTGGAGGCGAAAGGGTGTGGTGGGGGCAGAGCAAGGCCTCCATGGTGAGGGAGAGAGTAGGGAGATTTGGGCACGAGGCCTGCTGGGAGTTTGAGGCTCTCCACTCTGCTGCCTTTGCCCTGGGAGCTGTGCTCTGGCCTGTGCGTTCCCTGCCCACTCTGCAGCAGTAGCAGTGGCGAGTTGTGCCCCCCCACTGCCAGGCAGGCAGGGGATATGCAGTCAGCGCGTTGCTCCTAGGGCAAAGGTAGCAGAGTGGAGAGCCCCAAGCCCGCAGCGGGCAGCCTGCCTTCAGCCTTGCCCTGCTTGGCTCCACTCCTAAAAGTGTTCTTGCACTTAAAAATGGTGGCAGCACTTGAACTAAAGCTAATAAAATGAGCTTTAGTTCAGTTCAAGTGCCCCTTCTGCTGTTTTTAAGGCCAGGATGCTGATCCCCTGGACAAACCACCTGTGTTTCTATCCTGCTTCCCACTCTAGCCCCGGGGTACCACTTACCACCCTGGCTGGGCAGCACTCCCAGCCCCTGTGCCACTCCCTCCCTCACTGTCAGGGCCTCAGTGTGCCCCCTCCACAGACTTATAGTATCATAGTACCTAGGGTCAGAAGGGGCCTAGAGCAGGCCATCTAGTCTGACCCCCCGCCAATTGGCAGGAAACGAGTGCCAGGGTCACAGG